>JAKCOX010000017.1:7537066-7932285 GCA_022605575.1 Laterallus jamaicensis coturniculus
AGGATAGACAATGGCAGGACAAGGGGGAATGGACTAAAGCTAAAGGAGGGAAGGTTTAGATTGGATATCAGGGGGAAGTTTTTTACAGAGAGAGTGGTGAGGTGCTGGAACAGGCTGCCCAGAGAAGTAGTGGATGCCTCATCCCTGGAAGTGTTCAAGACCAGGTTGGATGGGTCCCTGGGCAACCTCGTGTAGATCCAGCCCTGAGGTTGGTGGCCCTGCCTGTGGCAGGGGGGTTGGAGCTCTATGATCCTTGGGGTCCCTTCCAACCCTTGCCATTCTGTGATTCTACGATTTCTGAAGGTGTCTTAGTGAGCCAACTGTCTGTGGCAGCGATGCTGTTTAGAATCAGTGGGCATATGTGGTGTGTCAGGAAGGATCCGTGCAACCTTTGTAAAGGGAAGTCGTTCCTTGCTTGGTTCTCCAGGCCCTGGGAAGGAATCTTCAAACCTGTGGGCGAGCATCTAGTTTATGCAGGTTTGAATCTGCAGGGGGCAATCAGACTGTTTTTTTGTTGAGAAACCTGAAGGAGTTAAGCAGCCATGGGGAGACAAAAGAATGAAGATCCTGAGGTGGATAAACTGTATAAATGATAGAGATAACTGGTGATTAGTGGAGTGTCTCAGGTTGGGGGTGGGACCAGTGCTGTTCAGCATATGTGCTTAAGCAAAGTCACTAAGAATTACAAAGATGAGGACTAACTGCAAAAAGCAGTCAAAAGCTTCACAATACATAATGATTGGGCTATGATAGGTAAATTTGGTGCAGATAAATAGGAAATTATTTTTTCTTGAAAGCAGAGAAACATTCACAAGCTTATGCATAAAGTGATGGTCTCTGTGTTGATTTCTCTCGGGTGAGATGTTAATAGATCAATGAAAACATCAACCTGCTACTTACTCTAGGAATCATGATAGCAATTGCAGGATGGGACTGAGAAAGAAACATAAAATGAATAGCACCTGTATGCATGCATTATTTTTTAATGCAGGAATAGCCAGAGGTAGGAAGATGGGGGGTGGGAGATGGTTTGTGTTGAAGTTCTAATCCAAGTAAGACACTGCAAGCATGAAAAAAGAGCTGCTGAAAGGGGATGGTTAGGGATTTATGAAATTGTAGCATTATGTGGAGAAAACTACTGGGAAACAATTTTCACTGTTTCTGCCAACAACTGGGGGGAAGCTAAATTTGTGAATTGCTGTGCAGAGGCAAAACAGGAGTACTTGCACTATGTCTAATTCAGCTTTTGTTGGGTACAGTAAAGCAATTTGATGGTCCCTCTATAATTTTGGTTATTAACTCTAGGGGAAATACTTGGAGTTGATTTTTTTTCTTTTTAATTTGCTAACACACTTCATTAATAGGGGAGCCAGCAGAAGCAGAAGCCAGAGCACGAGCATCCAATGAAGATGGTGAGATTAAACGTGTTTCAACTAAGGAGTGGGCTAAATCAACTGGATACGATCCAGTTAAACTTTTTACTAAGGTATCTTCTTTAATCCAAATAAATGTCTGTATGTGAAGTGTATGAGGTGCTTTAAAGTTAAATCAAAACCCAGTTTAGACACTTAAAGCTAGCCATTAATTATGCAATTATGTTATGACTTCCACTGCTTTTGCTGTAGTGTTGGTCTTCTACAACACTTCTTAGCATTCCATCTGTTTCTGTACAGATGGCTTCAGCACTTGTACTTGTCCTTCATTTGAAGGACTTTTAATATGAAAAGGTAAAATTGAATACTGTAGGAATTTCCCTGGATGTAATCAGAATGAATTTAAGGACCTAAAAACTGTCAGCCATCTTCTCTGCCTAATCAGGTTCTAGCATAAGAAAATACAAATTGGTTTAGGAATTTTCCTTCTGAATAGTTGCTGAAAGTGGGTGAATAGTGGAAATAAGTATAGAATATAATGTTGGTGGGTAGTAATAACTGTGGAAATTCAGAGTTGGTAAGAATCAGGGAGAATTACAAATATACAGAGAATATACAAAGTACTGTAGCAGTGGCTTCAGCAGGCACATGAACCCACTGTTTGGACTATTCTTTCTTGAATTTGACTTTACTTTCCCCCCCAGTTAGTCAGACCTGTGTCTGCTTTATGCACTAAGTTTTAGAGAATGGAGAACAAGAAGGTTTTCAAATCTGTTTGGGTTTTATATCCTTCAGAATTTGATATAAATACTTTCAAGGAGAAAAGAAAAACCTTGTAAATCTAATGCTGTTTTTTAAATTTCACAGCAGATGTAAAAATAAAGTATGTTGTCTTTTCTTCCTTCCATTTTAATGTTTTGGGCTTTTTTTCTTTTTTAATGCTTCCTAGCTTTTCAGAGATGACATTAGATATCTGCTGACAATGGATAAGCTGTGGAGGAAAAGAAAGCCTCCAGTGCCACTGGACTGGGCTGAGGTACAAAATCAAGGTAATTGTCCCTTGTAAGTCATCCCTGCTGTTTGTTAGTGTGTCTCTGTGATACAGACATTTTCTCACTGCCACAGTTGAGTGCTGCTAATGAACAAATTAATTCTTTGCAATACTCAAAGATTTAAAGTTTTTCTTGTTTAGAAAATGTTTTGTCTAAAACTGTTTTGCAGTTCTTATTTTAGATACTCAGTATTGGCTATAGAAAATACACATTTCAAAAAGTTACATGTCAGCTTATTTTAGTAGGCACCTTAAGCACTGATAGATATCTAAAACTGAATTCTGCTGAAAATTAACATTTGCCTAACTTGTGCATGTAAGTAGTGCTATAGCTGCAATTTTAAATGCAGATTTGTTGTAAAATATTCTTCAATTTAGAAAATACCTATTTTTCCAGAAACTGGAAAATCCTTAGCTCTTTGATAATGTTTCAGTACATTTTATAAGTATTCCTGATGTTAATTTTTTCTTTTTCCCAAAGAGAAAAACACATCTGAACAACAAAATGAATCCTCTGCACTCTTGAAGGATCAGCAGGTTCTTGATGTCAAGGGCTATGCAAACTTATTTTCAAAGAGTGTTGAAACCCTGAGACTCCACTTGGCTGAGAAAGGGGATGGAGCAGAGCTTATATGGGATAAGGTCAGTTTGCCAAATACAGAAGAACCAGTTATACTCTACGTATCTACTGCAAATATTAATTGGATTCACTCAGTTTCATTCCAAAATAATAGTACTTGAACAAAATGCCTGGCACCTCCCTGAAGCACTTTCCATATGTAAACCTGCTTTAAACACTGTGTTTTGTAACTCATTGTGTGTAAAGAATGAACTATTATGATGTAACAGAACATAATTGACCAACTTGAAAGAGTACAAATTCAGAAATATTTGTCAGATTTTTATTTTTAAAGTATTTTATTAGTGCAGCTTCATTTTTTTCCTTTTTAGCTTTCTCTAAAATGTGCTCTTACACACAGTAGCTAGAGTTGTAGCTAGAGTTGTAGCTAGAGTTCTGCAGACTGGTACCAAAGTAATTAGCTCTGATAGGTATGTGATATGGGTTTTGATAAAGAAAAACAAGAAAATAATTTTCTCTTTTAGTACCAGATATACTTTCTGCAGTCAGTTGTTCTTTCTCTTAAGAAGAAATGTAATTTGTAAATACAGGGCAAACAAAATGGTAAAAAAGTATTACAAGAGTTAGTAAAAATACTCCTTTCTGAAACACTAGGTTTAGAAACTGAGCACAAAATAGTGTAAGATTTTGGATATAGATGTTATTTTAGACATACATTATGATTTAGGGCTTAGGCATTAATTTGGGCGTACGTTATTAATACACTAAGTCACTACTTGAAACCTCAGAGTGGTAGGGGTTGGAAGGGACCTCTAAAGGTCATCTAGTCCAAGCCCCTGCTAAAGCAGGATCATCTCGAGGAGGCTGCACAGGACAGCATCCAGGTGGGTTTTGAATATCTCCAGAGGAGACTCTACAACCTCTCTGAGCAGCTTGTTCCAGTGCTTTAATTTATTAAATTAAAATACTAAGTAAAACTTCTGAGCACGCATATTTAAAATATTACTGCTATGTGTAGGCATATCATCTGAAAAAGGAGGAATATTGTCTTCTACAATCAACGTTCAGCATTGTACAGACATTTGAACATCTTTCTGGTTTAAAGTTTTAGGAACCATGTGTTGCAAACTTTTCCCAATGAATAATCTGATTTTTAAATACCTATTAACTTATTTTTAGGATGACCCTCCTGCAATGGATTTTGTCACTGCTGCTGCGAACCTCAGGATGCATGTTTTCAGTATGAATATGAAGAGCAGATTTGATATTAAATGTAAGGATAAAATATAACATTGCTTTATAAATAAAGTAATTAAACTTCTCATTTTCATGTACTGTTAAAAATCTGTATATTCTTGCTTATTTTGCAGCAATGGCAGGAAATATTATCCCAGCCATAGCAACTACTAATGCAGTAATAGCTGGTCTGATAGTGCTGGAGGGCTTGAAAATTTTATCAGGAAAAATAGATCAGTGTAGAACGGTAAGTGGGAATAAGATACTTTATTATTCATTTAAAAGTCACATTTAACCTGTTTGATGACTATTGCATGTTTTTACTGTCTCACTTGTTGCTTCAGTGGATTCTGAGTGTGCTGGGAATTTTCAGCCACAATGAAAAGAGAAGTGGAAGTCTCAAGCATTGTTAAATCCTTAGGATTTAATAAGGATAGGCTGCTGGATAGGAGAGAGAGAACCAGACTGACATGACTGGAAATGTGTTTGTGTCATGTTACAGATGTATCTGGCAATAGCTGGTCAGTCAGCACAGGTGTCATTGTGGAGTGGACATAATATGCACTTTCTCCCATTCAGAGAGGATTAGGGAACAGGACAAGGACTAAGAAAATAAGTCTGTAAGGAAACAGGTTTTATGAGTGTTGTTATTTTCTAGAATAACCTCTTTTATTCCTTTCTGTCCTCAAGATTTTTCTGAACAAGCAGCCAAATCCCAGAAAGAAGCTGTTGGTTCCTTGTGCTTTGGATCCACCAAATCCTAACTGTTATGTATGTGCAAGTAAGCCAGAAGTGACTGTGAAGCTTAATGTACACAAAGTTACTGTGCTAACACTCCAGGATAAGGTAAATCTCGACAGCTGCAGCTTTCATTATGGTTCTGATATTGCAAATTACTAATATTTTTTTTCTCCAGTGTATTTTGCCTGAACATAGCTGTTTATACTTGCTCTGCAGTTTGCATTTCTCTCAGCAACAAGACCTAGATGAGGCAGTGTGCTTGCTCATGTGTGCTTGTATATCTTGTGAAAGAATGTGTTTTATTTCGTAACTAAATTTATGTTTCATTTGGGTAGTTCAGTAGCCACATAACAGTTGCGTAGTCACAACTGATTGTAATTCTCTCATTTTCTGAAGTATTCTAAAAATCTTTCAGTGTATCTAAACCTGAAGGTTTCAGGCATCAAAAATATAATTATTTAATTAATGGAAGTAAAAAAAAAAAAAAAAAGCCTGAAAATCAGAGTGATTTGAGTTGGAAGGGACCTCAAAAATCAAGTTCCAACCTCCCTGCCATGGGCAGGGACACCCTCCATCAGCCCAGGTTACCCAAAGCTGCATCTGACCTGGCCTTGAACCCTGCCAGGGAGGGGGCAGCCACAGGGTCACTGAGCAATCTGTCCCAGGCCCTCCCCACCCTCATAGTAAAGAATTTCTTCCTAATGTCTAATGTAAACCTGTCCTCTTTCAGTTTCAAGCCATTCCCTCTTGTCCTATCACTGCACTAAAACTGGCCCTCAGGAAATGAGTTTCCATTTCAGTAGCAGTTTTTTGCTTTATATTAGCATACACATTTATGCATGTCTGCATATGTCTGTGTGTTTGTTTCTTTTTATATATACATCCATATCACACACATGCACAGATACTTTTTTTTTCTTTTAAAACCAAACCTAAAGTTTTCCAAAAAGTCAAGCTAACAAGAGACAGAATAACTCAGGTTAAGAAAATCAATGTAATTCAAGGCTCTTTCTTTTAGAAGTATTCTAAAGTCAGATAGTGATTAAATAATCATATTTGTCTTTTCAGATAGTGAAAGAAAAATTTGCTATGGTAGCACCAGATGTACAAATAGATGATGGAAAAGGAACTATCCTTATCTCTTCGGAAGAAGGAGAAACAGAAGGTAGGCATACTGAAGTTTTTTAGGTAAGAGGAGACAAAAACTAGGAAGAAAGCAAGATATATGGAATGGAAGCATAACAAATTGTCTAATATTCATCCTGTAGACTAATATTTGAGGAGAACTGGATTTGCAAGTGTTTAAGTGGCTTGAGAATTGCTAATGGTATTGTCTACAAGCCTCTATGTCCAGGTCAGCTTTCCTATATAAAGTACTTTCTGCCTGAAGTGTCAGGATTCTTCTCAAAGAGTTACTCAGCTGTAAGTGTGCACCAGATGTTTTCCTCTTTTGCAAGTTCTGTTCATTTTCTTATTCTTAGATTGTGGCCTTTTTTGTGATGCTTATAGGCACTATTGTGTTACAAATACCTCCAAAATGTAATACTGGTGGAGTGCTTGAACATGGTTCATGAGGGGTGGTAACTAAGTCCAACGTAAGTAGTTTTAACTCCTGATAGGCTTAAGTGTCAGCTTTTACTTTAAATATAGCTAATAAACGTTGATCTTACGTTTCTACATAAAACTTCTGGAGTACTCATTTCATCATACTTACTCAGCTGTAAAGGATCTTAATATATATAGCTGTAGACATTGTAGTTGTTTGCTATTTTTGTAGCAAATAACCACAGGAAATTATCAGACTTTGGAATTCGAAATGGCACTCGACTACAAGCAGATGATTTCCTCCAGGACTATACACTGTTGATCAATGTGCTTCATAGGTAAGGATTCTGAAATAATTACTTTTGTGTGTATATGTAGAATAGTTCCACAGGTCATTTCCTACTCAGAATTTTAAATTAATAAATAAAGCTCAGAGATTAAGCTGCAGAAATAAAGCACAGAGGTAAAATTTTTAAAATTATAGAATTTAGTTGTTGGGGTTTGTGTTTGATTTTTTTACAACAGTAATTGAAAAAACTTTATTTGAAATATCTATTACTACACATCATAAAAATACAGTACAAAATTAATTTACTGTTGGGGCAGCCAGCAGGTGAGAAACAGCTGTTTAAAAAAACAAAACAAAATTTTAAAAGGTAAACCATCCCTCACAGCCTGCTGGGGTAGTAGATCCTCTGCTCCTCTACCTGTGTTCAGATACAACAATGCAAATAGAAGTCAGTTTGAAATAATTGGTGTGTATATTTAATCCTGGATAAATTATATATATATATATATATATTATATACAGTAAATTAATATACTGCACTTTCAGTGAGTATAAGAATGGGGCATTGAGAAAGCCAGGTTAAGTTCAGGTACTGATTATTCTTATTCCTAAGTATTTTAGGAATAAGGGTGGAACAGTGTTTATGAAATACAAAGCATAAATTATAAAGGAGAACTGAACAGATTTTTTTTTTCCTTATGCTTTTCTAATTTTGTAATAGTGGCAGGGTGCTCTTCTATCTTTTTTTCACAAGGATGTCATCCAGGTAGGGGTTATTTTCACCTGTTTTTTTAAAAAACATATATGTTTTAATGCAGTGAAGACCTAGGAAAAGATGTAGAATTTGAAGTTGTTGGTGATCCCCCTGAAAACATTGGTCCAAACCCATCAGAACCAGCATCACAGAACATTACCAATGGTAGTGATGATGGAGCACAGCCCTCAACATCAACAGGTAAATACGTCACCAATATTAAATAAAACAAAATAATCTTGCAGTTGTGCAGTCCAGTTAAAATCATTGTCTTGAGACTTAAGACTCTGCCAACATGAAATAAAAAACATTTAAGCTGCCTCATAAATAGAATATTACATAGCAAAATGCACTTTTATAATTGTTATAAAAATATATTTAAGATTGTTACAAAGGTTTACAGTAATTACAGCTTGAAATTTAATTATTTAACTCAGAAGGGCTTGATAGGGTGTCAGCTTAAGTGCATCATTTGCACAGTGATTTAAATAAGGTTAGACCCCTTGTATCTGATAATCACGGTGTTGCTTGACAAAAAAAGAACCAAATTTGTCACTTTACAGATTAAAAATTATTTTGTGGATGTCTTTCAATGTGTTTCATTTTGTTAGTTTAAGACAAAGTCTTTATTATCTGGTTACAAAACAATTTTTCAACTGTCAAGCAAAGCATGGCAAGAAAGTAGTGTTTGTAGTGAGGAAGAAGTACCATCACCCTCCTCACCTAGTGTTTCTTTCACCATACTCACCATAGTTTTAACTTAAATCAACATGGGATGGTTAAGCACTGAAAACTAATGTACTGGAAACGTCATACTGTTTTACAGGGATAGTGTATCAATCTGAGTACTTGTTGTGACAGATGTAAGTTAGGGATCTGTAGTTCTGTCTTACACTTCTGGATCATGTTTCTTTGCCTGTCAGATGGCCCTACTTAACAAACACATACAAGTATGTGGTCACTTCCACTTGCCTCTTGTTTCAGGGGAGATTAAATGTTGAGTATTGCTAAAATTTATTTCAAATTATATAGAAAAATGTAGCATAAAATGAGTTTTTACAGTGAATTTGTGCTTCAAAACAATCCACTAGATGTCTTGACACATTTGGTTCTATTTTCTGTTCTTTATACTATTCTTTAGCTTTTTAAGTCTGATTACCCCTCTGTGTCTTTGCATGTTCCCTCTCACTTGCTCAAGGAGTATGGCTTCTAGTGGGAGTTTGTTGAATGCACTAGTGAAAGGACCACGGCTCGGTCTGTAACAACAGTTCTGTTCTCAAGGCCTGCTGCAGATAGATAGCATATCGTTCTTCCATTTTGTATATGCAAAACCGATCGTGCTAACTAAGGCATTTCCTGTATTTCGGGGTTATTGCAGTATTTTTCCAGGCCTATTTTGCAGTGATTTCAGAGAATCACACAGAATACTCTTGCATCTGAGTGACAAAGAATATGGATAAAGAATGCTCCAAGATGTAGTTGTTGTATTAGAGACTTTCTTATTTTTATGTATGAAATTTGGGTTGACAGTAGACTAACTTTACAGTATCCATTTGAATTTTAAAAAACCCATGTTTTGCAGCTCCAGATCAAGATGATGTCTTGATTATTGATTCTGAAGATGAAGGTACTTCAAGCAATGTTGATGATGATATGGAAAACAAAAGCCGCAAGAGAAAACTAGAAGATAACGAGTGTGTCGGCACAAAGAGAGTGCGTACCGAGCAGACAGAAGAGCAAGATGAAATCATAGCATTAGACTGAACATGCTCCTTGACAAAATGATTCAGATAATGTATTACAGTTACATCATACGGTGTTGGGATGTGAAAAATGTCCAGAACTAGACTAATTTTAAGGCCTTTGTTCCAAGTGAATACCAAACCACTGGCTTGAATAATTTGTGTCTGTTGCTCTTGATGATAAAGCTCTCATCTCAATAGACTCAGAAGTTTTTCCATATTAATTCCATATATTAAATGTAGTAGAAACATAGTTTATGAATACTTACAGATAAGTATTTGCTTAAACAAGGAAAAAGCATGTTATTTTTGTGTAAATACCTTTTAGGTACAATTCAGTAGGACACAAAAAACCTACTCTTGTTTAGTAAAGGGTCCTCATCTGATGCCTGGATTTTAAGTAACTATGTTTTTATTCTTTGCTTGAAGAAAAATATTTTTAGTCTAGTCCTAAACATTTTTCACACCCTGAACAAGTAAAGAAAAAAAATTAATAAAGCAAATTAGTGCCATGTTTCAACAGTGTTCTTAAACTTCAACTGGCACTATGTACATTACTGTAAAACTGTTAATTTACTCAAGTTTTTCAGCTTGTACTGCCTGGTATGTCAGTGTAAGAAGCAAATTTTGTGTATTGTTACAGTTTCAGGTTATTTATATTTGATGTTTTGTAAACTCAGATACTACTACTATACTGTACATCTGATGGACCAAATAAATGACATCTGAAATACTTGCTATATTTGCTTGCACAGTCCAAGTTTATGCTGACTTATGGGATTTTACAATGTATAGCCTTCAAAAATCACTGTATTATTTTCATTTTTTCTAAACATTACCTAGTAGTACAGAACTTAAGCTTCACTTGTTTGAGGTGAAAGGGGAATTTTTTTAATAAAAATTTTGTGAATGTGTTTGGGTTTTTTTCTTGGACAATCAATTATTGGCTTCTCAGTTGGAGCATTTGCACTACCACACACATGCTCACATCACCTTGTGCCTTCAGAAAGAAGAAAGCACTGGTCTTCTATATGTTAGACTTGTTGCACAGAACAAAAATGCAGTGTTTAGAATGAGTTTCTTTAACACAGTAGGCTTAATTTCACTTCTGGTAGCTCTCAAGACTTGATTGTTAGAACATGCTAATAGGCCATTTCTGTCACTGTACTGAAATTACTCTCCAACTTTGTTTTAGTGAACCAAAACTTGTTTTATTCACAGCTAAGCATGCAGTTAGCCTTGCAGGGCACAGAAATTGAGCAGGTAAAAGATGTATTTGGTTATACTTTGCAAACTGACTGAATTTTAAACAAGTTGTTAACTGTATGGTAGGAGAATGTAAAAATATCAAAGTTAGCACCTTTTTAGATTTGGGTTCCCACATCTGGTTCTGTCTGGTCCAAAGGCCAGCATCATCAGTGTTAAATTGCCAATTCAGTGCAAAACTATGATTCTACCATGACATTAATGTTTTATCTCTTCTTTTAGGTAGTGATAGTGAGATGCAACAGCTTGGTTGGAGGTGTAATACTCTGCTGTGAAATAAACCCTTGTAAGATAGTTGCTTCTTGGCCAGCGTGAGGAGAGTCTGAGAGGTAAATAAGAGGTGTTACTGAAAGGATTTTTAGTGCTACAGCTCTTGCCACCAACAGTTGAAGCACTACAATTTAATGTCTGATTACATCTTCCAAAAATGAATACCCAGATTTTCCTTTCTGAGTTTTGCTAGAAAAAAATGATGTACTATATTGTCAAAATAGGTTCTCATCTGTGTAATAAGATGTGCTTCTCATTTAAGATCGTGTGATCCTAACTCGCTGAGAAATTTCCCTGACTGTAGTGGTTGGAATGTGGGAATTTAGCTTTCTAGCTAACTTACTTTAACAGTAAAGTTATAATTCTGATCACTTTATTGCATCAGTTTTATTAAAGTTGAGAATGTTCATGACTTGGAAGTTGAATGGTACAGAAACTGAATTGAAGTAACATGCAACACCAACAGATTTGGGGTTGAGTATCTCTCACTGGTTTCCACTTAAGTTAGTGTTAACAGCACAAGATGACAGTACTCCCATGGTTTCTTAAAGTATTTGGGATGCTGCTGCCCAAGAAGACAAAATAATAGACAACTCTGTCAATAAGGCCAGACTGCAACAACATTCAGAATTGATCTGACATTGTATCTTAGATGAGGGTACCACTGCAGGACACTGGTTAGGTTAAGTTTCAGAGAAGCATTAAGCCATTTTAATGATGTACCATCATTTGGTTTGCAGGTAGGCTGAAAGGTAGCCTAAAAGTTAACTGCATAAGCAATTACATCTTGATCTATTTAGAAGATGCAGTTCTGCTGGGTTTGTCTGGGTAGTAACTAGGTAGATGGCAAAAAATGGTTCTAGATCCAATATAGTTTAAAGTGTATGATTTTTAATGTATTTACCCTGGCTGCTTCTGTAGAACATAAACCAGGCTGTTGGTACGGTGTCAGCTGTTCTATTTGCTGCATCTTAAGTTTGGCAATATTGAATGAATCACTAAAAATGCAAACTGCTAAATTAAAAACTGCTTTTCAGAACTGAGTCTGAATGTCCTTAATTGCCTGCCAGTCACCAACGTTGTATTAACTTAAATGAAACTTAAATATTAACTTAAACTTTCTCTTGCTCTTGAGAGCAAATTATAAAGCATTGTAAAACATTTTATTAAGCTTTGAAGTAATTTTTAAAAAGCCACTTTTCAGCTGACAATTAGTTCAACTCCTAATCACAATAATACTCAGATAAACTGAAGTATAGTTGGAAGACACAAGATTTAAAATATTAAAATGGAAGAGAAATTCCTCCTAGTGGTAAATTCCTCCTAGCTTGGTAAACTTGATGCAGGCTCTGTCTCATTAACAGGTTTTGAGCCAGGATCATGAAATCAGTCTACCAATTGCTATTTGCAAGGCTACAACTTGCCCCTTCTGTCACAGCTTCTCTAGTTGTTTGCTTATACTGATGCAAATGTCTGTAATGCAGATAAGCTTTTCTAGCTGCTTTTCACAGGAACGATTTATTCTTGATGCGTCTATTTTTTATTTACTTAGTGAATTTGAGTGCCATGTATGAAAAGGACAAGAAAAATAAGTGGAATATTTTAGTGTAGCTGAATGCAGCTGAGAGCATACCTAGTACCTGTCCTTGTATGCTATTTCTGCAGTGGAGCATCAAAGGAATATTGCCATAATTGATGTAGAGATTCTTTATTGTGCTCTGACTTAACAGTGAAGAAATTGATAATGAATTTCCCACAATCTTACTGGGGCAGGAAAAAAAAAAAGGCAGGTTCTGAGAGCATCTGGAGACTTGTCCTTAAGGGGTAGCTGATAACCATTCAGGAGAAAGAACTTTTGGGGCCATAAAGACAGACAGCCATGTACCAGCCCATTTCCTAAAGAACAGCTTCAACCTGTAGATAAACATTTGATGTTTGTAGTAGTTTTCTGTGACTTTTTAATTTTACTTCATTAAACCAGTTCATTGTTGAACCAGAGAGAGATACATGCTTTCCTGGCCTGTTGACTCTTGACAGCTGGCAAGTAGGTTGAGGTGCCATTTCAAGTTCTGACCTTTACAACAAAGACTTCTTGCTAATCATTTATTAGATCCCAGAAGATAAAATAGGCTTGTGTTCAGTTTGTGTATACCACTGATATCTGCTTCAAGCCTTATCTCTGTTGCGCCAAAATTTTTCGTTTGGATTGGAAAACTGACTAAACACTAAATTAAGGAAAAGAAATGGATTTTTTTCCAATGTGTTGTGTTTCAGTGCCTACAGGTGGAGATACTTTCTTTATTCTCTTTCCAGCTGTAAGGACAAGATGACTTCAATTTCCTGCATCTAAAACACTGAATGTGCATGAAAGTAGAAACTTGGATCAATCTCACACAAGTCAGTCATTTGTTGTTTTGCTTACCAGCAGTGATTTCTGGGCTACTGTCTAAGCAGAATGATTACAGAGAACATACAGAGGAATAGGAGGGGAAGACTAATGCTTTGATTTAGAGGCCTTGATTCTTCTTTAAGGGAGGAATAGGATGAAGTAAATAAATGTACTCCTAGGTATAGCTTGATCTCTGTTTAAATTAAGAGAATTGCTGTTCAGATGCCTGTCATTATCTTTGCCTTTCTCATCAGCATACTTCTTCACTCACATCAGAAAAAGTGACATTTTCAGTATCTGCCAGTCATCTCCAGAAAATGTAAGGCTACTTGCAAATGTTAAGCTACTGTAATTCTACAAGTGGCTGCAGATAAGGAGAGACAGGACCACAGAAGTGCTTCTGCAGTAGCACTTAGCACATCTAACCAGTGGTAACTGGAGGTAGCAGGAGCGTACTGGGGAAAAGAAGGTGGCTAAGCTACCTAACTAGAAGCTTAGGAAACTACTAGGAGCTGCAGGTACTACAAAGGGGACAGAGAGCAGGCAGTTATGTAGGTGGAGCTGGGAGAGAATTAAAGATGTAGAGGAGAGTAACAGAGATAGAAGAGCACTGACCAGTCTGTTGAGGGATGAAGGTGAAGACGGTGGAAGGAACCTGGAGGTACGGTGTTCACTGGCTGAGGACTGGGGTAAGTCCTGTAGCAGTGCGAGAGCTCTACAGGAGAAAGGGAGTGACAAGACTGCTGCATTAGAGGGGATTTGGAGAGGAGGTTACAAGCTAGAGAATGCAAAGTGTGCAGAATACAGATCTGTAGAAGACTGGCCTTCTTAGCTCTTCTTGCGAATGTGTTTGTTATTTTCAGCTAACAAGTGTTCTACATGGAAAGTACCGCGATATGGAATAGAGTTGGTGTTCTCAACACACCATGTCCTCTCTCTTCTGAAATGATCCTTCTCATTGCAGCCGAAGTGCATTGTATTGTCAGGTCAGGAGGCCCAGTCTGTCTCATTTCTTGAGCAGGCATAAAGAGGTGCATATAGTGAGCGTGGTACTTCTCACCAGCACAGAACAGGGGGCAGCGTGTGTAGCAGTGTAGCCCGCTTGCAGAGTTTCTATTTTTTATTAAATGCACTAATGCTATCTGATTTCTTTGCCAGATGATGGCTTGTGGTGTTGTAATCAGGACTTTCTTTTTATGATAACAAGATAAAGTTTAGCTCTGTAGAGTCCCAGTTTGTTTTTAGATTTCCAGGTCTCCAAAATAAGAAGTTATATAACCTAAGATCTCCTTAAAAGTACCAAGTAGGTGCACTGCTAACTAAGCTGCCCCAACTAAAGGATGTATTTTTGCAAAAGTGGTGGCTGCTATAAAGCTGTGTTCAACTACACAGTGATTATGTCCTGCGAATGCAAGGAAGCAGGGCTAAGAGCATGTGAAGTCTCTAAAGTATGGGCCAATAAACTGCTTTGGTGAGAAATGTTATTATCTGAAATATACAAGAGAGGTGGAAGATAAAACTATGAAATAAGATACATAAATGATGTATTAAATGTAAGTGCTGGGACATATGCTGTCTGTCTAAACATTGCATGTTCACAAAGTACCTGTTGTGACTGGAATTTTACAGGGTCAGTCCCAAGTTATATTTGTGCAGCATGGTGAATAGCTGCATTTGCAACGAGTAAGAAGAATGTAAAAAATGTTAAATAGTGTTTTATTGCAGATTTAGAACGAGAAATTACCTGTAAGCCTGCAGAGAGTAGTGTTAGTCAAAAATACTTTAAATAGTTGTGCTTAGCAAAGGCAGCCAAATACAATGTGTTCTCTTTACCAGAAGATGGTGCCCTAAAACACATTCAGTAATTTCACATTTTAAAAGCTGTGATCAGCTGCAAATAAGTATTTAAAAACATGTCAGAGCAAGGTGATTTGCAAACAAATCACACAAGTAAGTCCAAGTACATACAAATTTCCGAACTTCATATTCCAAAAAGCCTGCTAATACTAAAAGCTATCACAATACAAGTTAACATACGGGACCCAAACAAGAAAACAAAGCAATATAAAACACAAAATAAAAACCATTCTTCAGCATAATTTTTGTGTGATTTTCACGAGGGGTTTTTTTGTTTGTTTGTTTTTATCAGGCTTAAAACAAATCAGAGCAAGGAAAAAGACTAATAATTACATTCCTCACCAAGAAACCCATCAATTTTAAAACAAAAGAAGAACAATAAATCCCTGGGTAACAGTAAGTGCTATTTATCTTGCAGACTTCAATAATTTTAATGTTTTCTTAACATTGGAGACAAGGACGGAAACTGTAGAAAGTCAAATAGCATTCCATTCAATAAGCAAATCTGTGGAGCAGCTTCAAATTGTTAAATCGATTAAATGAGACAAAGAACTCCCTCCTGCATTGTGTCAGTAAACCCACGTCTGATATAACATACACCGCAGCACAAGTCAGCGGTATTTTTGCCATTGTCTTCCACAGGGCTAAAGTTTCATCAGTGAACTCTTACATTTACAAATTCTCTGCTTTGTGGGCAATAAACTGTTTACAACTCAGGGAGACAAAACCCCAGCAAACCATCAGGTCTCCCTGCCTGTTGGCTTGGGCAGCATTTCCTTGAAGGCACTAGCAATTAAAAGAAACAGGAGTGCACTGCCTGTGAGGCCCAGCCAGCTGATATTCACAGATCAATAACTCCACCTGGCATTTTTTGCTCCCTTTAAGTCTCAGACAAAGGAGTTTATTTAACAGAAACAGCTGGCTTTCCTTAATATCTGATTTACTGATATAATTTAAAATCAGGTGTAAGGATTACCACACCAAATTAAGGAATGAAGCTCAGCTTTTATAGTACTCTGACAGCACTTGTGCTCTTAGTTGTGCAAGCGTGAGGCTTTTTGCAATATATAAGTTTTATAGCTGGTTGTTAAAATTGAGCAAATATATTGAAATTAAGGTGGGGAGGAAAACATGTCGAGATTGTCAAACTGTAAGTGCCCAGTGCTTTGGGTTGACTTGTATATAACAGTAGGGGAAGGATAGGGGTACTTAATACAGCAACAGCAGCTTTAACTCTACGCTAATTGTGCACACAGCTCGGCACATATGGTCCCCTATGAGAAACGCAGCAGTGCTCAAGTGTGCTATGTACCACTGCAAACGTATTTATTTCACCCATGTGGGCTGCATCTGTGGCTGCAGTGTGGGTAAATGTTATGTTCATTATGTGTATGACAGAAGTACCATTTACTGGTGAAGAGCAGGTCTGTAGCATTGCCCCTGCGGCAGGGCTGAGATGGGAACACTGAGCAGGGATACTCTGGTCCAGGGCTGCACCAACCTCAGCTGGGCTGGCTTTGAGGTTTTACTTATTAAGCATAAGCCTTCAGCAATGAAAGAAAGTGATTTTTATCATTTGATCCATGCTGCTTACAAAAAAAGGGGTGTTTCCTTAGATTCACCAGATTCTCTCAGTCCCCAGTATGTTTTTCATGTGAGTTCATATTCCACAAAGTATGTGTTTCAACAACTTTCACACTGGAGAAACTTGGTAGCTGCTGACAGCAGAAGCAGCATAGAACTGTGACACCTCAAAAGGTGGAACAGGGGCAGATTTGAGGTTCAGAACAGAGCTACAGAAGGACAAGCTCCTGCTCTAGCTTCTGACTTCACACAGCACCAGCTCTAGTCCCTGCTAAAGATAGCTGCTCAAAATGCTTCCTTGCATGAGCACACAAGCAGCGCCCCCATATATGTCTTACCTCCTCTGCTAGACTGCTAATGAAGTTACCTCATGTTGTAAAGGTTAAAAAAAAATAATTTCTCTTTACGTGTGCCCTGATGGACCAAGTTTGCAAGTTGTCCACAAGCCTCCCCTAGTTTCTCAGGAAGACAACCTTGTGAAACTGGCAGTAAGTCATTCAAAGTCAGTAAGAGGATAGATAATCCTAGTATAGACCCCAGGGATGAGTGAAGAAGGAGCTTTGCACAGATATGCTTGTTCTGGACACTACTGGTCCACAAGTAGTGAGCTGCAGGAGTGCACGGTGACAGCTTGCTTAGGAGACTGGCAAAAAGCATAATGAGACGTGAACTCACAAAAGAAAAGAACACTTACTCCCAAGACTGGTTGTGCTTGCACACATATATTCCTGTTGATAGCAGGCTGCCTCTCCCCTGTCTAACACATTTGCTTTCCAGGGCTTGCTCAGCGAATTTACAAGGTTTGTTGGATTTATTTATTTTGTTGCCACCTCTGCACACACACACACACACACACACACACACACAGATTGCCAATCAATTGCCCTCCACAGCTGGGGACACTTTTGAGTACACAGTTGCTTTTAATGTTTAATTAGGTAGGCGAACAGGATGAACTGTTCTGGGGGGGGCAGAGCGCCTGCATCTCAAACGTGCGACATGCTTCGCTCCCGACAGGGTGCTCAGCACCCACCAGCGCTAGGGACACCACTCAGGTACCTATCAGGGCTCCACTAGCATTGCTGCCATCAACGTACCGTTTGGGGATCTCCAGTTAAGTCACAAAAATATTAGCTCTAGGCTAGGGGTGTGCATTGGAGACCTCAGGGCAGTGGCCAGTTCGGAGCTGGAGACTGCCGCCTTGGTGCTTACACAGGTGTAAGCGGCGAGCAGCGCTGGTGTTTGTGACTGAATCAGCCGCTCTTGCGAAGTTACAGTAGCAGTAGCATGCTTTCTTAAACTCGCGTCAACGCACGGATTGCTTTAGGCCACGGTATGTTTATCGTGCGCCGTAGCACTGCCTTCTTTGAAAGGGCTACGTTAATAACCGCGGGCAGGCGTCAGCCGCCGCGCTGAGGCACACGTCCGTCACCTGGCCGGGTCCGGGGGTTGCGCACAGGTGGGAGTCATCGGCGGCAGCGCGGCCGGCCCCGCACCCCGCTGCGGACCCCTCCGAGCCGCCGGTTCCTTTCGTCGGCGCTGCCCTTCCCGCGGCGGGGCGAGGCCCTGGGTCCCGCCGGAAAGTTCCAGTCGGGAGCGAGAGCGGCGGAGAGGGAAGCGGGGCGCGCGCCGCAGCCCCCCGGAAGGCGGGAACCCCGCGCGGTGGCTGAGCGCCTCCCTGACAGGCGCCCCCCTCCCGCCCCGGCAACGGCTCGCCTCAGGGCGGTCTGCTGAGCCCCCGGGCGGGGGCTTTCCCCGTCAGCCCCCACCTTCCCGCTCGGTGGCGGCCCGGGGCGCGGTGACAGCCCCGCCGCCTCCCGGCCCGCGGTGAGCGGCGGCACCGCCCGCCAGCCTCAGGAAGAACTCGGTGAGCGCCGGACGAGGAGAGGAGCGGGCGGCGCGGAAGGGAGCTGCCGGCCCCGCCACCGAGCAGCACCGCGGCCGCCCTCTCCCTGACTGACTCGGTGAAAATCATTGTTTGGCTCCGGCATTAACTACATTCCAGCGGGACGCAGCGCCCAGTCTCCTTCCTCGCATTCCTGCCCCACACAAAGGAGTCCCTGCCTCGCCGCGCCCCGCGCTCCGCTCGCCGCGCCGCAAAGCCCCTCTGGGCCGGCCGCCGCCTTAGCCCCCCGCCCGGGCGTGCGGGACGGGCCGCGGCCCCGCCGCGGGGCGGCCGGCCGGGGGCGGCGGGGGCAGGGAGCCGCCGAGCGCAAATTCCTCCGCGCAGCGCGCCATTGACTGGACCGAGCAACTTATTTAAGGCTGGAAAGTGACACTGCTGCTCCTCGTCTCTTGCTCGCCGCGCACCGCCCGGCAGCCCGGCCGCACCGAACCGAGTGCTGCGGCACGGGGATGCCGCCGGGGTGACTGCTGCCTCGCCGCCCTCAGGAGAAGGAGCTGCGTCCCGCCGCTGCCCCGCCAGGACCGCGAGAAGGGGCTTTCTTTTAGGGCGGTTGTTTTTTTTCTTTTTTTAAAATTTTGATTGGTTTTTTTTTCCTTTCTCTGCTCTGGGCTGCACGGAGAGTTCTCATTCCCTCCCCCGTCCCGCGGGGCTCCGGCCGAGCATGGAGAAGTACGAGGAGGACATGGCACTGAAGGCCACCAAGTTCATGGAGGATCTGTCCCTTTATGAGTCCTGCCCGGAGGGTCCGTACGGCCGGGGCGGCCGCCGGGACCTGGCGCTGCACCCCGACCTGGAGGAGACCAAGCGGGTCATCGCCGCCCACATGACGGCGGAGCAGCGGGGCCGGAAGATGAACGGTACCGCCGCGCCGCCGCCGCCCGCCGAAGCCTTCCCTGCCGCCGCCCCCTGCGGCAAAGCCTACCAGCCCGCGGCGCCGGCCGCTCCGCTCCGCGCCGCCAACGGCCGCGCCGCCGCCGAGCAGCCGCCGGCCGCGGGGCCGCCGTGCTGCGAGGAGGGGCTGTGCACCCGCTCCGAGGTGGCGCTGCCCTGCTACAGCGGCTTCGCCGACAAGGGCAAGCGCTACTCGGCCGAGGGCTACCGCTACGCCGCGGGCAGCGCCTACGAGGGCGGCTACGTGGCTAAGGGCGGCGGGCGGGCGCCCGGCGGCCCGGACGGCAAGTACGGCGCCGCCAGCCCGCGGGCCAGCCTGGCCGCCTCTTCCCCGGGCCCCGTCGCCGAGCACGGCAAGTTCTCCAGCCCGCGTTCCAGCCTGGGCTGCAGCCTGGGCGGCGCGGCCGCGTTGCCCTACGAGAAGTTCTCCAGCCCCCGCTCCAGCCTGGTGGTGCCCGGCCAGGAGAAGTACGGGAGCCCCCGCGCCAGCCTGGTGCAGTACGACGGCGCCGCCCTCAGTCCCCGCTCCAGCTACGCCAGCACGGCCAGCGACACCAGCAAGCACTCCAGCCCCCGCGCCAGCCTCACCAGCTACGACGGCGGCGGCAGCAAACCCAGCAGCAACCGCACCAGCGGCATCAGCATGGGCTACGACCAGCGCCACGCCAGTCCCCGCTCCAGCACCGCCAGCCAATACTCCTGCACCACCAGCCCCCGCTCCAGCTACTCGGACTCCAGGTACGGCCCGCCGGGCAGCGCCGAGCCGGAGGGAGCGGGCGGTGCCGGGCTTGCTCTGGCCAGCCCCCGCTCCAGCCTCTGCGGCCCCGAGGGCCGTGGCGCGGCGGGCGCAGCCGTAGTCAGCCCCCGCTCCAGCATCTCCAGCCAAAGCTCGCGGAGCTCCCGCGGCTCCATGAGCGCCTACCCCGAGCTGCAGCTGCCCTCACCCCGCTCCTCGCTGCTGGGGCCCGGCCTGCAGGAGGACGGCGCCGTGCCCGAGCTGGGGGACGTCTACCACAAGATCCATGCCCAGTCCCCGCCGCGGCACGACCAGCAGCACCCGGTCGCCGCCCCCGAGGCGGCACCCCCCTACGCCTACAGCCCGACCAAAGGCTCCGCTTCAGCTCCCAAATTCAAGCTCCCCTACCAGGTGACGCCGTGCCGGGAGACCGGCCCTAGCCAGGCGGAGAGGCGGCTGGAAGCGCTGACGCTTGAGCTGGAGAAGGAGCTGGAGTTGCACATGAAGAAGGAGTACTTCGGTGAGTGAGCCGCCGGAGTGGGGTGTTTGGAGGGGGCAGAGGGGGGGTGTGTGGGGCCTGCCCGGAGCTGGGTGAGTTTGGCTGTGGAGAAGGTGACTATGTGATGTGGCTCTGGACCAGGTACTCGTGGAAGTCGCCTATCACTGCAAATGGTATCTGGTGTCAGAAGTGCTTGCACGAGAGCTCGTACCTAATCTTCCGTCTAGTCTTCACACGGTTCGCGGGTATGTGTGGTACTTGCTTCCCCTCCACACGTGAACGGGAGACTTCCCTGAGGTGTATGAGGTGCTTGTGCTGTTGGGGCTTACTGTGACTCTGTCTCCCTTCCTCTTGGGCTGCTGAAGCTTCACTGATAACGTCCAACATCTCTGAGTCTGTGGCATTTGTGACTGTGTTCTTACACTGTCTCTAACTTCTGTAGATGACAAGCATAGCTAGTGAAGCAACTTTTAGTGCCTCATTCAATGAGATCTTCGTGCTAGCTCAGAGTGCCTGTGGGAGCTCGGCATTGTTTCTACCCTGCCAGGCCTCGAAGGGTCGGCTCAGTATGCAAGACTGTGGCAGGGGTTGGTGTCATCCCTGGGAGGGGAGTTTAGGGGGAGAGGAGAACCCTTTGTCTTTGCTGAGCCTAAATTTGCTTGTTGATCATCTCCTGAATTTCTGTTGCTGATTCATAGAACAAGAGTAACTTACTGCAATACGCGAACACGTTTGGTAATCACACTAGTTAAGATTAAGCTCCCTTGTCTTACTTACTTTGTACTTGGTAGAAAAGGCTAAAGTGTCTTTGAAAGATGATCCTGGAGTGTGCAAGCACTACCCTGTTTCAGTGGGGACTGTGGGTGAGCCAGGTGACTACTCACCTCCTGGCTGGGCAGTTTGTTCCCTGCTTGAATTGAGGAGTGAGGGCTCTTGTGTAGGAGCTCTCCTGGCAAGGAGGGAGGAAGAGGCCTCCTTTCCTTTCTCCCACAGCCCCTCCTAAGATAAGGGGCTGTGGAAGAGCCAGCCCCTGTCCGTGGCCTTTGAGGGGGGCAGTTATCTCTCTGCCTTTGTGTGCTGCCTGTGGATGAGTCTCCCTGGCAGTGTATGATTTCTGACTGACATGAGCCTTGCATGAGGATAGAGACGTAGGTTACCTCGGTCACTGATTTAAACACAAGGATTCAGACTGCTTTGGCACAGTGTTAGTGTACTCTGCATGGAAGGCAGGAGTTACATGGCTCCTCTGCCCAAGTCTGTCTCGCTGAGCATCTTGTAG
Organism: Laterallus jamaicensis coturniculus; assembly: GCA_022605575.1. Taxonomy (NCBI): domain Eukaryota; kingdom Metazoa; phylum Chordata; class Aves; order Gruiformes; family Rallidae; genus Laterallus; species Laterallus jamaicensis. The sequence goes on from JAKCOX010000017.1 coordinate 7,559,055, forward strand.
ACTCTTGCAATCAGCAGAGGTAGCAAAGCAAGCAGTACCCACTTGTACAAGGAAAATCTTTGTGAACTGCAGTTAGCATAGTTGTTGCAAGTTCTTGTGCACAAAGGAAGCTGAACACAGTACTTGGTGCTTCTCTTCATCCTGCTCTGGTCTTGCAGGGCCTGGCACCTGGTGTGGCACTCCTCACAGCTGAGTGACTCCAGCTGGGGACAATAATGATTTACTTCTGCAGAAGCTGGCTGGGAGGGCTTGTTAACACAGTAACTGTGGAAAATGTTGCCTTCAGAATTTCTATGATATTTGTGAGTGTCACTACTTGGGGGTATATTCTGGAGCAATGTGTTGCAGCATGTCCTAAACCTCATGGGATGCAACCTGCCTAGGGTCAGCGGTAAGCTTGTGCCTTTATGCCTAGAGAGCATACATAGCAGCAGCTCTGTAGCTATTAATTGTAGCAGTACAAAGAAGTGCTGCTGTGACTTGCACCAGGGAAGCAGATGAAGCCCAAAAAACTGGGTTGCTTTTAAAATAGAAAGTTGATTTCTGTGAGTTGTTGAGGTTTTGGTAAATCCTGGTGGCATCAATCATACGTTTCTGGTTCAGATCCCCCATGATGGTGAATGCTGAGTTTAGCTGAACAAGCACATGAGGGGTTGGTAGGTACGACCGCAGGCTGATGGGTCAGACAAGGAGAGCGAGAACAGACTGGGGAGAAGTCTGCTATTTTGTTTGACATACCTGAGAGCGTCTTGACAAAGGGGAGCAAGGAGAAACTCCTTGATTTGTGTAGCAGCTTGTGCATACTACAGTTGAAGTCTTTGCATTCAGTCCCTGTGTGCTGGTGTGCCCTGGAGGCAGGAGTGGTGTGTTCTGTGATGCCCATGGAGAAGAGACATGTTGAGCCAATAGCCTTAACAAGGTAACGGGAACAGAGGGGGTGGTTTAATGTTCCCTAATTAGATGAGCTCAGCCTAGTGAGTTTATATGAGGATGCAGGTAATTCTACTGTGTTCTGTGTGGTGCTGCTGCTGCCGCCCACCTCTTCCTTTGCTCCTCCCCCTTGCCCTCCTTCAAAAAAAAAAACCACCCAAACTGCCCAGAAAATTGAGCAGTGTAATTTTGAAACGGATCAGGTGGGTAAGTAGCCCTGTTGGGAGGGTGAACAGCTCTACCCTGCCTTCATTCTGTTTGTGGCTGAGTAGGTCTGAGTGTTCTCCTAACCACACTTGTGCTCACAGCTTGGCTGCTCTTCCACAGCTCGCTGCTCCGCTTCTGGTGGAACACAGGTGTAGTCTGGGACAGATAAATATCTGATGGCTGTCATGTACAGGGGCTGAGCCCTGGAGAGGCTCTGGGGAGACAAGCCATGTGCAATCCAGCAGGTCCAAGAGACTGTCAGCTCTCTCTGTCCATGCTGGTATGAACAGCCCTGAGCAGCACTGTGCTGGGAGCTTTGCTTTGTTGCCTCGTTCTCTCCATCCCCTCTGCTTTCTTCCGGTAGGCTTCAGTGCGTCTGTAGAGAGAAGGAAAACGCCCTTCCGCAGTTGGTTTAATCTGACTGAAGATGTGGTGCCACAAAAGGAGTGCTCTGCATCTGCCTTACCCCTGTTAAACAGCTGAGAGGTAGCACCCTGCCACTTCCAAATGCTCCCATCAGCACATTGCAGCCACATGCGCTCACTGATCTTATAGAAAACGAAGCCTGGAGAGACCAAGGGGGAGAGGCAGTGTTGTTCTGGGCTGGATTGATGAGCTGCTCCAGTTCATCTCTGTTGATGAGGTGGCTGGAGCTGACCCAAGGGTAAGGGTGCAGACAGAGGGCTCTGAGAGCTGAGACTTCCTTTGGTAGCGGTCCGCAGTCAGATTTGGTAAAGCTGTGAGACTTCATTCCCTTGTAGCTGCTTCCTGTGCAACCCCTGCCCAAACTGCTTTGTTCTAAACCCTCTGAGACCCCCTGTCAAGGTACTGATGGTTCAGTAAATGTGTTCAGTTTAGTGGCTGATGCTGAGAAGAGAGGTAATACAAAAGTACATTAACAGATTGTCATAACTGTTCTCAGCTCAGCATTTGTATCTGATGAGGTGAATTGTCAAAGTTGTGTTTCAGGGATGTTTGTGCATCCTAAGGTGTCAGCAGGACATTTGTGGGTGTTAACAAGTCATTGTCTCAGGCACTGGTGTAAATTTTATTTACTTTGCAGAATTATTCACTCTGATGTCTCAGTGTTGGAAAAGACAGTTTAAGGCAAAAATTGGGTTTTGGCACACCCATCTAAGTCAAAGCAATCCTTGTGGGACTGACTGTGAGGCTAAGGATTGTCATCTGCTGGGCAGGGTAGTGTCATTGTGTTGAACAGTCATGCAGATTTGGCTGTCGGTTTTGAACAGGATCCCTCTGTATGTCCTGTGGCTCTGCTGGTGCGTTGTCAGAAGCGGGAGGAGAGTCGATGGAGGGGCTCAGGCAGCCGTTGCCTGTCCCTGGCAGCCCCTGCTGTGCTGCAGCTGTCACCCAACGAGGCCTGTCTGCTCATCTTGGTCAGGGTGGTGGGATCTGGTGCAAGAAATGACTTAATTGCCTCACCACGTTGAACTAAAAAGGAGATAGAAAAGGGGCCATGGGACTAGTGAGGCAGGGGGAGTGTGGATTGTTTCCTGCCCATGCAGTCTAGAAAGACAAGTTTGCAATCTTGCTGGTGTCCTTTGACACCCCTGTGTGCTTTTCCTCATTTCTGAGCACTGTCTTTACCTCTTGCTGCTTCCTCATCCCTGTACCTCTTGCATCTGGAACACAGAGACAGCAAGTCCATACCAGTGTGACACTTCGCAGTGAGAAACAACCAGGACTGTTATCTTTTTTGTCTTCCACAGACAGTTTTGCCTGAATGTTCTTCATCCTGAGGCAAACAGCCCCTTTCTCAGTGCTCTGTAGGGATGAAGCAGGGGTCAGTTGATGCCTTTGAATGAGACACAAAGTCTAGGTACTGTTAGTTGCTGTAGTTAACTGCCTAGCACAAGCCTATTCTTACCCCAGCGAGTAGGCTTGACTTTTGCAAGCTCTTTGGTCTTTACAGACAGCAACCCAGTAGTACTGGTACTTGTGTTTTGGAACACCACCAAGAAATGCTGCTGATGACATCCTGTTGAAAAGCCTTTGGCCTGGTAGGTAGGTGAAGGGAGGAAATAGATCCCTGGACCCTGTCTTCCTTTAGGTACATAATCATCCATGTGAATCTGTTTCTTTGTATTGAGAAACCCTGCCGATGTTGCTGTTGTTGATTTCAGGCTCTACAGTGTGCTTATGACTTCAGAGTTCTGTGTTCATGTTTCATTTGATGTGATGGAAGGGTGTATATGCAAGTGAAATAAAAACTAAGGCACATGACAGTGGCAAATCCCTAGAAGCTGCATTGCTTAAAGATAAAATTTGGAAAATAGGACTGAAATTTAGGGGACATTGCAGCTGGTGACCACAACACTTGAGATATTCACTGAAGTGTTGCTTTTTTTAATGGTTTCCTGAAGCTTTCTTTATTAAGTTAGATTTTTCCCATTTCTATTAAAACAGAAGTAGTACATCGTGTTGTTTTGGAAATAAGCAAAGGTTTATTGTCTGGGAGTTACATTGTGTTTCTCTTTATCTGGGTGTAGAAATCCACTCAGTGGTGAGAAGCAGCTGAGATCCTTCAGCTCTTAGAGTTAAGGCTGTTCTGGGAAAAGGATTTCTTTTCCATCAGATCTGGGCCCGTAATAGGCAAACCTCTAAATAGAAACAAGCTTAATGGCGTGGTCTCCTGAAGTGTTCAAACAGGTCATCTACATCAGAGTTTGGTTTTGCTATCTCCCAATTACAGCTAGAAAATATATTGCTGAAACTGATTTGGCTGGTCAGGCTCTTTGCTGAAATGCAAGAAAGCCCTCAAAAAGGCAAGGGAAGTCTTTGTTCAGTGGGGAGGAAGGTGCAAGAAGAGCTGCAGTGGGAGATGCAGGGGTACGTGTGAATTAGTGGCATCCTCATGGCTCACAGCTACCAGGAGCCTGCCCCTGTCACTGGTCCTCCACTGACACAACAGGCAGTGCAGGCTGCCTGTGCGTGAAGGGGAGAGGGGACAGTGCTGCTGCGTGTGCCTGGCTGCTCGAGAGGAGAGGGGGGAGAGAATGATGGGCTGGATGAGTGCAGAAAATCATGGCAAATAGTGACAGGAAAAGCCTGGAGCTGAAGGGTTGTCTGAAAGGGAGAAAGGGGTAGGAAGATGGGGGAAGAAAGAATTCTAGAAAGAAATCCAAGACAATGAAGGAGATGAAAAAGTAAACATGATAACAGAAATTAACAGAGACAGGAAAAAATCTTTTTTGTCTCTGGTATGAAATGTTCTTTGAAGGATGTGGGAATGGTCCCAGATGGCTTCTTGCAGTCCGTGCTAGCCATGCACATGCTTGTGAGTCTCTCTGAAGTTGGAAGGTGATAAACTATGTCATGTGTAATGACAAGTGAGAGATGTGGAATATAGGTGTGTTTATATTTTAAGTACCTATGCATGTAACATGGACAGTTACCATTAATTTGAAATCTGGGCAACTAACTTGTACCCTGGTGTGTGTTATGAGAACAGCTGCTTTCGTACCTTCAGTGGCAGGAAACTTGACTGGAAATAGGGGTGGTATTTGATTACAAGTATTTCTTGCTTGGTTTTGTTGCTTGTGCAATAGCACTCTCCCACTGCAGCTCTTCCTGCACCTTGTTCTTGGGCCCTCTGCAGTGTTAATGCAGACAGGTGTGGTGACTTCCAAAGAACTGCTATGTGTTTTATTAGGGGTACCACAGGTGAGATTTCTGATACAGAGGTTTGGATGTATAATAGAGTTGGCAGAGGCACTGCTGTGGTTTAGTAACACATGATTTAATTGCTACCTTTCCCTGATGTTTGGGAAATGTATCCATGTGGGTATCCCTGTGAGTGTTTTACTTACCTGTGTGCTTTTGAGCCAAAGGGTGATGGAGCAGTGTGCCAAGGGGGAGGAAGGGACGAGCCATCTGGCTCTATGGGCCTGAAGTAAAGGGGGTCATTTACATGCAAAACGCGTTTGGAGAAGGAAGTTTGGTTTTGCTTGTTTCAAAGAGTCTGTGTCTTTGTGGAAAGGATGTTGGTTTGCAAGGGTTGAGTGGAGCCCATGCTGCAGTTTGGTTTGGAGTGTGCTGTGCCGCTGATGATTGCAAAGCCATGGGGCCACTCTGTGAAGCACTGAGCAGTTGGTTAGATCAGCTTGCTTTTTAGGGCTGTCACCTGCTCCAAGATAGTTCTGTGTTGCATTTCCCAAGTAAAAGGCTCTCAAATTCCCAGAAGTAACAGCAGGCTTTTAAACATAGCCTTCCCCTTGTGTCCACTCCACCCAAAAATCCTAATCAGGTACGTCCTCTTAGGGTCAGGGAGACATCCTAAGCAAGATTCACAATGAAAAACTGTTCTCTGGTGGAGCTCAAGTTGTATTGGCAGCTCTTTACCTAGCTTCTGTGGCTGGTCCTCCACAAAGATTTGTGTGCCAGTGTCCCAGTTTGATGTTAAATGTGCACTGGAAATTCATACACAGTGCTGTGTGAATTGGGAGTAAATAGTCTAATGCATTCTGTGGCCTCTGTTTTGCAGAGTAGAAACGTGACCCTGTTATGAAGGAGCAGGTAACTGTCAAAGTAGCTGTAGTTACAAAGTGATTGAGGTTGATGCTGCTTAGTGGAAAATTTCCCTGAAGCTGTATCATTTTTACATTTGAAATGTAATGATACAGTTTCATTGCTCTTGCTGATAGCTTGATGGCAGCAGCAAAGATAACCAGCCTATGCTGAAATCCTTAATCTATGGTTAATAAATTAGGATCTAAATGTGTCTGTTGCAGTAATGGGGATATTGGATGTTTAAGAAAGCCTTCTCAAAGCAAGAGATTTTGCTAAATACTAAAATGATTATTTAAAAATATTTAGGAAAAAAATCTAGCAAAATAATTTTCAGATGTTTAAAAGGATTGTTCATCAGTGGAAAGAAAATAAACCAGCAATAAGCCAAACAGTTTACTAAAACCACAGAAATTTAGTAAGCTCTAAACTTGGCCTCCTACTTGGAGGGGAATCTGCCTGGTTCTGGACCTGGCTTGGGCACTGGTGGAAGATGTGTTTCTGTGGTGCTGTCCAGTGCTGCCTGTCAGCTGGATGCTTGGGCAGCTGTCTTTGGGATGAAGGTGTCAGGATCCTGGGGTAACCTGCTCCCTGGATCCCTCCCACCTTGGTGGTCATAGAGGAGATGCAGCCATTCCTTTGGTGTCTTAAAGTCTGTGCCTTGTCTTGCAGCCTGTCCAAGTGGAGCAGTTCTGCTGCTGGCATTATTGTGTCCAAAGTAATTTCTTAATTCTATGGCTGGAGAAACTAGGTATCTCTAAAGTGGTGTTTGATTATTTTTTTGAATGTCCATCCTGGACAAAATGCCTCCCCTTGGACAGAGCTGGGAAGGTATGATGTAAAACACAATCGAAGCAGCAAAAGGGAAGAAATGCAGGAATGTGCATGGTGTCTGTAAGCTTTATTAGAAGCTTAAAGAGGCTCATTTTGGAGGGCTATGTTCAACTGCCTGAAAGGTTCAAGTCCTGACAGGATGGAGGTACCTGGTGTTGTGATGTGGTATTGTCTGGAGATGCTCCAGGGGTGTGACTGGCTCCTGAGGCTGGCAGGAGGATTCCTTTTGGTTTATTTGGGAGCAAGACCAGCCTTAAGCTCTTAACAAAATTAGTGGAAGTGCTAATGATCAGCCAGTAAATATCAGTGTTTGGATGGATTTTTCTGTGTTTTTTCACTGTGCCTGTGTGGATGTTATCCCTGGAAGTGGATTTTGGAGCAGATATTTCTGTTGTGTGGTATGTGTTATCTCTTTCTATTAACCTCATTGCATTGTATTAACTCCCTGTCAGCATAGCCCTGTTTGTTACTGTGCTGTGAAACAGAGCAGCACAAGAAAACGCCAAGCGAGTTGTATATCTCTTCCAGCTGCTGTATTTCATGTTGTCTGAAACTTCATTCCTTGGTTTTTGGAGTGGTTTTAGTAAATCTCTAATGTCACATTTGTGTGTTCCAGCAAACTTTTAAGAAAAGGCCTATGACTCATTAAGGAAAAAAACCCCAGCACCCCAGAGCACAAACACTCATTTAATGCTCAGCTGAGAACTACTGTGCATATAAAATACGTAAGAGCTTACACAGGGGGACTCAGCTGGGGGTAAGGATTTATTACTAGTGACACCTATTTCCAAAGTTGAGATGCTGGAAGACTTCCTCTCAGCAGGTTTTGCACGAAAACCTGTAGGCAGTTGGGTTTAAACATCTGTGTTGCTGGGGTTGTGGTGGTGCACATGTGTTAAGTGCAGCTCAGCTATCATTTCGCCTGGTGTGTCTGAGCCCTGACCCTCCCAGCTGCTGAGAGAAGGGGGCAACAGTGGCAGCTACTGCATGCCTTGGCAGAAGAGGTATATTGGGTTGATTTGGTTGGGGCTGCTCATTGGGGTTGGGCTGGTGTGAGGTCTACCAATGGGTGCCACACACTGCCTGCACGCTATGGGCGTGCTTAGAGTTTCCCCTGTGAGTTCTTGGCTGCTGAGGTGCCTAACAGAATTGAGTTCTTCCGTGTGCCAGGGATGAGGAGTCAAAGGATTTTGAAGAGGGACATGATTGAGTTTGGATAACAATGCAAGTACTTAAGGCTAGATTTAGGGGAGAGAGTTATTTTGAAAGCCTCTAATTGCAGGCGGCAGCAGTGAAATGCATTTAGCTTGCTGGGAGCTTTAATGTGTGTGTTTGTGAATACTGGGAGAAGCGCAAAGAAGGCGGAGTGCAAATGCAGAGTATTAATACCACATTGGCATGAAATAGCCAGGGAGTGCATCAAATGGACAATGAAGTGGCATTTACAAAAGGTCATGTCTACTGTATACCATTACTCAAGAATTTGGCTGAGCAAGACTAAGTTCAGTTCAGAGCATGTTCACAGTTTTTTGTGAGAAGTAGATAGCTATTGCAGCAGAGCTGCTGGGAGCTCTCAGATGCTTTCCTGGACATCCAGATATTTAATCAGTTGGTGAACTGTTTCACTTGTGACACCACAGAACTTCTGGAAAGTGAAAACAAGATGTTTTCTCCCTTTTAATGTGGCCACATGAAAACAAAATAGAAACTTTCAAAGTTTGTGAAGCTGCGTTTAGGAATGGTTTTTCATCTATTTCTCTGTTGTGCATATTTAGATGGTCCAGCACACTTGAGTCATATTTCCTGTGGTCTGTGGGGACCCTGTGGCCTCTCCCAGACATGTGAAATACCCTTTAGTTCTGGTGGTCACTGCATAAACCCTTCTGTGCTGCAAGCTTGTCCAAGCACATGCAGTGCCAGGAAACGGGATCCCATGAGTAGAGCTCCTGGGATGGAAGCTGGGTAGTTTGCTGCACTTTATCCATCTCCTTGGATGGTACCTCTTCACAGGCAGTCCCTGTCTGCAGCGTTTTGGGGAGAATCAGGTAAGGCCAGTCCTGAACCATGGGTCCCTGGTTGGGTCATTGTAGTGTGTTGTTGGACTGGAAAACACAGGGCCAGGCAAGTGTTTGTGGATGTCCCAAATTTAAATGTATTTTGAGGTTCCTTTTTGTGCACTGGCTTTGCCTGTGCAAAACTGCAGCATGCATGCAGGCAGTAGTTGACTGGAAACTTCTGTTAGAAGGGGATTTCTAGCAAGGTAGGGAGAAATATGATTAGGTGTTTTGCTGTAATAAATCAAGTGCTGACCTGACTGAATTGAGGCAGCTGAGGTCTCTGCTGCTGTGGCTTGATTCCGTTTTCCAGGCCTAGCATATATGATGTTGCCTTCAGTAGTGTTAGAGTAGGAACTTGGATTTGTGTTCTTTGTTCCTGGCGTGAAATTCCTACTAAATCCATTTGTTTGGGCCAGATGTTGAATGATTGGAAAATAATTTCTGGGGGAAATGGTTCTGAACAAGGGGGAGGGTGAATAGACTTTGCTGTTTACCCATGGTTTTCTGAGCTCAAAAAAAAGTGTGCTAACCCATCCAGGTGGTGCAGTCTGATGCCCTGCCTGTTCCTGTCAACATGAAATGCCACAGGTCTCAGTGGACTGTCTCATCTATCACTCTTCTCTCCATAACTAAGTTCAAAGTGAATGCTGATTTTTGATGTAGCTTTGGTTTTGTTTGTTTTTTTAAAAGGTAGAAGTGGCAAAAAATACTGGAGCCAACAACAGCTGAGCCAAAAAATGTTTATACCAGGCAGTGGGAAGAGCTGTAATTGGCAAAATGGTGGATCTGTCAATGTTTCTCTCTGTTGTGGCAGTTGTTATGCTGTTAACCTTGACCATCACAATTACCAGGTGTATATGGGGGAAACAGGTAATTCCTCAGGGGACAACACAGAAGTTTTGATGAATAGCTAATAACTGTTGCAGTTGTGTTTTTGTTTGTTTTGGGTTTTTTTTGCCAAGCAGTTATGTGAAAATTCTCTGCAATTGGTGAGTTGCCCATTTTTAATCAAAGCCATGTTTCCCAGATCTAAACACTCAATAGAAAACAGAACTGCACAACAATCAAGTGTGTTAGAGTCCAGATTTTGACCTGGTTTTTAAAAATAAGCATGTAATTTTCTAAAGTGTAGGTCAGTAGCTGGTTGTCTTAGTGTGTTGGCTTCTTGTACCTGTTCCTGGCTGGAGCGGGGCTGAGCCTTTGAGGTGTAGTCCTGTAAAGTGGCAGTGGTTCACAGCAAGCAATGTACTTGCTCTGGTGGAAAACCCCTGTGGCTCAGATGCAGACCTTAGTGGCTTAACTCAGGAAAAAAAAAACCCCTCAAGACATCTCAAACTAAAATCCATGTAAGGTATGAACTAATTATAATTTTATTTAGAAAATGGAATGCTTATCTGATAAATTGAGACATCCCTTATTCATGACAGTCCTGTTTTGGTCATGGGAGCATGTTTGACTTGTTTCTGACAGCTTAGAGTCATCTCTAGTTGGAGTTTTTTGTTTGTTGGCTGGGTTTTTTTTGTTGTGTGGTTGGGTTTTTTTACACCACAGAGATCAGGGAATAAGTAAATGCATGTCTGTGTTTTACCCTTGCTGTGTTTCTCTGCCTGGTCTGCCCAGCCACTTCTGTACTTCCCAGGATGTATCCACCATGGAGCTGTTGGGTATTTGGCTGCAAAAGTGGTGTGCAGTTTGCCTGAGAACTTTATCTTGACAGATAGACACCTTCTGCAAATTATGAGATATGTAACAAAGAGCAGGTGGTGGGGTTAATTGTGTAAAAGAGGGATAGAATGCTCTGGTAAGTCCTGCTTGTACAAAGTCCTCTTCCTGCTTGTACAAAGCCAGCTATTGGCACAGAGTTCCTCTGCCTGCTCACAGGAGATGAGTTTATGGAAGATGTGTGTGAATCCGAAGAAAGGTCCTGGCTGCAGAAGCTGGGATACTGCTGTCTCAGGGCACCAAAGTGTCAGTGTGAAGAGACTAGACCCAGGGGCTGACTGTGACTTCCCTGTGAATGTGGTTTCAGCTGGTTGAGGTAGAGGTGGTGTCCAGAAGTGGAGTTCTGGATCCTCTGCTTTTCCTCTCATTTTCTTCCCCCCAGAACACAAGTCTCTTAAAGGTATCAAGACCTAAACCTGGAGAGGATGTAGAGAGCAGAGAAACAGGTATGGACATGGGTGGTGCCCGTGACACCTGTTGCCCCTTATCTGTGGGTGGCTATAGATCACCCTGATGCTCTGCATGCTGGGAATGAAGTGCTGGGGGCTCTGGGTTCTGTTGCTGTTTTCTTTTGTCTGTCTTTTTCAGCAAAATAATAGGTCCTGCTTATTGCTACTTAATGGCTTTTTTTCTGAAACTTTAGTGGCCATTAAGCATTGTCCCAGTTCTGTTTTACAAAGTTAGGAAAAAAACTGCCTTGCCTTTGCTTGGCCTGAAAGCAGAACCTCCTGGTCTTGTTTCTGTCTGTTAGCTGCTCCTGTGCTGGGAGATGTTGCCTGGTCTTAGAGAGTGGTGCAGGGTTTCCTGGCAGTCCCACAAGCAATGCCTGCAAATCAGATTACTGCCTAATTCAGAGAGGACAAAATCAAATCCATGGTAGGTTTGGGCTTGGAGCTTTGAATGCAGCACAAGGTGGGATTTGTCCTTTGCTGTAGCTTCTGGTAGAGCGGAGGTGTGACAATTCACTTGCCAAATCTCACATTGCCCTAGAGCTTCAGGGAACCCTTGTGCCATGAGGTAGAAGGACTCAGGAGTGCCAGACCACGCTGTTTTAAACAAAATGAAAAAAGCTTCCTCATGTGTTAAGGAAAAGGGGAAAAGAGGGTAGCTTGGGCTAGACTGAAACAGCCTTGTATGCTGTGGAAGAGCAATCCAGTATTACTCTGCTGGCAATAGCAGTTCTCAGGTCCTGTTCCACACCTGGGAGGAATTCAGGATGGTGAAGAGCCAGCCCAGAAAGATGTGATCTGCAGAGGCTGATTTGCATTTATTCACAAAGAAAAGACTTTGAAGATGCTCCAAGTGCAGACTTGCAAATCAGCTTCCTTGTGTGCTGAAAGTGTGAAGCTCTGCCTTTCCCTGCTGCTGCCTTGCCTCTGATCCCTACTTCGCAGGGGATTTGCCTGGCTTCCAGGGAGGGCTGGTGGGAGTGAAGATGGGTGGGAGCAGGGAGCAGCTCGGATCCCTCTGGCCACTGAGGTGACCTGGCTGTGGCAGGGCATCCCGTCTCACTTATGTCCATCTAGTACATTTCTCTAGCTCATGAAAGACACCAAACCACAAAACACCCTAGCTCCCAAGCTTAAGGCCAAATCTTGGACTCCTTTGAAATTCCTGGGTGTTTTGCTTGGTTAAAGACTGGTAGAATTGAGAAACCCAGTGTTAGATTATTGCAAAGTCAGAGAACTGGGTGCGTTGGAAAGTCTGGGGAAAGTACTTTATTTTGTTTTTCTGACAAAGTACCCCATGAATAATGAGTATTAGCTTAAAGCTTTTTAATTTCCAAATAGGTCAGCCTGAACAGTGAACCCTGCTCTGTAGGTGGGACAATGAGCTGAGGGGCTGCCAGAGGTCGGTGTGCCTAAGCTGGGGCAGAGTGGGACACTCATGGATCTGACTGCCCTGTCCACCAGCAGTGCTGTCTGCTGTGTATGATGGGGGACTTCGGGCATGGTGCTGAATCCCACCTGTGGGAAATAGAGGTCAGAGGCAGCAGAGTTACTGGGGTGAGGGTAGGCTCTGGCTGCTGCTGAGACCATACAATCAGGCACAAACGTTACCTCAGCTTAGTCACAGATGTCAATTAAAGAGTGATGAGAATTTTTCCCTCTTTTACCAAATCCAAGTGTTTCTTCCTCCAACTGCCTTGAGCCTGTGAGGATGATGTATGTGCCCACTGATCCCAATAGTTAGTTTCTCTTCCTCTGTCTTGTGATCTTTTGGTGGGTGGGGGTTGTCCTTGCCTTAACTCCTTAACTCCCCCAAATACAAGGCCTATGAGGGCTTATACAAAGACCATGGCTTCTGCAAGGAGGTAGCTCCTTTGGTCCATCAAGGTTGCTGTGAGTTTTGCTGTGATACTTAAAAGCAGAGAGGAAGAGGCATACAGTGGTGGGGTGGGGTGAATGGCTCTTCAGAGGCTGAGTCATTCTGGGAGCTCCCACTGCGACTGGGTGGCTCAACAGCATCTGGGGAGCTTTAAAATCATGTTCCTAACCAATGAAAAATGCAAGAGAACTTTCAATCAGGAAAAAGAGAGAGGGCTGCTGAGAGCTCTGGCAAATATGTGATAATACTTGTTAAAATTTTTGAGAAATATGTTATTTCACCTTTATTATTATGTGATTTTGAGCAGCCTGATCTGGTAGGTGTTCCTGTCCATGTCAGGGGGTTGTAACTAAATGATATTTAAGGTCCTTTCCAGCCCAAACTATTCTGTGATTATGAAGCTTACTCCAGTGCATTTCCTTCCACTGTTTCAAAGGCTTTAGCCACACCAAGACATTGTGCATTAGTCCAGAGCTGCCAGCACGAGGCCTGAGCTGAAAGTGGCTATAAAATCACTTTGTTTTTATTTTGAGCTGGTTTCCTTTTAAGCACAGAATTAAAGTAAAGGGTGATATGGGGGAATGTTAGGTTGTAAGGTTTATATTTGCTTAATATGTTTTAAATTGGATTAGAACTGCAAACAAACTGCAGTGAGATCAGTGGGAGTCTTCCCTCCTCAAAGGACAAGAACTACACACCCAGGTGGCAATCATATGTAAAAATACCTCTCTGAACAGCAGATGTTCTGTTTTGAAGGAAGATCATCAGGGGCCTGGGTATGCTACTGGTGTAGGCTCAGTTCTGCACACATCATTTTCTCCTGTAACACCACTATTCTGAAAAATCTAGTTCCAGTCAGAAAAAGTATTCAATAAACCTGCAAACACATTGTTGTTTGATTATTTGGTTTTGACTTTGCAGACTGGATTTTCTCACTCATCAGTTGACTTCAGAGACATCTTAAGTGGTTTCTTGGGGTCTAAATTAGAGTAAGACTGATTCCAATGCCAAGTGTGACAGTTCTGTAACACATAGTTGCATATTTGTTTTTATCATGCTGGTCAGGGCCAGGGCGACTCTTAAACCTGGGGTGGGAAAAAGGTGAGTTAAGGTGGTTCTTTGGAGGCTGGTGTATAGATTTGAACAGCGAATGGTCCATATGCTTGATCTTAAATACAAGTTAAAATATTAAAGTTTTCTTCAGTCATAGAGCTCTGGGATCAGGTCAGTAAGAAATAGTAACAAGTGATGCACTGGGCCATAATGAAGAGGCTGAGGGGCACCCAGTATTTCAGGTCTGAGCTGAAAGTTGTGGCAGTGCTAACAGGTGCTTAGATACTTCAGCAGGTAAAGGACTGATGGACCTGCCAGAATTTAGACCTAGTACTGTAAAGGTACTAGGTGCTGCTTGGCTAACTCTTACACGGTATCACACATCTTCACAGCATGTCTGGTGATTCAAGGACAAGGATACATGTTTGTCCTGTGTTCTCCCTGCCAGAAGCTTGCACAAGCCATTCCTGTCGTCCTGAGTCATCAACACCACTGCAAGATAAAAGCTGTAGCTCCCATCACATGAAAATGGATGGGGATACCGATTGTTTGGATTTTGCTTTGCTTGAAGAGACATCTCATGCTCTCTCTCTGGGCATGGTGGAAGAGAACCAGGGAAGATGCTTTGTGACTGGTACATGATTGAAACAGAGTCTGGTTTAACTGTGGATAAACAATGAATCCTTCTCTGAAATGGACAAACAGCTCTTTTCCAGGAATGATAAAACTGTTCATCTCTCAAAGGCACCAGTGGGAGAAGCACAGGAGATTTAGGTACCAGCTCAGTACCAACTCTGTACTCTTACTCATACAAAGACAGCACAGCAGAGACTTTTCATTTATTTAATAAAAGCCACCCTTATTTCCATGGATTTAATTACAGAAGAAGCTAGATTCATCTGGAAACAAAGGCTTCTAGTAATCAAAATAAATAATATGCACACCTCCCCCCATGCACTAATTCTTTCAGCCAGTTTTCAAAAGAGGTTTTGTGGGGTTTTTTGGGGGGTGAGTTTTGTTGTTTCAGTTATTTGTTGGTTGGTTTTTTAAAAGGGAACACTTAAACTTATTTCTTAGTGGATACAGTGAAAGGAAAGATTCCCAGAGGGCTTTGCTGCAATTAGAGAAATAGTTGCATTAGGTTGTGCTGCAGTGATTTAGCACATGAGAAAGAAAATCCCAAGTGCGTGACTTACACTGATCCTGAATGCTTTAATTAAAGGTCAGACTCAGAAATGCATTTATGCTTACTTGGAAGTCTAAAGAGAATCCACTGGGGAGATAACTCCTACTTAAAGATTTGAATGTGTAAATATTCACAGGTAGCCCTTTACATACCCATGTCATTTTGTGAATTTAGTTAGGGAAAACTTTACTTGAAAGCTGAAGTCTGATCTCTGCCAGTACCTACAATAGGGGAGAGCATTCCTGTCCATTGCCATGAGTTTTGGGGTATTGCATATATAAATTCTATACCTTACTGATTTAAAGGAGTTGTAAAGTAGCTAGGAAGACATGAAAAGGGGTTAGTTTTCAAGTATTAGTGTCTCTGAGCTTAGGGATGGTCCATACTGTACATGCAGGAGGCCTACATGGATGAACAAGGAGCTTCTAAGAAAGAAATGAAAAGGGAGTGTGTAAGAGGTGGAAGCAGGGCCAGGTGACCTGGGAAGAATACAAACCAGCTATCTGAGTATGCAGAGTTGGGGTTGAGAGAGCCAGGCCTCTTCTGGAGCTGAATCTGGTGAAGAAATGTGAGGGTCAAGATGTGCTTCTGCTCCTGTGTGAACAAAAGTAATGCTAGATAAAAATGGGGAGTAGCGAGGGTCCTGGGGTGGCTGCCTGTGATGGAAAGCTTGGTCAGTAAAGGGAAAGCAGTGGATGGTGTTGATCTCAGCTTTAGCAAAGCTTTTAATACTGTTGCCCATAACATCCTCCTACATAAACTGATGAAGTACATACTAAATAAGTGGATTGTAAACAGGTTGAGCTGCTGAATTCAAGGAGTTATGACCAGCAGAATGGGATCAAGTTGGAGACTGGGCACTAGTGCTGCACCTCACTGGTGTCAGTGCTGTTTAACATTCTCATTAATGAGCTGGATGATGGGTCAGTGTACACTTCCTAGTAAGTTTGCAGACTCTGCTGCACTAGGAAGAATGGTTGATAGACTAGGTGGATGTATTGTCATTCAGCAGGACCTTGAGAGGCTGGAAAAGTAGTCGGACAGGAAGTTCAACAGAGGGAAATGCAAAGTTCTGCACCTGGGGAGCAACAACCTTGTATAATGGGTTGAGCTAGGGGGCCCACTGGCTGGAAAGCAGATCTGCAGAAAGGCCCTCTAGATCCTACTGAACTTGAGCCAGAAGGGTGCCCTTGTGGCAAAGAAAGCCAGCAGCAGTACCTTGAGCTGGTGCTCAGACCTGACTGTCTTGAATCATGGGAATACCAAAGCTGAATGCATGCCCTGGACATCCACCTGGGAGCCTGCAACCTTTCTCCATGCACTGCTGATACCCAGTATCTGGGTAATTTGCCCACAAGAGCTATATCTAAACAGGGGACCTCATGGCCTGGAGGGTGGGAGTAGATTTTATCAACTTTTGGTGTGCGTAGGTCTTGGGTGGAAGAGGTGCCAGCTGCCACCCAGTGCCTAGAATGAAGGTCTCACTGCTGTGATGTGGGGCAGCTCAGGTCTCATCCAGTCTTCTTAATAGCAGTCCCTCTGGTGCCCACTTCTCAGGCTGACCTTCCGAAGTACAAAACACTACTGCATAGAGATCATGATCAGATGAGAATTGTCTTTCATTGCTTCTGTCATGATACTAATCTGAACCGCTGCTTCAGTAGTAGGGAGAATATCTATAGCTGACGTTGCACATGGGCTTTCCACCAGCCTCTGTAATGATGGAGGAATAGACAGCACAATAAGGAAAGGGTTGCCTCTCTTTATTGCACCTCTGTGTTTTGCTGAGTGTTTTAATTAAAACCAGATAGAGGAAAATTTTTCATGCTGTTTCCAAATTTTAGTGATTTCACCTGCTGTTGAAAATTGCGTCGACATAACACTAGAGGGATGATGTCAAGAGGAATGAATGCTCCTTTTAGCTGCTATGAATAGAGGCTTCTCATATCAGTTAAGTGTTGACTTTATAATTATAAGAAGATTACACATTTCTGTTATTTTTTAGCTGGTACTCCAAGACATAAATTAACTAATATTTCAACACTTCATGTAACCTTTCAAAATGGAGAAGGGAGGTTTGGCTGATAAATTGTGTAAGATCACATTTATTTGGATACGGGTAATGTAACTAACAGTGGAAAATTACCTGCCTAACCCATCAGTATTTTCTATCTGCTCACTCTTTCCCTGGTTTTACAGCCCTTGAATTTTCTTTTTGCTGCCTCTAGAAATATTTTAAAGGAATAATCATCCTGGAGGTGTTTGCTTCACAACTGTGCTTTATTTGTGTATTTTTTTAAAGTGTGGCTAAAAATGTAGCCACAAGTCCTTTTTTGTCTGATTCCTGTGGGTGGTGGAGCTGATCAGGTACCCACCAAATGATTGGTATCTATCTGGGTGTCACAAGTGGAAGAGAAGAGCCTCTTGTTCATTGCTTTGACATCACCCTGACATCCACCTGCACAAGAAACAGAGCCCATCTTCCAAAATTTAGCTTAAAAAGAGGATGCCCTGCTGTCTTGGCACGGAGACAGTGAGCAGGTGGGTGTGGAAAATGCACCCAGGGCTAGTTCTGCAAACAGACCTGCCTCGGTGTGTGGTTGGGTCCCATAGCAGTGAGGGCTGATGGGCAGCTGCTAGTATCAGTTTTGTGAAGACAGGATTCGTTAGGCACCGGAGTGCTAGTGCCATGGTGTTCAT
Source organism: Laterallus jamaicensis coturniculus (assembly GCA_022605575.1). Lineage (NCBI taxonomy): Eukaryota > Metazoa > Chordata > Aves > Gruiformes > Rallidae > Laterallus > Laterallus jamaicensis. The sequence goes on from JAKCOX010000017.1 coordinate 7,576,599, forward strand.
TTCAGAAGAGAAATCTTTTCTCCCCTCAAGCAAATAGCCATTGACATTCGCTGTTGAGGCCAAAGTGTATTTCCTTGTTTGCATCTCAGTGCCAAATGCTATCGCAGGACATGTGTTCTTTAAGAGGAGCGGCTTAGCACTTCAGTTAAGTGGTTGCAGGTCTCTCTGTAGAGGTTATCAGCCAAGAGTTTGGCTGCAGGTGCAGCAGGCAGGTGGTGAAGAGAGCAGGTGATGCCAAAGCCCCATTATAGGAGGGGTTTGCCTTTTTTGCCAGGTCCTTTCTGAGATAACTTGCTGATCACTGTCTTGCATGTTTATGCATTTTGCTGTGGACAGGAGTCTGTCTAAAGCCTGGAACAACCACCACTTGTCTGCCCTAGGTCTGCACTGGAGAGCAGCTGAATGAACGCATGGGACTGCCCAGGTCTGTAGATGCCTCATCTTCCTGTGGAATCTGGCAGAGTGTTGTTTTTCTGATTTTTATTTCTTCCCCTCAGGTTGGATCCATAGGAAGGAAATAATCCTATATATATAGCATGTAGTGATGCTGTTTCCTGGACATGGAAGAGGCAAAATTAGAATATCCTGTTTACATGTCTTTAGTGCTGTATTTGACCAGCTATCCCAAGGGTTTTTAGCTTGCTACATCAGGATAGGCTTTTCTTATGTACCAAGAATCTTCCTGTCCTGCTGGAGTAGAGGACTGTGGCTGTTTGCACTAGCACTGAGGACCTCCTTGGATTGGGCCTTACCTCCACGGAGGAGACTAGGCTTTTCACTGTAGCCAAGGCAGGGAAAGTGAGGCTTGCCAGGATTGGCACTTTAGAACTAAAATCTTTCATGAGCCCAAGGTGGGAGAAACTGATGGAAAATGACTTTGCATACTTTTGTTTAAGCAAGCCTATTTATATTTCTGGAAATTATTACCTTTGTGTGACAGGTGAGAACCAGCAAGGCACTGTCGGTGGTACCCCTGTGGTATGAGTGGTGGAAACGTGGGCCTTGGGTACTGCTGGTAGAAGGAGTTGCTGAATTTATAACCAAATGTGGTTATGCAATTCCGTGCCTTTTCCAGGATGTCATGCTCATTCTGGAAATAGACCATTATCTAAGAAAATAGAAAAGCACACCTGGAAACTTTTAGACAAGTCTCCTTGTTTAATCATGAAACTGTTTTAAATATGTCAAGGAAGGCAGCTGTAATATATGACCTTTTTCTGCCATATATTAGTGATGAATCATATGTGCAATATCAGGAGAACATAATGAAAAGTCTCTCCAGCTTGACGTCTGTGCAGCTGATGTTTCCAGGTCTGACGTGCTGTGGAGTTCAGGATATCTGGTCTGCATTGTTGGTGCTTTCAGTATCACTGTTATTACCTCATGGCACAGATTTTTCTAAGCTGAAGGATTTAAATGGATTTTGTCTTTTTTATGTCATCTCAGAAGGTTTAACTGTCTTTCCTGTGAAGACTGCACAGTTGTCAGTGGCTCACTTTTTATACAGAAAAGAGCCAAGACACAAAGAAGCTAAATGGCTTGCTAAAGACAACTAAGAAAGTAAAAACTGGAAAAGGGGATTGGTTCAGTCGAGTTCCTGGCTGGTTCTGTACTGTGATCACATGTCACTTATGTAGGAAAAACTGTAGATAGATAAACTATTATTAATGTGTGGTACCAGTAAGCACAAAGGAAAGGTGAATAAAATACAAGCTTTAAGTATTTTGCTTATTTATTTACTGTAATGAAACTGCCTCAATGTCTGTAAACCTGACACTGCAGACAGCTTAAATAAAATGTATCAGGTTGACATTCTGACCTGTGTTATCCCGGAGTAAATCTAAAGCAATGGTGTGGTGTGGTCAAGCATCACATCCCAGAGCTCAGATGATCTCCAGCTGGTGCAACCAGCTAAATGAACTTGCAGAAGCAGTGGTAAAAATTGCTGTATCCAGGTCAATTAAAGTCCAAATGTTTATGTGTAAGTGCATTTGCAACATGAATATTATTTTTGAGAAATTCCCTCTGTCACCATCTGTGACTTGCCACTTCTTCCATTGCCCATTATATTGGGCTGTGCAGTGTGAAGGACTGCCCCCCTCTTATTTCAGTGTGGATACACAGCTGGGCTGAACAATCTAGGAGCTTTGTGAGTTGGCATTGGATCTTTCTGTGCTGAAAATTCGGTCCTGCAGGAGTATTGCTCACTTCTATCTGTGTGACCCGTGTGCATGTCTGTTGCGCTGCTCTGGGTGTAGTGATGTGGCCTTCTCTGCCAGCAGTTGTACAAGCTCACAGTTTTTTTCTGGCCCTAGCTTGTCTTCACCTGATTGCTGCAGCCACTGTGCTAGAAATGTTATGCTCCTCAAGTAAGCTGAATTATATGTGTGATCACACTTATTATGTTCCAGGCAAAATAAGCAGGTGTCACCACTTACTGTGGGGGGGTGGGGTGGGCTAGATGACCTTTAAAGGTCCTTCCAACCTAACACATTCTATGAAAATAAGCATGGTTTGAGGTGAAAATCCCTTTGGCTGCGTGTCCACAGCGAGACATTCAGATGGTCAGCAGTGGAGGGGCAGTAGGACAGGAATGGGGCTTTGCAGGCATGCTTTTTTCCTCCCAAGTCAGTCATCCCCAGCGGTGCTCTCCTCTACCTCCCCCCAGCTCTATGTGTCTCCTTGCTTTGCTAATCCCAGTAATCACAAGGCACTTCTAGAAGCAGGATTTTCTTCTGGGTTTTTTTTTGTCAATAATTCAGTGGCTAAAGTTATTTGCAAGTCCCCTTGTGCCGTGGTTGTGAACTTGAGCATGAAGCTTGAACAGTCAGCTGAGCTCTGAATGATGGACAAAGCAACCTAAAGCAGCACAGACGATAGGGCAGCCACGAGAACTACTCGGTCTTCCAGTTCATTGCCTCAGTAGCAAAAGATCTTTCTTTAAATGCCAAGTGAGAAATATAAATCATCCTGGAGCTGCCATGCACTAAATCAAGAAGCAGAGAAATGAATGAATATTTGTAAACCAAGTGTCAGTGTAACTAAAACACCGTGCAGAACAATAGGCCTGTGATATGCCTTGTGCCATCGGGAGGCTGCGCGGCAGAGCTGGAGATCCACACAAAGGGAAGTTATGCAGAGGCAAGCCGGCTGTGGCCAAGGCAGATGAACTCTGTGCAGATAGTGTCAGTAATTTCATGGTTCAGAGCAGTAATTTCACATACTGTATGAAGCACTAAGCATTTGCTGCACTAGCTTCAGGCTTTCACTGTGTGACTGGATGGATCTACTTTAACAGTAACAAAAGCTTTCCAGTTTCCAACAGCTGCTAATCAGAGCTGATACCAGCTCCCATGACATCTCCCACTCTGCAGTGATGACCTAGAACTGCTGTGATTTAAATCACCAGCACAGACATGCTCTGGGCTTATAGCTGCTAAAATACAAAGTTGAGAAGGATGGTGTTTGAGAGGAGTCCACAGCCTACCCAAACTCTCACCCATCACCTCATCCTACGTTTTAAACTCTGGAAAGTGACTGACAAAACAGAACAGCCCATGTATTTACTGATATGAGTAGGAATAGGCTGAGCCTTGCTGACCTGCTGCTGGGGCAGATCCCTCAGGCAGGTAAAGCTCAGGTCCTGTGTCCTGATCAGCACTGTCATTCCTGGAACTGATTCCCGTGCCTCCCTCTGTGGCCATGACCTCTCCCAGTAACTTTGTCCTACATGAGCCACAGCTTCATTAAACAGTAGGCAGTGTGGAGGTAATGACAGTTCTTCCAGGAGCTGGAGTTAGAACCCAGAACTTGCTTCTACAGAACTTTCAGTGAACATGAATTTCGCTGTGTTTGTAACCAAACATAAAGTAATCTCAAACTTTGATTTTTCTGAGTAAATTCTGCACATGCATCCCTCCTGCTTCGGTCCTGTAGGAGGCATATGCTGAAGTGATGGGGATCTTCCTAAGGTAGCAGATATATATCTCAGTGGCCTAAGGAGTTTGTTGGCTGCATCCATTTTATTAATTTGAGGAGGAAAGTGAGGTTGGGGGCAATATCAGTAAGGTTTAACAATGACAGCAAAAGGTTTCTTGGTCCACAGCCTGTTTCTTGTTTTGCTTTGCTTAAGTTGTGGTTTGTGTTAGGTGTAGTAGCACATCTTCCTGTAGTTTAACCTGCTACAACCTCCAGCAGGGTCGCTGCTGGGAGTGCATGGGTTCTTGCAAGCCAGAGTTGTGTTACTGGAGTGCATCAGGTCCCTCCCAGCTGTAAGATGTTGTGGTATCAGGTGTGTATGTGTTGTAGAGGGGAACTTAAAATCTTTACCGAGCATTTCCCACTTTTGCTAGTCTGCCATTTTCAACCTTTGCTCAAGCTGTGTTGTCTTCTGGTCTTCCCCCGGGGGAAAGGGCAGTTCTGGTAGCTTACCCAGGCAATGTCTTCATCGTTCCTACCACAAGTTAACTTAGGCCAGGTCTTTATGCAATTGTTATGTTGCTGGTGAGCATGTCCAGGGTGTAAGTATGTATTTATTTATAACTTGTTCATACCAGATTTTATTTTATGTTAGGTATTGCTGCTTTGTTGCAATTGCCAGGCATCTGCCAGGTGATAAGAGTCCTCCAGTAAGAGCTACCTGTGGTGGCAAGGGCTGGAAGGGTTTTCCAAGCTGCCTCCCTTGCTCCTGTCTGGTTGCTGGGAAGAGGCTCAGACCCCGTGCAGGTGCCTTGTTTCTTCTGCTTGCCTCTGACTGGGAGATGAAGTGTGTGTCGAAGATTCCCTCCTCCTGTGTTTGTTGGAAGGAAAGGGAGCGTTTTTCTTGCCTGAAGTCACCTTTCATAAGAGCTACCACAGCCCAGGACTTATGCACAGTAGCTGCGGTCAGCTCGGGCACAGCTGCGCAGGCTTGGGGCAGTTCTGATGTTTCATTGTTTACCCACCTTCTTAGCAGAATATTTTTTTAAAGATAGTAGCAACAGGTTGTGTAAAACCTGCCCAGGCGTGAGCTCACTGATTGCAGGTACCACAGCCTGTGTGGGAACACCTCTTGTGGCCAGTGACACCTGTGGGTGTCTGGCACAGCCCCTCCACAGCCCTCCTGCAGCTGGCCCCTATTGCTGCAATTCCATTTCTTGAGCTGAGATAAGGCTTCCTCTGCCTTTGTTCTTGCTGCTTCATGGCTGTAAGTTTTCATTTCCCTGCCCTGGCACCTTGGCTAGGCCACAGGTGTGGAAAAGCTTGTTGGGGACTTAGGCAGAGGTGGCATTTTCCTGCCTGAGAGGAGAAGAAAGGGATTTTGCAGTAGCTCAGTGTGATGTTCAGCCGCCTTTTTCCTAGCACTGCAGCATGAACAGAACTGCAGAGACAGGGAGGGAGTCATCTGTGCCATGTGTTAGTTGTTAATTTTAGCTTTACCATAACTCTTGACGACAGGGCTTGGTTGTTTCCTACTGTAGGCAGCATGTAGCGGTTATCGTGGAGATACGGTGTGGCTGTAAGACAGTAAAGCTGCAGCTCATCTCAGAGCAGTGGCGTGCTGTCAAGGAGTGTGATAGCCAGATTCTCTAACTCACACAGCTGCTGTGTGCTGAAGTTGAGAGGCCATATGGTACTATTTTTCTTGCATTTGTGCTAAACCCTTGACTTCAGGTTAAGTGAGAATGGCATGAGGCACAGGCAGACTTCCACATGTATCTGAGGAGAAAGCTTGGCCAAAAGGTAGTTATATATCTGCCATGATATGTACTCCATTTAACCTTTGCCCACTGCCTTTTTCCCAATTCTGGGTACCTGGTGTAGTCTGTATGAAGTCCCAGCCTATTCTGGCATTGTAAAAGAGCATCCCAGGATCTGATGTACAGGTCCCAAACTAAACCACTTCTGATGGGTAAGCTATGACAGGGAACTCTTACAAGTAAATTCTAGTAGACTGAACAAAAATCCTACAGCTTTAGTATCTCCTTTCGGTTGTTGCTGATACCTTCTCTTGTTATAATGGATTGCATTTAGTCTCTTGAATCTGGAGCAAAACAGTTGACTACAACAGAAAATCCTTGTATCCTTGTCTCCTGCTGATGATACTAGCATTTTGCTAATGCATGAGCTACCCAGAAGGTATCATGCTTCTGACAGCTGTGTTGCTGTACAGTGGGGAAAGCTTGCCTGGCTATATCCAAAGATGTTCTTCTGCTGGTTAAAGGTGTGGGGAGTGAGCTGGTTAAAGGTGTGGGGAGTGCTGGCACTGTCTGTAGTGAACTCCAGCAGGGAATCTATGGAAGCTCCTTTTCTTTCTAGAATGATTTTTGTTGGTCTTTTGCTGTGGTCCACAGAGTGTGTTTCTTCAGTCTCTACTCTTACATTTGGTTAAATGTTATGTTAGGATATGAACATCTCATCACCACAGCAAAGGAATGTTGTGCTCCCACTCAGCCAACTTTTAGGCAAACTTTGGCTATATGCAACATGTTATAACATCTTTTTATTGCTAAAGAGAGACACCAGATCTGTAGGAGAGCTGATGGCCTGTGTGGAAATGCAACAGTTGATGTGTTAAAGAACTGTAAGGCACAGTTGGCTGTTTAGAATACAGGCGTTAGGAGGGGCAAGGAATGGTATAAAGGGTGAAGCAGTTGATCTTAAGTCATGTCAAGTGAAGTGTCAGAAATGAGGCATGCTTGCTCTCTAACAGAACATTCTTCATAGGCGGTTTAACAAGCTTTGGAATTAAATCTGGAAAAAAAAAGTGATGTAGCTGTTCTGTCAAGGCTTTCACAAGTTTGCAGTATAAAGTCTGGGCTGTGACTGGTGGAAAACAGCCATGTAATCAGTGCTTTTCCTAGGCACTTATGAGCTCACACTATACTTCCACACAGCTGCATGTATGTTTTCCAAAATACACTTTTGGAATTATACATGCACTTTTTTAGTATGCTAATCGCCTCTGTAGTCATTCATTCCTGGATTTAATGACTAGTCTCTTAGAGAAAACAAGTTAACAAACTGACAGCTGCTCACAACAAATCACTTGCTGGAGAGGCAAATGTAAGTTTTAACATCCACAATAAATCCTTATTTTGCTTCTGATGGCTCAGTGGAGCAATGGCAAAGAAATAAGGCAATAGCTTCATTTATCAAAGCAGTTTGTGGCTGTAGTAGGTTTGTGCCTGAGAGCTCACAGACAGAAATGCCAGAGAATTACCAGATTTCTGCTTCTCTTTGAGTAATACTATATGTAAATAGGAAAATGTAGATCCTTCAGCGTATGCATAGCTGCCAGTCCCAGGTACATGGTTAGCAGGAAAAGGTGGGCAAGAAGGGTGCCGGTAGTTGGGGAGCTCAGAAAGGGCTCTCTGCTGGCTCTGCTGCCAAGAGCAAACTGAAACGTCATACCAAGGGCTGACGTTGAAGTAACAGATTGCTCATTTCTTTGTGAGCCTCATATTCTCTGCTGTGCATGCAACCTCTCCAGCCCCAGGGCCAGGAGGGACCAGGGTTATTGCAGAGGTCGTGGTATGTGATGAGACAGAGAGCAGGTTTGTGAATCTTGTGCTGCTGCTGGGAGTAATTCCTGCAGCTGCTGGCTGATGGGATGCCTTTTCTGATCACACTGTTGACAGTAATCAATAACCATCTTTCATCAGCAGTTAACCATTAACTCATGGCAAATAGCAGACCTTTTTCATAACCTTTGGTTACAAATAAATAAATGGATGTAACAGTCTTGGATAAGGCAACAAATGTCCAGAAATTCCCATTTGCTGTATTGGAACTGAGCTAATCTGAGGACCAGAATTTTCTTAACACTTTGTGTGCAACAAACTGATGGATCTTGTATTACAAGTTTAGCTTGAGACATTGGTGTCTGATAATATTAGTTTTAGTTCCTGTTTCACTGAAACACTGAAATCAGGTTTAAGATTTTAATTTTAAAATATTAATAGATTTATTGGAATTTTTTTAAATTACTGTTTCATTTGACAAATGTGCTGGTAGTCCAGAACAGGAACATTGTGCCAAGATGCTGAGCTAGTTGAACAGAACAAAAGGCTAGTCTCTCTTCATGTTTTGGAATGAGGGAGTTAAAGGTATAAACACCAAGAAATCCATGATTTAATGAAAAGTCTTTCCATTTCAGTATTTGAATTCATAGCATAGGAATATTCTTTTCATCAAATATAACTTTCTGTAACGCAGTATCCCATTTAAACCATTCACATATCACAGCACATACAGGCTGTGTGTTAATGCTGCACTGGAATGAAACAGGTCGATTTCAGAAATGGTGTTTAAAATGTGTCTTTAGTAGCTGCAAGGCAGGCAGAGATATTCATGGGCATCATGTTGTCTGTGACTCTTTCCTTGTTGAGAGCCCGTGTGAGGTCTCAGCTGTATTACTGGGTACTGCTCTTCTGCCAGCGACAGATGGTATTTCTGTCTCTGGCGTGGCAGCTTAGGCCAGTTCATGTACTGGGAGTGAATAAAAACGAAACCTATGGAAACAGAACTGAGACCCAAATGCTTTGGTAGCTCAACTTGTGTTCTTTCTGCCATTAAAGTTTCTAGCAGTTCTTAGTATGCTAATGTTCCCATGAGCAGCTTGCATTTATATTTTCTGTGTATTTGTGTGAGTAAAATGTTCACAGCACAGCAGGGGAGAATTCTGGATAATTAAACCCCAGTTTTGTAGTTACAGAGTTCCTAGAATCTTAAGTGTATTAACAGTTTTGTTCATGCTAATGATTAACATTAAGCTTGTGTATACATTTGTAGAAATAGGGCCTCAAACAGCACATGGACCACAGAACTTCATTATAGAGTTGTATGAGGCAAAAAATCTCCATTTTTATTTTCTACTGTAGTGGTTTCAGAATTACACAGCCTTGTATTGAGATGTCCACTCCTGCTACAATTGAATAGAGACCACTGGACACCTCGGAAAAACTTAAAATCAGTGGTCCCCTCAGTATGTGACAGAAGGACATGGATTCTTCAGCATTTATTTCCTCTTTGAGAGGATATAGAAACAAAGGGATTCTTGAATTATCTCCCTGCCTTGGTTTGAATTTAGAGAAGTTGTGTATAAATACAAATAAATGCATATGCAAAAAAACTTTTAAAGCTACAACTATGAGGAAAAAGCTTTTTAAAAACAAACCAAACCCACCCCAAAAGCCCTTTTAGGAGATCTTGCAGAAATCATGACCTTACCTGTGAGTTTGCTGTGTGTGGAGCTAACGCTGACTTTGCTGGCACTGTGTTGGCTTTTTGTACTTCAGTCTCATGCAGACTTCTTGGGAGCCATCCCCAGCATCACTGAGAACAGGTTCAGGTAGCAAAGGTGAATTTCTGACCCCACTAAGCAAAACTGCCAGCCAGAATTTTTGCCCTTAGACCGTAAGGAAGGTAGACACCTTGCTCTTCTGTTTTTTTCAGGTGTCAGGTTATGCTTATGAGGTTACATACTACTATTCATGGAAAGTTAAAGAATTACTAAATGTGATTGACAGACCCATTTTCCTGGTACTGCGTGGTTTCCATTGTGGACCAGTGCTGTTGAAGTTGCATTGCTGGAGGAGGGACAAAGAGAAGTCTTTTGGTTTTGGACTGAATTGTTATTAGTGATTACAGAATGTAATGTGTTGGAGCACCTAATTGTGAAGGTGAAATTATTTATTGGGCAAACAGTTATTTCCAGGGTGTGTGGAGACTTTCTGTCCTCCCTCAATGCAAAGGTCTCCTTTTGATTTCTATCTTTAGCCAGCCTCAGCATCTATGCATTGAAACACCACCAGAGGCTTTTCCCTCCAACTTGATTTTGGGTTCATTTCCATGCATTTGTTTCACTCAAGTCACCTGTTGCTGTCTTGTTTTCTTGAATCCGCTCAGGGTGAGGAGCTCGCCGATTTAGGGCCTGATGGGACATAGTCAGTATCATGAATCAATTGCCTGGAGTTGTTTTTAGGAGGTGTGGAGGATTCTAAGTTTCTTTCTCTTTCTGTTTTGCAGGTATTTGTATAAAATGTGGAAAAGGTGTGTATGGAGCAAGCCAGGCTTGCCAAGCAATGGGCAACCTCTATCATACCAACTGCTTCACATGCTGCTCTTGTGGTAAGTCAGATCTACCATAGCCTTATTAAGTGGCTTCCTTTTATAATATACATTCCTTTATCAGTATACCAGTGTACAAAGTGAAACCTAATCTTGCCTGCTTCCTGAGGCAAAATTCCCATGCAAGACTTCAGCTTCAAAAGTTGTTTTTTATTTGCCATCTGTAAGTGTTCAATGGTGTTTTCTTAAGCAGCAGCCCAGAAAAGTAGTGTTTGGTTGTTTTAAGGGCTGCATTTACAAAACAGCTTCAACGTGGCTGTTGTAAGTACTACATACTTTAAATCACTTGAGTTTATGGAACTGTAATGTGCATTCATAATTTTTACAGAAAAACTATAAAAGCTGTGCAGTCAAAACCGTATTTTCTCTCCCTTTCTGCTTGCAAATGTAACTCTAGTCAAGCATGTGTGTTGGTCATTTCTGTATATACATAATGTTAAAAAAATTTCTCCTATGTTTGAATGTGATAAGAACAAATAGAAATCACATACTGAAACGCCTTAAGTTATTACAGTGTTTTATTTTGCAGAGGAAAACTTGCAGGCAAATCACCACTTCCTCCTTGCTGTCCATTTTAGGTTTCTTTTTTAATCTGAACTCACCTGAACGTGATGCATTCTATATGTGATTTGGGGATGTCGTGGCTTTGCCAGGCGAAACAGGACTTGGAAAATTCAGGTCCACACTTTCAGAAGTGTTCACCTTAAGTCAAGCACTGTGAACTTAAATTGGAAATTTTCTCACTGTCTTGTCTGTAACTGCTGAGAGCTCACATTCCCACCAAGTTCAAGGGAAGCATGATAGCTCAATTTTCAGGAGACTGGTAATTTTTCTTGATATACCCGCACATTTATTTATGTTCCTAATACATGACAATATTTGCCTGGATGCTGAAGCTCTTGTTGTGATACATATATACAGGAAAGGATTTACTCTGAACAGAGTCTGTTGAGCATAAATTGTTTATAAAAAGGATTAATAAAAGATTAGAATAAAAGACTATTGGCATAGAACCAAAGAAGTGGATAATGAAAAGACCATTGTGAAGTTTACTTGTGAAAAGAGAAGTGTTGCATTTTATCCTAAGATTTGTACAGATAATGGTTTAAAGAAACCTATGACCCGAATGGAGAATTTAGTGACCTTTATAAATGACTCTGGACCATTACCAGGTTCTAGAATAAACTCCTCTCAAACCTTCAGGGATCACTCTTGACTTTGCTCAAGTCTGACAGTGAATGAGTAGCTATTTTGTTGGCTCCCAAAGTGAACAGCATCCTGCTTAGCAGAGGATTACAAAATTCAATATCGGATAATATCTATGCACTCATCGCCAACATTAACCTAATTGCATGGGTGAATTCCAGCTTCCTCTCTGGGGCAGATGTGGGTTTTTTAAGTAGTCAGGATGTGTGTTTGTTACCACAGGGGTCTGTACACAGGTCACTCTGTTCTTCAGAAGAATGTATAAGGGCCGAGGAATGTATTTGAACATCAAAATACAAACCCAACTTAATTACTCAAAAGCACAACAAGTTTTTCTCACTGTCCTGGAGAGGTGTGTGGGGCCAGTGTACCTTACCACAGGGCGACTTGAGACATGTCTGTTGGGAGCCTAGCTTTTGCCCCACCCCACCGTGCCGGTGGAATGTAGTGATTCACACAGCTGTCCGTGAGTCACACACATGCACAAGGAAACCCTGCTCCAGGTTGTCTTCTGAGCTTCTTGCTGTGCTGCTTGTGGGTTAGAGGGCCCAGATACCCTCTGCCAGCAAGAAGGGCTTGGATTTTCTTCTGTCAGCAATCTCTGATACAATCCCATCAAATGGGGAACGTGTGGGGACTTTGATAGGTACTGAAAAAGTGGATGTAGTGCCTTAGGGCAGGTAAAAATCTTGATCAAAACTCAGGTTCAGCTATGTGGAACTTAAGTCAAAAGCAGAGCTTTTCTTCTAAACTCAGCTCCACAACATCAAAATAAGCATAGGTGGAACTAGGGGTGTTCCAGCTCTTGGTTTTCCACTTTATTTGGGTCTGTGCAGTCCTTGGGAAAACCAGAGTGATTCAGGACAGTGACAGTAGATCCAGACCTTGAGAATGAGGGAGGCAGGTCTCATCTATGGAAACCGCATCCAAGAGCGTGCTGCTGCTGACAAGCCTTTACAGGGCATTTTGTCCAAGAAACAAAATGCAAACTTCTCATAGTACTGCAGTTTATGAACAGGGAGTTCATTGTACCTTCAGTGTGACATTAGTGGGATCCAGATGAGCATTCCACACTTTAGTTTTGGTGCCCACATTTAAGAAGAGGGTCTGAAAGGAGTTATAGACAGTTAAAGGCTGGATAAAAGCTAATCATGAGAACCCAGTATATTTTGGTTATCAGAAATGATGGGAGGGACATGTGGCTGGAGCTCATACTTTTACCATAAAACAACATTAGAAAGTGGTCTCATACGTACTAGAGACAAACACAGGAGAGACCTTTTCTGGAGGCTGAAATTACACAATTCAAATAGAAAATCAAAGACAGTTTTTATACAATGAGGATGATTAACTGCTGGAACAAAATAGCAAAAGAAGTGGCAGATTCTCTATTCTTCTTTGTTTTCAAATTAAGACCAAATGTCCCTTTGGAAAGTGTTTCAAGCTGAGCCAAGCTTTTAGGTTCAATAGATAGGTAACTGGGTGATCGTTAATGACCTTTGTTAGGCAAGCGCACAGACTAATGCTTCTTCTGAGCCTTTGTCAGGAGAGTAGAGAAGTGTGTTAGTACACTGCCTAAAACAGTTCCTTTGTGCTAGTTCCTGTGTATACTTAGAGTAGTAGCACAAGCTTGCCTTTCTTTTTATTTCTTTTTTTCCTAAATAACAAGAATGATCCAAATACTACTCCTGCAGTTATCAGTCTTACTTTCAACTTATCTACAAAGTAAAAGGCAGTAACTGAAGAAGAAAAATTCTGTACCTGAAGACATTTGATTTCGATGAGCACCCAATATTTAATCAATTACAATTAAAAAATAAAAAAATCAAACCATTGGAAAAGCTGTGGTTTTGAGACCGCTTAGGCTGAAACATGATAACAAGTGATGGAGCCTCCAAGGGCCTTGTTTCAGCACTTGGCAGTATTTTCAGCTCAGCAGAGACAAGTTATGCAGAGAAATGGGGAGACACCCTCAGTAGGAAATTCTGCCTGAGTCAAAGGCCTTTCTTAGACACTTCCTTGAATGTAACATTGGTCTCCGTGCCGAGTGCCATCTGTTCAGGGTGAAAAGGGCAGCGCATGGCAGAATGGCCCCGTGCTGTCCTATCTGTCTCCCACCACTATATAATGCACCATTGCTGGAAGAGTTGTGTTGCTTGTAATTAGGAGGAAAACCTAAAATACGCTCTCAGATGTGGGTGCCTCTGTGAGGACTTGCTTGTATAGAAGTGTGAAGATGCAAGGATGGATTCTCAGCCGTCTTCTGCAGTGATGGTAGTGGTTATCTCTTGAGGACATGAATGCAGAAAGATGAGGAACTATTTCAGAGATAAAGTAAATAAACAGGACACTTCTGTCCCTTTAGACTTTTTAGTGAAAAGTTCAGATGGTAAATCTCCTCATTGTCTTTCTAGGTTATGGCAACTTTGGGATAACACTCAGTACTTTTTTGTTTCTTAGGTGTACAGGATCTTTTTTAAATTAAAAAAAAAAGGATATCTCACCAGTGAGCTGAGGTCAGAATAGAAAAGTAAATGACCTAGCAGGCACATTTTGTGTTGCACTTCTGCATCTCTAATGTGTTCAGTAGTCTTTGAATAGTTGAGTCCTGCTCCCATAACCGAGCAAGTTCAACACTTCAGAACTTTGCTCTTGTCAGTTAATCTTTGTTACGTCTCTGTGCAAACATCTTTTGCCTTCTGCAAAAAGCCATGTTCCTCAAATAGCTTTTTCTCAGAGGTCAGGTAGTTCTCTTCAGGTAATGTAAAAGCCAAAGCAATCTCATTTTCCTGGGGTCTAGTAGTTCAATGTAGATCTTTATCCAAAATCTCTTAGAGGAAACAACTGAATCTTGTTAGGGTGGTTTTTAAATGTAGACTCTCTCAGTCCTAACATCAGTGGAACCGCTGTTAGGCCTTGATTCAGCAAAATGCTTCGACATGTGCTTAAATATGTTATGTTACTCATGTGTAAGCATGCTTTGCTGAATCTTAAATAACTGAGATGAATTCAGGCAACAGGATACACTGTCCCTTCTGTTAAGTGTAAAATTTTAGTTTTGGCAGGGGTTCAGTTGCAGAATTTGCTTATGGAAGACAAGAGCTGAAAAATGCCTGTCTGAAAAGCTCATCATCTAATTCCTCATGGTAGGATTTCAGAGCATGACAAGGTTTCTTCAAGAATAATTGCAATAACACCAGATAGCTTGTGTGTGCTAAGTGCAGTTGATCTGTTGCAGGAATAAATGGGCTCTATGTGATACTTATTACAGAAGATAACTTATCAGGTGTCTCCAGTTTGCAGACCATAATGCCATCCACAGCATCTTTTCAGGCTGAAAATTCTAATACCGTGACAATGATTGTAGAAGCTGCAGTAAGATAAATCTTTACAATGAGGAATATTGGTTTATTATGTGTTTACTCTGAGAGTGTAGGATATGGGCAGGGAATGAGCTTTGCAGAGCTAAAGGTTTGAAGTCTCTGTGCTCTCAAAGCTGAGACATATTTCACTGTAAAAACCAGGAACACGTTCTGCTCACATGAAGGCAAATGTTTGAGCATGCCATTCATCCTAATTTGCACTTTTGCCACTGGTTTTAAGGCACAGGAAATCACCACAAGATCAATCAGAAGCCTAAAGCAAACTGTATAATCCCAAAGGTATGCAGCTTGTTTCTTAGCTGGTAGCTATTGATCAGACTGGAGCACTCACAGGGGCTTCATACAGCAGTTTAATTTTAAGGGGCAGCTTGTAAAGGTATTGCAGTTCTGTTGATTACTGGCACTATTGCTGCTGCCTCAGCACCAGCCTTTGTCCAGACTTCACAAGCTCATTGCTACTCACCTCTAAGAGTAGGATTGCAGCAAGGGTTGACAGCACTGCCATTTTAAAAGGCTTGAGTGGGACAGCTGCAGCAGTAGGTATTGTTACCCTGAAGGTATAAAGAGCATTTCTGAATTAGCCCATGTGCTCTAATTGATGCGAAGGGGGAATTGGTTCATGACTGTGGATGCAATCTGCCTTTTTGCTCATGTTATGTCTTAGAGACAACATTCCCTTCTGATTGAGGCCACTCAGTCACACTACTGTATGAGTATGTCTATTAATAGGAGGTTCCTCATATCCTGGCTTGTAGGGAGAAGTTCCTTGCGACACTGGAAATGGTCTTTTGCGTATTTGCTGCCCTGGGTTGAACCTTTGTTTGCTCTTGGTGGTAGTAAAGGACAGAACATCTTAAGGGAGCTGTGTTCCTTCAGTGTATATTTATCAGCAGTTGGTGAGTTTTTAAAATACCCAAATTCCCAGTGGAAGATTCATTTTCAATTCATATTTGTTCTGTCCCCACAACATATTTATAAGTTTGGCATGAGTCACTGCATCCAAATTGCACATTGCCAGTACTTTGTAGGCTTAAATTAAATTCTCTGTGAATGTAATTTTCACATAGAATAGAACAAAGTTCAGTGTAAAATCTATGAGCTCTACACTATGTGTCCACCTGTTAGACCTGGTAATCAGTAGTACAAATATGTGTGTGTGTGAGTGCCTCGTGGCTGACTTTTTGGTGATGCAGTTGCAGGTTCAGTATCTGCTCATCTCACTGCCACCACTTCATGCAGGTACTGTGAGCACCAAGGAAACACCGCAAAAGCACTTGTGGGAGCAGAGCTAATGAGTATTGCTGCAAGGGGTGGGTACATTGCTGTGCAGTGAAAGTCTGCTGGGTAGCAAATGTCCTTGCACACTTTTCCCTGCTGCTTTCTAACCACATACTGTTGGACTGGATCAGACTGGGATTTTGGGATTTTTGGTCTGTAATCCTGCCAGAGCCATTGGCTAATACCTGCTGCTCAGGGGAAGACAAACCGGCGGGTGATTCAGTGCTGTGCATGTGGGAACATTCCTCCTCGACCCCCGTGGCCTGGAGCATAAGAGCTGGGTGCCCTCAACTTGCATAACTGCGACTGTTACTCATCACCAGCTCAGACCCCGTGTTCACATTGAATTCACCACCACCTTAATTCTTGGTGGTTTCTGGGCCCTAACTGAAGCTGGAAGCAGGTCCTGATGCACTGCTCTTGGGGCAGTTACTCTGAGGTGTGATTCACAGGAATAGCTCAGCGCTTTGTAGAGGTGTGAGTTCAGTTAGGAAGGAGGAGTGAAGGATTTGCTGTGCGTGCCGCTAAGACTGCGGCTGGTGTAGACGTGTAATTGAGGTAACTGGTAGTGTTGTTGCAGCAGCGCAGAGCTCTGCCTGAGTCATTCTGCCTCTTTGGGATAAGTTACAGCCTGTGCTTAGCCCCGTGCTTTCCATTTTAACACCTATCAAGACAGATAGAGCTATTTCAGGTATGTCTGCAACTGCAGTCCCAGACAAACCCATTAATGCAAAATGCACGGAAAGGGAGGTGCTTGCTTTAAAAAGAGTCAGTCGGATGGTAGAGATGACAGCTGGCTTCAGACTGTTCGGGTTCACCTTGTGCAAGACTGAACCATGAATGAGTCTCAGCAAAGGAATGTAATCTTGTCTTCTGGTAATTAAAAGTCAAACTTGGCTACCAGCCCGTCTAAAAGCCCAAGTACCTTCAGGTACCGATTGATAGAAAAATGTTGCCTTTATCTTGATCCGTGGTGAGCCTGATAATATTCCAGGCTTTAGAAAAGCAAAAGTGGATGGGAGAGGAAAAGGGTAATCAGAAATGTTTGGCATGGGACTGACAAAGGAAACTCCCATTTATTTAGAATGTGTTTAGCTGGGTTCTAATAGGAGGTATATAGTAGTTTCTCTGCACTGCTCTCTGCTGTCCCAGCTAACTGCACCAGTAGGGCACAGACCTGTGTGCTTGACTTCAGATATATAGACCAATCCATTCCCTTGTCCCTTTTACAGACAGTACTGCTAGGTGTTATGTCAAGAAAGGTTTTCAGTTCTGTGACTTCTTTAAATTAATCCAACTCTAGGAAACAGTTTCTTAAGGACGGCTCATCTGATCGGCCCAGTCCGGGGCCTTACCTCCATGGGGACATCTCAGATGCTGGAAGATGCACGTGCTTAAAAATTGGGGGGGGGGTTTGATTGGTCTCAGAGAGGAGTGATACTCTGTATTGAGGACTACTTTAGCAGCTAGCATTGGTAGATATGGAGGCTGACCCCCAGGGAAAGGTGGTGGTGTAGGTAGCTAGCTGACAGAGAAACAGAAGACTCTTCCATTGCCTATTTCTGATTATCAGAGGGTATGAGGTGAATAGTTGGCTGGTGGTTTGTCTCTGTCTCCTCCTTTCCTTGAGAGGTAGTGACTGCAGTCTGCTATTAATTATTCCAGCATGAAATACATGGCTTTTGATGGTTATTTTAATTGGTGGTGGTTGCCTGGCAACTAATGATGGAAACTTTTCTCTGTGTTGATTGACTGACCATGCTCCCACAATATTTTTGTATTCATAATGTGGAACCAATCACTGGCAGCACTTGTGATCCTTTCAGGGGTTGGAAAACACATAAAGTAGAAAAAAAAACCCCACCCCAACACCCAACCCCTGTAATTAACATGGTTTCTGCCTCTGTTTTTTATTTCTCTGTAGAACCCAGAAAGAACATAATCACTTCCCTGCATAGTTTTGTGTGTTTGGAATGCCACGTATTGTTTAGTGTAACAAGATTTGCTAAAATTTCCTTGTTCTTATCAATGTCTATTATCTGCAGGTGTTGATTGTCTTACTCTCAAACCTACAGCTTTAGTGTGGTTCTTTCCCTTCTACTCCCCCCCCGCCTTCCATTTTCTTTCCTTCCCCTCCACCCGTTGAAAATGTTTTCTTGGAACACAACTCAGTTTCTCCAAAAGAAAAGATTCCCTTGGGCTGCTGTTGAGTTCATCTCTCAAAGGGGAAGAAATCCAGATAATCCAGAACAGAGCACGGGCAAGTCACTGACATTATCAACAGATGTTTCTGTTTCCTATTTCCAGGTTCAATAATCTTGAAGTATTATGTAAAAACAAAGGGAAAAACAGGTGGAAGGAAAGAAGTGAAGAAAATGAATGAAAGGAGATACACACAGTTGGCTTCCTGTAATTTTAATGATCTAAGTTTCTGTTATATGATGTCCCTATATATTTTTCAAAATGCCTAGTCAGTGGTTAAGTGATGCCCTTGATCCTTTACTCATCTGAAAACTAGACCCCACATTGCCATACATCTCTGAGATACTTTCTAATGTAATATAGATCATCTTCACTTCTTGACAGAGATCAACTATCTTCATATGTGCCAGCTAATCAGTTTTGTCTTTTATCACTTCAGCACTCAGTAAATCAGGTTTTTTCCACCTACAACTGACCAATCATTTCTTTTCTGGTGCTTGTCTCAGTAAATTTGCTTCTCACACACAAACCTGTTCATGTACACAAACATGTCTGTGCTCATGTGTTTAGCCTTCCCTCTAAATACGTATCACCTGGATACTCTCCTGTCATTTGACTGAATCGCCCTCTTTCCTTTGTCCTACCCTTTGGATGTGTGGATCTCATCATTTGTGCTCTGGACTGGCCTGAAGTATGGTTTGTGGGCTACCATTACCTCCTTGGTTTCCTGGTGTGTTGGGAGGATTGAACGTCAGGTTTTTGTCTCTCATGCATCTTTTGTGAAGAGGGGAAGGCCAGCTTTTGTTTTCCCTTGACTTTTTCTTCTTCCTTCTGTTTTCCTGTGCTTACTCTGGCATGTGCCTTCTCTACTACTGAAGAATTCAGATTTCATTGTTGTTTCTGTGTGGGCATCCTTTGTTGTTACTTTCAAATGAGCACAGTTAATTTAGTTAGGATCTTAACTGCATGTCAGTACCTTTTTCTCCTGAAAAATAGTGAACTCGCACCCTTGCCCTTGGCACTGTTTGAATTCTTACTGTACCCTGGTCATTTCCTGTTTTGACTCATTATGTGTATCTTGGGCTTTTCCTGGATCCCCAAGTTCCCAGGGTCTAAAGACTCCAGACTGCTGAGAGTTCATCATCCCCTTACCAAGCAGGCAATATTACACTGGTTTGCAGTCCTGGAAACTTCACTCTGTCCTTCCTCACCAGCAAAGCCCCTTTACCAAACTTCCCGTGCACTTCTACATGTACTGATACACTTCTTTCTGTTCTTACTCATGTTGTCCTGCTGTGTTCTGCTACCTTCATCCTCGTGGCCTGTCTAACAAAAGGGCTCTCTTACTTTCCTCCTCATCCATGTCTCCTATCCAGGCTAGGTTACTGACTCATCTTTAATAATAACTCTTGTTTACTGCTTATTTCAAGGCAGAGGTGTCTGTATGGCCTGAAAACACACTGATGTTCCACACCAGAAAGCAACCTGGGTTTTATCTTGCAAAATAATTTTACAGATCAAAGGTTTCTAGTGCCACTCTTCACCTTAAGGATGCTTTTATTTCTTGCGACTCTAGAAAAACTGTTTCCTATAAGACTCTTAACATGTATAAAACTAAATAAGATTTTTTTTTAATGCGAAGTTTGTCTTGACATTTATAAACAGCAGCATCAAACCAGCAAACTTCAGCATTCTGTCTTTCAGGTTTTCTTTTGCCAGAGGGTTTTGTCAAATGACAGATAGAAAAGACAGGATTGATAGGTTGGTGGTCACAAAGGGATGAATTGGCCCTGCAAGTCAGAGGACAGGATTTTACTCTGTGTGCTATGGGCTTCCTTGAGATCTTGGACAGATTGTTAAGCATGTCTGGCCTTAACCACGTGAAGATAATTCTTCTCACCTACCTCATATAGGTGATATTGTACTGATTGCATTAATACTTTGAAATTATTTTAAGATACTGAGGTCAAAGTACAGGAGGAGTGAGAAGTTTTGTAAATTATTAAATAATTGCTATATCACAAATAGATGCATTTGCTGGAGGAAACACTTGCAATGTCTGGTAGCCAAGCCATACAGCTGCTGCAGTGTGCTACTGAAAATAATTACTTGCTCAAATAATGTGTACTTACAGTTTATGTAGGACCATTTTGAGTATTATATATCATTAAATGCATAGACTAATGCAAGATTTTTAAAAGATTCCTTTCCCAGCACCAGTCCCCTGAGCCCCTAGTGCCTGGACCATGTGAATAATGTTCCCATTCCTCTGTCCAAGCCCAACGTTGTGTTTTTAATTTATTTTAAGTATCCAAGGAATGCTGTCTCCAGTATTCAGAGGACTCTAAATCGGATGTGAGACACAACTGCACCAGAGAAGCTTATCGGAGAAACAGGCTTGGCACAAAGCCTACATAAACAACCATAAATTTCTTCTCATTTAAATGACAGGACTCAGGAAGATTGGTCAATTATAGCTGCAGTGGGCTGTCCTTGGGCACCAAGGAAAGTGCTTTGGTGACCCCTGGTATTTGGCGTGAGCTGAATGTTTTGCTTGCTTGTAAACTTACTGTTATAGAATGACCAGCTTGGTTCTAGTAAATTGACTTCTACAAGTCACTTTCCAGAATTATTTACCAGCAGGGGATGTTTTCTCCTATCCTTAGGCTCCACATGAAATTTTAGCTTGGTTTTAACCCAGGTAGGGAAGAACTCTTGTTTGCAACCACTTTTCTCTGCCTCTCTCCCTCAAAACACAGCTCAGGATCTTAGCCAGAAAGCATTTTTTTCCCTATCCAATAAATACCTCATTTCCTGAAAATCCTGCCTTCAACTTCTACTGGGACTTTTTAGATTTATCATCACTCATGGCCAAATCCAGTTTCAGTGACTGTCAAAGTATTCTTGACTTCATGGAGAGCGGCATAAGCCCATCACACTGACATTAATGGTGTGGTTTGCTCTAGGTGAGCCTGTTCCCTGTACTTGTATAAAAAGCAGGTAATTTTGCAATGCAGCTTTAATTATGAACACCATGCCAGAAATAGTAAGGAATTATTTTATGATTTTACTGAGAAACTCCTGGTATTTTACCAGTGTGGAACCCATATGTGGGTGCCTTGCACTGAACTGATGTAATAAAAATAGGAAATCTTCACGCTTGCAAACTTGATCCCACAGTCTTGAATTAGGTACAGTAAATACTTCCTAAAAACAAACCTGAAGCAGAACCCTGCCATGGCCTCCCTGATGGCCAACATCCAGTCTGTGTTCAGTACTCCCCCATTTATAGGATTATTGACTCCATTTGGCAGTTCACAGGCCGAGTATCTGATTGAGCACAGGCAGCACACTTTGGCAGCCAGCAGAGATAATGCGATATGCTGCAGTGCCGGCGTGTGCTAGAAATCATTGCTGGGCTGCAGGAGATGAAAGCAGGTAGGCTGGTACCTGATACACAGATGCTCTGTGCTGTCCCTTAAATAGTTGCCTTCTCCTGATGATTCACCCTCTCATGAGAGCTCCCCAGCTCTCCTGGTGCAACATTCAAATAAATTAAAGTGAATCACTTTCTTAAAGTGGCAGAGAAAGCAAAGTGTAGTAACTTTAGGTGTAGTTCTGTGTTCCTTGGCTATCCCGTGGCCATGGCATGCAAAGAGTGAGGAGAGGTTCCTTGGGGAACAATGTTGAATGCTTACTGGACACTTGGTCCTCTCGCTCCTCTTCTCATGGATGTTTCATATCTGAGGAACAGGTCAGTATACTGTGGTCCTGAGCCAGAATAGCCTCCTGACATTGCTTTAGGGTACTGGGAGTTTAGAGGCTTCAGCATTTCACCCATAACACAGTTGTACCTGCATGATGAAATGATCATCCTGCAAGCCGAAATGGCAGAGAGCTTGTGCCATGTTCCACAAAGCAGAGTGACATGTGGAGATGTAGCTCAGCATGTTTGTGCACGATATGACTAGAGTGATGTGGGAGCCTACTGGAGGCAGCAAGTGTGGCTTACATTCTCGAAGCATCTTCTGCCAAGTGGTTTTGTGAGCAGCACTGTCACCTCATGCAGTGTGGGAGGTGTGCTTTGGGACAAGAAGGTGTAGGGGAGGCTGTTGTCAGAGTTGTGGCCTCTGAGATGGAGTTCAAACAAACTCCATTGTAAACTCAGTTGTTTGTGAGGTTACTGGAGCCTTGCAAAGTCATTCCCAAAGTCCCCTGTGAGTGCTCATTGCCTTGTGCTGTTGGGGCAGGCCTGCAAAAACAGGTTTCAGGTCTCTCAGATACCCTCCCTTTCCTCTGTTGGCTCACCCCATGGAGGGTAGGTGGCACAGAGGCATGGGGTGCTTGGTGAGGAGTTCCCTCCCTGTTTTGTACACTGTCCCACTCCTTTCTGTCTTCACAATCTTCATTTATAGATGCAAAACTTCAGAGTATTCCTTCCTGTTCAGGGCCTTGTGTAACTTCATCCTCATGTAACTGCTTCTCCCCTGTGACTCAGCTGGTCAGTCCCTAGCACTGCCTTTCCTTGCCTGCTCCCTCTGTCTTCCTCCTGCAGCCCAGCCTTGGCTTGGTCAGGCAGCCTCCCTGTGTTCGGGAAGGGGCTCCCACCTCCTGTCTGCCCAGCTGCCCTACCTTCCAGTGTCAGACTCCGCTTCCAGCAGTGCTTCCTGCTTTGGATGCCTCCTTAGGCGTGCTTCCTTCTCCTCTCCCCCAGCCTCCAAGCTGATTTTTCTTGCCTAAAGCCATCGAGTCTTGACACTTTGTTTGCCATGCTCCTGTGAGCTTGTACTGTGTTTAGAATAGTAGTAATAAAAGTGAATGATGAGCTAGGCAAGAAATAGGCAAAAAAGTGGAGGAAAGAAAATTGTAAAGTATCTTCTGTAAGAAGAAATAACATCAGCAGTGGCTGCTGGCTTCTGCCGGCACCGCTGGCGCGGGAGGCGTAGGTGAGTCTCAGTGTTGACACACGTGCAGAATATGCCCGCTAAAACCTGCCACTGCTAATTGTATCTGTGCAGAGTGAAAGGCATCTGATTTAATGATGCATATTTAAAGGCAGGGATAGATTTGGTTTTTTATTACTGCCTGCTGTGTCTCAATGTGTGTCTGTCAGTATGTTTTCAAACACAAGTGTGGTATGTCCCAGCACTAAAATGGATATAGTTACAGAACCTCAGTCATTTAACTCAGCTGGCTGCCTGGGTGCTCTACATTGTCACTCTACCAACTGCATTCCCTGCAAATTTTTTCCTGGAAATATTGCAGATAACTTGAGTGAGTCAGTGGATTACCAACCATAGGAACCACAGCAGTGTAAATTCAGACCTATGGCAGGAGTTTGCTGAATCAGTAGGAACTATCCAGTCATCTCCAAAGTGGAGTGCATGCACCCCAGACAGTGCTGAAGATGATCCATTGGGATGTGGAAAAATACTTCAGTAGTAGGTGTATAGAATTTATAAATAAATATACATGTATTAGGGTTGCATGCACAAAGACACATGAACGATCAAAAATGAACTCCACTGTCAAAAAAAAAATAAAAATCTGAAGTTTCCTGTTCTTCAGAAAGCCTGAGAAATAAAGAGCTACTAGGACTTGTTTTGCTGTTTCCACAAGTTATTGAACAAAGGAGAATGTATACACTTGGGGAAATGCAGGTGGAAATCATCTACTTAAAATCTTAAGAAGGCATGTAGGTGAGAGCCAGAGATCATGTTTTCTAAGCCTTGTTTTTGAACAGATGTTATTTTTTACTACCCAGGTTAAATTCTAGTAGCAAATCATCCCTGTTGCTCCAACTGTTCTTTTTCAGGCAGCGCCGCATGGGGATGGTTTGAGTAGTATTCAGTGGCTAGTATCTCAGTACTGTGGTGTTTAGATGATGATGGTGAAGATAATTTGCTGATACACTGAGATGGCACAGCATGGATGCTGGCAGATGCAGGCACGTGGTACCTGCACATCGAAACCTCAGGGAGGTTGCAGTTAAATATGTGTAAAGGGGAAAGTTGTCTTTTATCAAATAAGCTCTGCAGCTGATTCTGTACAGTTTTGAATTATTAACTTTGAGGTTTACGGCAGCCAATCCATTTGGCATTTGTGCTTTGCTGTATAGCTGGTTTTTCACCTAGCCCAAATGTGAGGTTAGTGAACAGAGCATGCAGATACAGAAACTGGTGGAAATCAAGAAGGAATAAGAAAGTTTGATGTGAGCAAGGCTGAAGGTAGAGGTTTTCATTGTCTTAGTCACCACTGGCTGCAGTGGTGAGCTGATGTCTCATACTGGGTAGGGAAGAGAGGAAGGAAGTGGATTTAGTGGAAAATTGATTGCATCTACTTGGGCTCTTTCCAGCTGAATCCTGAGTTAAGTACATTCATCCTGAACTAATCGTTGGGGAGAATTGGCTGAAATCTGACATACTTCTTAAAAGGAAAGCTAAGCATTAAAGGAACAATATCCTTATTGTACCTGAATGCCAAAAGAAGAGAATGTACTATCAGGAGTCCTACCTGTTCAGCTCTCTGTCTTGGGAGCTGTTTGTGGTTTTAGTTCTAACGTGACCTGGTGCAGGAAGCTGTGGTCAGCCCACCTCACAACATCAAGGACAGGCCATTTTAGGGGGCTGATTCCTGATTATAATTTTTAATTGGCTGAGGATAGTCCAGTTCATTTCAGTAATTCATTACAACTATAATTTTCAGGTTTATTTCACTTACAGCAAAGTATACTGGAATCTTGTCTAAAACACATATCCAAGGTTCTGACAAGGTTTTGTTCAAAGTTACATAGTATAAATCTGAAGTAACGTTATTAAGGTCAGTATAATTGTTCACCAGTGTGAGCAAATGAAGAGTTGTCTCTCTGTGCAGTTATTTAAAATTTACTACTAAATAAACCCAAAGAATGTGCTTCAAAACTGGCAGAATGTTCTAATGCTTTGCCATTCTGAGAATTTTAAGGATTTTTGTTTCTACTGTGTACTAACCTTCCTGTTTTCTTAATACCTCTGGTCCTGAGGACCATTCCTGATACATTCTTCCATCATCACATGAAGAAAAAAGTAATTGCTGTTGCTCAAGATGCCCTCTCTAGGCCTGTGTATCAGCATTGAGCACTGAGCTTGACTGCACAAGCACATGGGTGCCATTGACCTTGGCTGCTGAACGCTTTCTGGAGGTGACTCAAGTGAAGCATCGCTGTGTGCTCAGGTTCAGCAGCAGCGCCCTTTGATGCTGCTCGCACTGAGGTGCTGACGCATATGATGCTACTGGGAGGAAGAAAGCAAATTGTTGCTGTGCAAATCCATTCTTGTTTTTCTGAGGCAATGCAGGAGAGAGTTTAAGGAAATTGCTCATCTACCTTGAGGCTGTCTTGCATGTTGCCACAGGATTGGGCTGTGTCCACTGCTTTTCTTCAACATAGTTTTATGTATAAAGTATTAGGGGAGAAGGTGGTGCTGCAGCTTACTCAGTGAAGTGATGGCATTCAGCAGTCTGACTGATGATCAGATTTCTGATCTGCTTCAGGGCCAGGCTAAGCTATGCTTTTTAGTTGAGGCTGCGCTTGAATGCAGAGAATAATGACTGTGTTCCTGCCCATGGCAGGGATGTTGGAACTAGATGATCTTTGAGGTCCCTTCCAAACCATTCAATGACTTGCAAAAAAAGAATTTGGTAGCAATGGTGAGAGGTCTGCAATGCCCTCCCTTCAACAAGTTTATCTGCCTTTGGTAGCTAAGTTTGTCTGGTGGTGTCTCTGGTGGGTTCTTGCCTTACTCTGAATGTCCAGATGGCAGTAGAGAGGAAACGTATTTTAATTTTTTCTTATGTTCCTTTTTTCACTTCTCTCCCTTTCCGTTTTTTTTTTCTTCCTGTAATCTTACTGGAACACAGTGGCAGCTGCTTTTTAATGTGTTTCTGTATAAATTCTCTCCAGTGTGTATTATAATAGTTTATTCCTCCTGAAGGCTGTTCATTAACTTCAGGCTGTGCAGAACTTAGTGGCTTGGTCATATCTGCTTTTGGGAGCTCCCACACAGAGTGTGACCTTTTCGAATTGGGGACTGTCAGTTCCACTTCTACAACACAGAAGTGGACATGTATAAAGAGGACCTGAGCAGAGTCTTAAAAAGATGCTAGATGAAAATACCAGTTGTGTCTGTAATCTGCAAGCCATTCATTTCCAGATGCAGTTGAAGACTCAAGTTTTAGGTTTTGACTTAGAGGCTCTTCTCTAGTCTGGCTGTGGCGACTGTAGAGGCTGCTTTGTTCTGTAAGATGCAACAGAAGCTTGAGATCAGCAGAGGTTTAAAACAAACAAAAGTGAACACTTCATCCAATGCATAATGAAATTGTGGAACTCACTGCCATAGACGGCACAGAGGCCAAAAGTATAAATGATCTCATAGAGGAATTAGACAAATTAAGGAAAGATTGGTCCAGCGAGGCCATTAAACATAATAGTTACGATGCAGCCTGCAGTGCAGGAAGGCCCTAAGCACTGGCGGCTGGAAGCTGAGAGGTTATTCTTGGGGACACATCAGCCTGTCCAAGCCCTGTTTTCTAATGCCATTGAGCTTCCACTCTTGACCAGAGTTGTAGACAGGATACTGTGCTAGATGGATCCTTATTTCTGCCACTGTGGTGGTTCTTTCTGGAGCTTAACGAAAACCACCCACCACGTTGCATGGGAAGCAGTCAGCAAGGCTGCTTGGAAGGTTGCATTGTGCAGAGTCAGGCTGGAATAGGCTGTCCTGGCTTAGAAACATCAGCTGGAAAAGTGGAATTCTTTGCTGATAACAAGCAGGGTCTGTGATGGAACAAACCATGAAAGCTTCCCACAGTGGAAGCTACCTTGGGGGGAAAAAACTGTACCACTTCCCTCCTAGCTTGCTGAGTGGTGGGGAGGCATCTCATGGTTTTTACCCAGAGGTTTTTACCCAGAGGTCTGTGTCACTTTACCCTTGCTACATTCTCTTTTCTTTTTTTTTTTGGCATTTTTAAATCCAGCCCTGAAAAAAAAATCTCAAAGTACATTTGGAGGGATGTTTTACATTTAGTTGTTAGTGTGTCTGCTTGGTAGCTTATTAAGAAATATATTTTAAGATATATGTTAATTTATAGGCCCAAAATAACTAGTAGATCAATGCAGGCTGTTGTATTACTGTATTTTAAATATATGCTTGACTTAAGTTTTTTAAAACTCCTTCCCAACATAAGTTCCTTTGTTGGAGCTCCATGGATATAATTTATGCCTTAACCCTGGAATTGATGGCTGGTATGGGATAGAATAAATATATAAGTGGGAGAGAAAGGAAACATCTGCTAATTTTAACTTTTGCAAATTATATGGAAGCTTGAAAGTATCTGCTAAGTTTATAATACGGTCTGAGAAGGAACACTTTGCCCGAGTACCAGAGGTCAGAGATCTTCTTGTCCCTGCAGCATTAAGTAACCTTTTGGTTAAATAACTTGACCGAAGAGTAGGAGGAGAGAGAAAGGAAGAGAGAATTCCACACTAGAGTAAACATGGCACAAAGATTATGAATACCCTGCCAAGAAAGGTGGGGTTTTCCAGCAAGGTAACAAAAGACATTAGCTATCTATCTACATAATCCTGCTGGAGACTGACAGTTTAAGTCATGCAGCTATGTTGGGGAAGAAATGTACCCTCTGCATCCTTTCCCCCTGGTCTTGGGCTTGCTGTCTTTGGTGGTGGCAAATGGTCAGAACAAGATGCATTACCAGCCTCAGTGCAGAAATGCAGAGGATTTTTGGCAGTAAAAAGCATGCTTTTTGGACAGAAAGGTGTTTCTTTCAGTGCAATAGCTGACACAAGGCAAAATCCTGAGGAAGATGTTGTGGTTTAGCCCAGCAGGCAGCTCAAACTATCCTGTAACCGTTTGCTCACTTTCCCCCAGTGGGATGGGGGAGAGAATCTGGGGGCCAGAGGGGAAGTAAAACTTGTGGGTTGAGATAAAGACAGATTAATAGGACAGAAGATAATAAGGTAATGATACTTACAATAATAACAGAATATTCAAAACAAGTGATGCACAGCACAGTTGCTCACCACCTGCAGACCACCAATGCCAAACTAGTTCCCAAGCTGCAGTAAAACCCCCTGGCCAGTTTCCCCCAAGTTATCTATACTGAGCATGATATCATATGGTATGGAATATCCATCCTTTTGGCCAGTTTGGGTCAGCTGTCCTGGCTGTGTCCCCTCACAAGTCCTTGTGCACCACCAGCCACTGTTGGCAAGGCAGTATGAGAAGCTGCAAAGTCCTTGACTTGAAGTAATCATTGCCTAGCAACAACCAAAATATCAGTGTGTTATCAACATTATTCTCATCTTAAATTCAAAACACAGTACTATACCTGCTACTAGGAAGAAAGTTAAATCTATCCCAGCAGAAACTGGGACAGAAGATAATGAAGTTTTTTTCACTTTGACATCATGGCAGGTTAAGGTAAACTGCAGAGGCGAGTCTAGAGTTTACTCTGGGCTACAAACATGTCAAAATGATAAACTGTCTTGTTTTCATCTGGATCTTACCACACATTTGTGAGTGCATAGCAAAGACAGACTTTTTTCTGGCGAAGATAGTACCTTGGGGCAGATCTACAGCTTGTATAAATTGTGATGAATTCACTGATGCTGTCATGATTTACACCAGCTGCAAATTCAGCTCAGCGTAGCTGTCTGTGGTGGGAGGTGTGCGGTCCTAGCACGTCGATGTGGCAGGAGCTGGCATGCTCTCCTGTGCTGGAGAGGTGGCACGGAGCAGTGCAGAGCCTGGATAAGAGCCCAGAAATGGAAATGATAATTGTATTATACAAGGGAGTACTTCTGTGAGACTCCAAGTAAGAGCTGGGCAATGGTAATCAGGAGGAAAAATAACTGCCATCTGCCTCTCCAGGACAGATCAACTCGAGATAGAGCATGAGAATGAATACTGACTTTGTAGCCACAGTTAACTTGCACTGAAAAGCTCTTTTCTAGAGTGCACGTACGAATCGGTATAGGGACTTTAAACTGTGGAGGGCTCTTCAATTAAGATTTTAAAAATGTATTTTTAATGATAAAATTGCTTTCTCTGCATCCGTATTTTTAAAAAGTAAATCGCCTGATCTCTGAAAAGTGTTCGTTCATATCTTGCTATGTCTGCCTACCTGATAATAATATTTGATTAGAATTAGTTCACAGACTCTGAATACTCCTTCCTGAAAGAATCTATGTAAAGGGAGAAAACAATACACATCCTGTACTCCACCTTCATAGGCCTCTAGCATACGATGCCACCTTTTGTTTGCAAGAGTTTAAATTTCAAATAAAATCCCAGCATTCTTTTGAAAAAAAAGGAAAGGGCCTCTCCCCTGCTTAGATTGTCAAATCCCAGACTAGCCCGGAATTGAATAGGCCAAGTCAGTGACCTCAGGCAGAAAGAATGTTGGTTATTTACGTAGGGCTTCTGCTATTTTAGCAGCAAACCTTTTCTTCTGAAAGGACAATGTATACTGTTTTGTGTTTATGGCCAAGTAAAAAGCTTGTACATTTGAGATTTGCATCGTAATAGCCTCGTAACTCGGTATACAGCATCCTCAAAAACAGCAGCGCAGGCTCTGTTTTGTCTTAGCTGGTGAGGGTCTTTTAGCGGCTTTTACAGAAGTTCTCTGAAAAACTGTCCGAAGGATTCAGGGGCTTATATGTTTGCTTCGGTGGCTCTTTTGCCCCGGACTTGTGTTTTGTTTTGTTTGGTGGTTTCTTTTTTGTTTGTTTTGTGTTGTTTTTAAAAGAAAAACAAACCTAAAATTACACGTGGTTTCTTTATGAGCTATCACACCAGCGCTCAAAATATTTTGATACATCTCAAGCTCAGCTATGTCTGCAGCTCGAAACCAGGAAAAGAGTGTGTGTCATTCACACACCGGGCGTTTTTCCCGAAATGAGGGACGGTCTTTGCAGGCATTCCGGCCCGGTGGATGAGCCTGCAATTCCAAATGGTTTTTAAAGTGTGCCTTTCTCAATAGATCGTAACCATGAGGAGCTATTGTGTGAGTAAAGCACACATTTAGGATCCAATCCTGCATTCCTTAAAGTCAATGGGAGTCTGAGCGTGAAAGGAATGCAGGATTGGGTCCTGAAACAGGGGAGCAAAATTGTGTGCCAGATTGCTCTGAAAAGAAGAATACAGCACATCCACAGTAGCCACTTTTTAGTGTTTCAGATTTCAAACGGCTGCAGTCTGTGAAAACTGGCTTCTGCCAACACGCAGTATCTTCTATTCAAAGGAATTTGGCATTGGGTTTTTTTGTGGGGTTTTTTTTTTAATCTTAAAAACCCTGAAAGCCCTAGAAATGCACCCCTCCTTTCACAAAGCCTGAGCAATTGAGCATTGTGAGGAGGGGATGGGGCAGTGGCGGTGGGGGATGGAAACTTCTCCAAACCCAGGGGCTGAGGCTGACACACAGTCCTCCTCAGAGCCCCTTGCTGCTAGGAAGACCCTGTGGTGCGATGGAGGCTGCAGCTCAAACGCAGGACCTCATCACGGAGAGGCTGTGCTCACATTGCTTGGTGGTTTTGTTCAAGTCCCCTGTAGGAGACGAGGAGAAGAATTTAATTAACACTTATTCAGGGGCTAAGGCAGCCCCCGTGCTCCCAGTTTTCAAGTGGGTGGGATGACAGAAACCTCGTGCAAAGAAAATCTCTCTGCAGATAGGCAGCCATAAGCCAGAGGCGAGGGATGGAGAGCTGGCAGGCCCATGCTCACCTATGAGTAAAGGAAAAGTGGTAGCAAATAAGGGAAAGTGTTGGAAGCTATTGTTTGCTTTTGGCACATCTAAAATTCCTTGGCACATGGGGCTCCTCTACCTAGGAAAAGAAAACAGATTTGCTGGGTGAAACTCTACATCAGTTTTATCTGGACGTGACTGGGTAGAGGAGGTGGCAGAGGCAGGGTGTTGCTACTTAGGATTTTTCAATTATTTATTCTGTGTTCATAAAATTTGGTATTTCTCTTGAAGTTTCAGCTTCCAGAATTATCTGGTGACTTAAAGTATAGCTACTGCTTTTCAGACATAGTAATTCTCCAGCTTGTGCGCTTGCTTGGGACAGATTGGATAATGGATTTTTCATTTGTCCTTCAGCTTTTGAGTGATTTTGGTCCTGGTTTCTCATTCACTGAAACGTGTGCTTCAGAGCGCACGTGACACCTTGCATGGTAAGAAAAGCTGCAGCATCCGTGCCAGTATAGTTTAATTGTACAGATGGTGGTTCCCACTGTGGCACCCTGTGCTGTCCAGAAGCCACAGGGAACATTGTTTGGGCACCAGCTGCCCCTGTGTGGACCTGGTGATGGACACCATTGCAGCCTGTGAGTGACAGTGGGGTGTAAAATTGCGTTTGGGTGCTGAGTTTGGGAGTATGGGCAGCCCATGGATAGCCACCTCACACTGGTTCTGAATCACAGCAGTCCCAGGGACTTGCACAGAACAGAATTACCAGGTTCAGCCTGGTAAAGTTTGTGTTTCCATTGAGCAGGATGGAGGCAGCAGCCACAGGTGGGCAGCAGGCATGCAGATAGGTTTGCCTAGCCCAAGCCTCCTTGTGTCTGATTTCTGCTGTACAGGGCTCTGGGGCAGTACATGGGGATTTTCCTTCCCTAGTACTGTAGCTGGGAAGTATTTTAGTAAATGTTGCATATTTACCCTGTGTGTATGTTTACATGGGGCTTTAGGCTGAATGCTTTGAGACACTGTCATTTAAGGTGCTAACATGAGACTAGTTGTGATGCTGGTGTCACATCAGTCACTGCAGAGATGGTGTCTGAAGCAGTTAGCAGGCTATTAGGTCCATGTTTAACACTGCTAACTAAACTAGATATGCACAGTTCATCAGTCAGTCAGGCATGAAGACCCAGGGGCTGTTGTGCTCAGAAAGCTGTGTGAGTCATGGACTAAAGCTTCCACAGTGCAGAGTCTTGCTGAGTGCATCATTCAGCCTTAGGATGGACAATTCCTAAAATAAGAAGCAAGGGGAAGAAATCCCAATGACAGGAGCAGCATGATATGCCTTTTCCTCTAGAAAGAGCTGTTATAGAAGGATGCTGTGTATTTGTGTTGCTGTTGTGAGACAAGCCAGGAGCTCATGGGTGCTCCTTTCACAGCAGGAGCACTGTGAGGCCGTGCCAGGGGCTCGAGCAGGTCCCTGATGCCATGGCAGAGCAGCCACAGCCATCCTGCCTGGTACTGCTGCAGCCTGCACCTTGCTTACTGCATGCACGGCAGCTTCTGTGGGGGGGCTGTGCTCCCATGGGAGAAGCAGTGGCAGAGCTGAGGTCTGTGCTCGTGTGTGGTCAGACCTACCCAGGCATGTCCCCAGCCAACAGGAATGACAGGTACTTGAATAATATTCCATGGCTATAGCTTGGGCTGTTCAGGCTTTTAATTAGCTCTGCTTTAAGAAATTCCTTATCTTTAGCAGAATACCTACAGCTGAGAGGTTTTAATTACATTTTCTGACTAAAATATAGGCCTGTTGTTCCATGCAGCTGTAATGTTAGAAATAACAGAGACATTATTAGTCATCTCACACTTGGTTTCCTCTGACACTGAACTTCCTGCATGAAGTTACAAGAAGAGGCACATTTATCTGAAATATCATGAGAGAGATCGTTATGGCACAGAGATACACTGGTGTTATTTTCTGCAGCACACTGGTAGTCTCAGGACGCACGAGGCATTATCTAGGAGGCAAGGCTGGGGCTGTGGCATTCCTATTGTCAGAGGAGTGCTGTGTGTTTTTAAGTAGCATCAGGCACTGAGACAATGCAGGCTTCTCACATGAACTTGCTTACACTACAATGCTAGTAAATCATGATTATTACCCAACGGTTGCTTGGTTTTAATCATCAAAGTACTTAAAATATTGTAATAATGCTTGGTACTTTTCAACTTCAAAGCACACTGCAAACAGTAATTAGGTCTAATAACCATGCTGTGACAGTGAGACATTGCTATCTCTTGTCTTTCAAAGGCAAGAGGGGGGGTGTTAGCCCCTGATGCGGTTGCATCATCTCTTGTGAGACTGGAGATCTACCACAGAAGGCTGCTACTTGATAAACTTGCCTCCCTATAGGCAAATATCCCACTGCCAGCAGCAGCAGGGAGAGCTTTGAAGATGCTTTCCAGGCTGGTGGGGAGGGACAGGATATTTTCAGTGCTCTTTTGGAGCTCCTCCTCAAGACCATAAAACCCAGTCTGATTCACATTCTGTTCCATGAGGGCCCCGAGCAGCTTTTGAAACAGCGTTGGGAAAAATTTTACCCCATCTTGGCTTCCTGGCTGGTGTGTTTTCGCCACCCAGTGAATGTTGTGGAGGCTGGAGAGAACAGTTGTGGACAGTCTGTGTCAACTGTGGGTCATTTTCCCTTTTGCATGTTGAATCTTCGAGTTGTGTCTTTTACTAAAGCAGCAGCTCTCCTGTTCCTTCCTTTTAGTTAGCAACACACAGGAGAAAAATTGTCCAGGATGTAACTGCTAGACACATGTGAATACCAAAGACTGGTCAGATGGTTATGTGTGGAAACTGATGTTAAAAACCTAGAGCTGATTCTGGGGTCATATGATTTTTAGAAGTTCCAAAAGCCTGCTTTCTTTTGGATGCTTGTCATGTTGGTTGCAACCAGTTGTGGTCATTCCTTAGGACAGAGTAACTTCTAACTTGCATTATATTAACTGCTAGATTGTCTAAATGAAACTTTGCACTCTTTGCTGGATCATTTGTGAGGTTTCTCTGCCTCCCACCGGAGGTGGTTGGGACCCCCTTATCCTAGAACTTGCTATCCCTCTAAATGTGGGTGTCAGTCAAGAAACATTGAAGTTGTTTGCAACAAGCATTTGTTGTCACTGAGAGTCCTGGTTTTCTACAGTAAAACAAAGCTCAAAAGAGCACTGGGGGAAGAAGGGGCTTCCCTATAAAAGCTAGTGTTACATGCAGGCTGCAGGCTGGGCAGCTTCTACCCATCCCATGGTGTGTGTCCCCCATTCCTGGCTGACCTGCTGCTCTTCTGGTCGGGTGTGAAGCAGGGCCTCTTCCTTGCTCCTGTTGAAAACTGGTCTGACGGGGCAGACGTGCCAAGGTGGGTATCCAGCAGCACGATGCTTGTGAAACCCCACACTTGTGAACTCGGCGCTCGGCTGTTCCTTATAGCCACTCATTATTATTATTATAATGAGCTATCAACAAGTTGCATCAAGTTTTGTCAGAAACTCTTTTGGCATTTTTTTGTTTTAATATTATGAAAGCAAATACTACCCTGGGCTTGGAGATGCTCAGGCATTCCACGGACAGCCCAGCAGCAGGCTCTGTGTACCCCCTGTCTGGCTGGCCAGGCATTTGACCCTGCTAGCTAATGCCACATGAGGGCTTTTAACACGTAATCTCTGCCTGACTGGCAGTGATAGGGTATGGCTACACGGGACAGGCTGGTGCTGTGCAGGGCCCCGACTAACTCCAAGACCTTGAGAGGTGAACCTGCCTTGCCCAATACACTGAGCTCTGGGCAAGTACCCTAACCTCACTGTGCCTGCACAGCTGCCCTGAGGCTGGGAGGCACTGACTGCATCTCCTGGGGCTTTGTGTCTCCCTGGCTGCAGCTGCCGGCACTTCCCTCTTGACTGCAGTTTTCCCGTGATGCCCAGGCATTCACTGAGTTTGGTGTTTGGCTGTGACCAGTGCCATCGTTTAGCAAACTCTTCTGGAGAGCAGATGGCATGTATGTATGGTTTTGCCCTTATTCCTAAAATGCAGTATTTAGAAGCCAATACAGTGCAGCTGCGGCTGTTTGTGTGATAACTTGCTGTTTCTTGTTTATAATTGTATGATCCCTGAATGAAATTCCTCTAAGGTAAAAGGCCTGTCTATCTTATTAATTATTGCTAATAATAGTAATTATCATGTGAGCAAGCTGCTTTCCTGCCTTATGAGTTTAGGCAAGTTGGTTCCCTAATAAATGTCTTGGGTTTTTTAAGCAGTAGAATGTAAAATTGTATTTTTCTGAGTTTTGAAAGGTGCTGCTTCATGCTGTGTAAACCAGATGTTTTTCCCACATCAGCTATGTGGAAGGAAAGGCTGGTGTCTGTGTTTGGCAAAGCAGGGTGTGTGCAGGGGCTCACAAGTTGTGTGGGGAGGCGCACAGCATTGCCATGCTGGGGTGAGGTGAGGTTGCTTCATGTCACAAGGCAAGCAACTGCCAAACACATCTGATAACATAAATGTCTTCAAGAGCCAGTCCAAAAATCAGGTTTTTTGTAGGCTTCCCAGTCTGGGAAAGCTCTGACCCCATTGGCTTCTGCCAATGATGCTGTGCTAAGGAAACAACCAGAGCAGAATTTGGGGTGCTTCTGTCAACTGGAGGACTGCCAGGCTCTGCACACTGGGATACAAAATGGGATGTATGGGACTTTGTGCACCTTCTGCAGTGGCTCAGGAGATGTGGGTGCCTCCCCAAATCAGGGCATTCCTTTTTTTTGCAGAGATTCTTATAGCAACAGAGTTAAGGATTTGTCCCTGATTATCTCTGCTGCTTCTAACCGTAACGGGTGTGTGATGAGGGTGATGGCCAGCGCTGGCCCACCCAACACAAATGCCCAGGCTCTGCACCAGCAGTGCACACGAGCAGGGTGGAAGTGCTGTATCAGCATGTCTGAGGCAAGTCCCTCTTCTGGTTCAGCCACTCCATTTCCAGCATTTAAAGATGAGTCGTGTTTTAAGGCTTGGTCTGGCAGAGCCAACATGTCCTTTAGAAAGCTATTCTGTCTGTCTACTTCCCTTTTCTTCCTTCCATTTACCTTTCACTGGAGAGGTTTAGAAACAGCTTGGATAAACAGAAGGGGAGATCCAGAGGTGCTCCTGCATCAGTCGAGACAGACTCATGACCAGCCGATCGCTGTCCCAACCCTGTGTCTAGTCTCAGTGATATGTAGGCTGGACCAATTTCACCTAAGAGTCTTGGAGGTGTGACAGTCTCAGTGCATTGCCCAAGCCACCAGGCTCCTGGTCCCTACCAGAACTACCAGGCAGTTAGAAAGACAAACAAGAGCTGACTCCACCTACCAGCAGTATGGTGACAGCAGCCTGTGAGATCGACAGCCCAAGAATGTGCACACAAAAGAAGCATTTCCCTTCACCACGACAGTAAAACCGCCAGACAACCACATGCAGCATGTGATTTCCCAAAAGCATCAGCCCAGATCCCAACTTCTTTGTGCCACACACTGTTTCCCAGGATTGGATCACAGTGGCAACGTGTAAGAGGCACTTTGAAGCACAGAAAATTAATAATATTTTCCTTAACATTGTTTATGGAAACCATGGAGAGAACTCCTGCCCCTCTGTGCCTGGCCAGCTGGCTCAGCTCACCCACCCTCTGCAAAGATCCATGGTGTTTATGGTGGAGCTACTACTCTGCCTCAGTAGATGTCCAGGCTTACTCTGTGGAGTAAAAGCTTTGGTGGTGACCTGGGAGGGATCTTCTCTTGAGCTGTAAACATTGAGCCGCCTGCCCTCCCTGCTCTGTGTTGCTGTTAAGCCCATAGTAGGTACTGTGCTATCAGCTTGCCAAGGCTGCAGGTGACTGGTGAGACCATCCAATATTGGGGAGCTTTGGCCAGTGAGACCCCTTCTTGGTTTTACTCTGCTAAAATGCTGTTGCTTGCAATGGAGCAGCTCTGGCATAACCAGATCTGATCTGCTGCATCTGAAAACTGGTGGCTGGGTAGTTTCTGAATTCTTTCTTTGAATCCTTTTTGTTGGAATTCTCTGGAGTCTATAGCTGTTCACTTAATGATCACAGGCTTTGGTCAATATAGTTCCACAAGTGCTAATGAAATGGCAACTGTTCAAACTTGAAAATGAAATATCTTGTTTTCAGAGTGATTTTTCTGCTCCTCAGCTGTGGGTGTAGTGGCTGTGACACTGATTAATGGACTAATATTTTTAAAGGCGACAGGAACATCCATATGCACTATTCCTGGTTTGGTCCTTTGGAGACAAACACTTCCCTGATGCAGATTACAGTGGGTGTATGCCTGCTGTGCTTTCACCTGCTAAGAAAATTGTCTGAATTTACCCCCAGAATAACCAGATTTTCCAGGAACTGGTATCAACTGTATTCCATAACCTGATCTTAGTAGTAACATTTAGTAGATAAGGAATTTGTTAAGGCAGGATGGAGCTGAGAGCCAAACCCTTACCCATGACTCTGATCAACTCTCCGGGGAGGAGAGAGGTGGGGAACAGGCACAACAGGGTGTGCTTTTCACTGCACCCTGAACCACTGGGTTTGGGGAGAAGGCAAAACAATTCTGATGGTACCGTATTTTAACAGGGCGAAGACTACGAGGAAAAGCGTTCTACAATGTCAATGGCAAGGTGTATTGTGAAGAAGACTTCCTAGTAAGTAAGATTTCAGGCATTTTTTAAATTGTTTTTTAAACCAAATTGTTCTCTTATATTGGCTTGTCTGCTTTGAGAGATGGTTTAGTCATCTGGGGCCTCCTGCCAGTGCTGGAGTTGGGAAGCATTTACCACTAACTCCATAAAGGCAGGATCAGGCCCTCGGTTTGAAGTGGTGGCTATGAAACCAAGTACATAACTGTCCATAAGCCATCACAAAGTGTAAATTATGAGAATAAACACTGGAGCTGCTCAAGCTTGCGACTTGAATTGCAGCCACAAAGCCTTGCCTGCCAAGCTAGAGCTCAAAGTCAAACATCTGGGGAATACCAATCATAACAAGAGGGGAGACGTTTTTGACTGGAGCACGTCATGGCTGTGTACAATGTTGCTTTGTTGCAGGCACAGTTTTAATCACTGCTCTGCTCAGAGTGATGTGGAGCTGCATTGTGATTAGCTAAGAACTGTTAGCCACAGAGGAGCAACTCATTTTCTCTCCGTGTGCCCGGAGCTTTTATAAACGCTTCACTTTAATAGAGACTGAGTCCTGAAAAGAGAAATGAAGCTTGTTGCTGAGCTGTGTTGTTCCAAAAATAAAATATTTGTGCAATTAAGGATGAGGATTGTGCAGTACATGGAGAATAATTTGATAAGTGGCAGACCATTTATAATTAAGACTAAGAGGATGACATGACTGGGAATTGCAATTACGGCAGAATGGTATATCTTAGCTTAGAGGATGATGAATTGGGGAGTCAGTATGTTGAATTTATATCACTATTGAAATACCATTAATTTAGAAGCTTGGGTCTTCCAGAATGACTTTCCATTCCTAATGAATATATGGCCATGCATTTTGCAATGGAATTATGCAAAGTATATCCCGCAACAAAAATGTTGCTGGCAGTTCAGAGTGCACAAATGCATTTCTCATCAATGCAATCCATAGAAGTGATGGAAATTTCTAAAATATAAGCCATATTTGCCTTCATGTGTTACACCTTTACTCTCAGCCTACTACAGCTGGAGCCAGCTGAAAAGAGCAAATTGTATTTTGTGCAAAAAGTAAGTTTCTTGTTATAATTGGAAAGTGTTACTGGTCTGCATTTTAGAGAGAAAATTATTTTTCTCCCTTGCTTTTTTCAGCTCTTCGTTTCTGTAGAAACACGGCAAAGGCAGGGAGAGGGAGAAGAGGTGGAGTGGGAGATGGAGGGGCTCAAACCTTTGAGAATTCTATTTGGAACTGTGTTGGAATGTATTTTCCCCATGATTAAAACCTTTCATCTGACTTAATGACATGATTGTTGTTATTAGCTTGTAATTTCAGTCAAAACATGAGAATTTAAAATCTAAATATCTTGATCTTTTGGAGAACATTCAGCTGGGGGGCGGGGGGGAGGCATGGTGGCTCTGTAGCATGTTCTGTAGCAGATTTTTGAAGGAAGGAAGATACTTGCAGTGTTGGGTTTTTTTTTCCTGGTAAAACTGAGAATAAAGACCTGATAGGAAATAAGTTAAGGGAGCTGGGGGTTGAGGCCCAGATTTAAAAGCCCAAACCTCCCACAGGCATGGCTTAGCAGAGTGGCAGTAGCTCAGAGGGATGGGAGAGAAGCCGACTAAGGGACTCGCTGCTGTGTCAGTCAGCAAAAGAAATAAAATTCTGATGTTGTCCCTGCCCATGGTAAGCCAGCTGCTTTTCAGGATGTAATTTCATCTCTCAGCTTCCCCATCATGAACATCATTGCAAGAATACTAGGAGTTGTCTTGTTTCCCTAATAAAATAAAGCAAGTTTGCCTATTTTAGAGTTCTGTGGACAGAGAAAGTGCAAAGCTTTTCTCAGACTCAGAGGAAAAAGCTGCAAAGTTGCAATTCAAAAGGAAATTATATCAACTGCTTAATATTCCCAGATCTTGCTCCTAACCACTTGGAAACTCCAGTCCTCTCTAAAAAGAGGTGGTTTCATTCCAAAGCAGATAGCCAAACCTGTCTTCCGATCACTACTGTGCAAGCCTTGCAGGCCAAGTAGAGAGCACGGAGCTGCTATGCATTGTCACAGTTTGTGGAATTGTCCTGTAGCCCTGAATCCTCAGGTCTTCCACAGAGACGTGCATCCTCCTTCCCTGCAAGCCCCAGAGCAGCCATGTGAGTACACACTCCTGCCTTAGACCAGTCTTGCACTGGGAGACTTACTGCCCAGCTCATTGTGGCCTCTTTCTGGCCAGAGAATGCAATCAGAAGCAGAGTGGATCACGTTCTGGTCTCATTCTTGGGTAAGAGCATAAGGAAAGATTATTTTGATTTGGGGAGATAAATGGAGACAGTCTACCTGCATTATAATGGTATTCCTGCTAGGAAAATGCCAACATGGTGTCCTTGCTTGTCCTTGGGACTCTCTATCAAAGGTGATAGATGGAATTCACTGCAGTATTCTATATGGTCCATGAAGCCAAGACCATGAGAAAAGCTATTATCTGATCCTTCTAAATGTTTGGCACCTGTTGTTAGAGCAGGGCTCAGCCTCCTTGGCTAAACTGTCCCTTTCGAGGTTCGGCGCAGCGCTGGTGCCAGCCGCTCCAGGGTGTGTCCCTTCCACCCCAGAGGCAGTCGTGGCGAAATGCTGCGTGGGTCGCATTGTTTACGCGAGCTCATTTGTCACTTAGCACACAGTGAGTGCCAGGGAGCTCTGGCTACCAAGTTGTTTCCAAAAAAATTAGTCTATAAAAGGAGGAGCTGCTAGCACCAAGCATTCAAACACCGGCCCTTTCTTTGACAAGTGCTTTTGATTTCTGGGCGAAAGGTGTGAGAGAGATGTCGATGTTATCATTGATTATGAGCCATTTCCACTGCGCAGCCATAAAGCTATCTGAAGCACAGATACACCCATCAAAACCTTTGGCAGTAGCCACAAGGTACATTCTTCTAGCAAATAGTTTTCCCACATGTTTGCTCTTACCCAGGGTACGGGTTATCCTTCTCTGAATCGG
Organism: Laterallus jamaicensis coturniculus; assembly: GCA_022605575.1. Lineage (NCBI taxonomy): Eukaryota > Metazoa > Chordata > Aves > Gruiformes > Rallidae > Laterallus > Laterallus jamaicensis. The sequence continues at coordinate 7,617,225 of JAKCOX010000017.1, forward strand.
GTGCTTCATTTTGCTCGTTCTTTCCAGGGAAGAAGCACTAGAAGTTTATACCTAATTGTGGATTTTTGTAGATGGGGAAGGGTTGCCACATGCCACAGTCATTCTTGTGGGAGTAGTGCCCACCTTCTGTCTGTGGGGTTGCGAATCAATGGGTGGAGGGCTGGTAAACCCTTACCACCTTGAGGACGTGGCATTGCCTCTTCTGTGTTTTTGTCAGCCTCCTGCTTCTGGCCCTGATTGGCTGCAAATTCTCTCCGTGCTTAAACTCAACCCATATTGGCCAAGTATAGTGAATAAATCCAGTTTTAAGAAAAAAATAACCCACAGATAATTCCACTTCTGCCTAAGCATGGCACAGAGATTGCCTAATCTGTGCAGGTTCTAGGAGGAGTACTTAAGTACTGATACTGCCCGTTACTACGCGTAACATGTAATCCTGGTACTTAGTTGAGTGTAAAATGATCAAAACCCCAAACTTCTCATCACTTTGCTTTAACTCCAGGGAAGATCCAGTTACTCTTTTTCATGCCACCTTAAGGCAGCAAGTCCAGCAACACTCAAATCTTGCCTCAGCCCTGTTAGGATAGTTATTTCATGAAAGGAAATAAACCAAATGACAGTTTAATCCTTCCCTAAAAGCTCCTAGGACACAGACAGCTAACTAGCCATAACAGGGACACTGTTCCTGGTGAACAAAAAAATAAATGCCTTACTGTATAATAAATAACCCCAGTCAGATGTTCTTGTTCCATTTTGTTGATAAATTGCTGCATAATCATGGGTGAAGGGAAAATAGCTCAATAATTTTAATTTGTCTTTCCTTTTCAATGCTTAAATATCATGTAAAGAAATTTAAAAGAAATTGCTGTTTTTCTTGGCAAAAAAGACTTTTAAAATGTCACCAAAGCAGCCTGAATCTTAGATCTATGATATCTCTCTTTTTTCTTCTCTTTTCTTTCTGATAGGCCTTTCCTTTTTCTCTTGAGGTAATGAACATTATTGAGTGGGGGTCCAGTAGAGGTTAAGAAATGAGAGAATTTCCCTCCAGGGAGGAGATGAGAGGGAAAATGAACCTCATGACAGATGTTAGTTACATTGCTTAATGCACTACTGGAATACGCTCAGATGCTCTGGAAATAACCTATTACAGACACCACGAGCTGCAGTGCATAGCATTAAGGTCATCTAAAACTTCCCTTTTTAAGATTATCTCAGTTGCTGCCTTATAACTTTGCCAAATTTAATTATTTAGGTTGAACTTCTTTACACCAGGTTTTTGCCTCTGGCTATCTTTGCTGTCGTTAGTCGTTGAAAGTTCCATCCTAAGTTGCTTGTCCATTTCAGTGAGTAAGACTGAGTAGGACTGGAGGAAGATCTGTCACTTTGCACATGACTAAAAGAAAGGCTCTAAAAAGTTTGTTTTGCACATGCCAGCCACAGAGATGTAGCTCCTTGCAAGCCCCCAGGAGGGCTTTGGCTGTCCCCTTCCCAGCCCGGAGGGGGGCCAGTACCTGCCACAGTTGGTGCAGCTCCTTGCCCTGGCTAAGGCTGCAGGCTGGGGGAGGGCAAGCAGCCCACGGCTGCCACGGAGCTGTGCCATGTCACCCTGCCTCTCAGGTCTTCCTTCTCCCCATCCAGTCTACTGGTGGCCTTGGCCCTCTCTCCCTTACACCAGTGACTGGTACCTGCTCAGGCATGTTCCTCCTTGCTGCAGCTGTAGTCGCTTTGCTTAGCAGCTGGCCACTGCAATGCAGAAGTTGTCTACAGAGAACACTAAGGGCCTCATCCTATATCCACCACTTGTAAAACTCAGTGATTTTTAAAGAGCTAAAGGACCTGGGTGTACAAGACTGGTAGGGAGGTGGCAAATGGAAACTATCAGCCTTTTAGGGGGGAAAGGAGTAGGCTATCAAGAGAGGGTTAGCTGGGTGGTGGGTAGTTCACAAGAGCAGGGCTTGCAACTTCATCTCATGCAGCTCCAAACACAAGACCCTTACACTAATTTTGGCTCTTGGGCATGGCTGCAGTTTAACTATTAATACTAACAAGGCTGTTCTCAGTTTGTGCACAGACTGTTTTCCAAGCCTGGCAGTGTGGGAAATGGCCTGTCCCACTCGCTGGGGCCCTAGGAAGACAGTTTTTATTTAGTGTAATGGAAGCTGGTGTCAGCTGGAGTCAGCGGTTTGATTTTCCATCTCAGTGAGTATAACTGTTCGGAGGTGCCCCCCTGGGAGCTCAGCACTGGGACTAGTGCATTAGTCAGAGAGCCCATTGCTGCTACGCAAGAGTCTCAGAAAAAACAGACGTGGTTGAGAAGGTAAATGATTAAAGTTGCAGCTTGTGTCCATTTCCTATCAAATGGGAGTCACAGAGCAAATAGAGTTATAGATAACAGTCAGGATATTGTGTTTGGGAGACTTGCTATTAAAGGGCACACTCCAGCCAGAGAACAGACAGACATGGGTGTTCAGTGATGTTGAACGGAATGATGGAATCAGAGCTTGGAAGGGGATTTGCTGTGATATTCCTGCATACAGGGCTGTGTAAGGAAGTCTGTGACCCTTTTCAGGGCACTGACAGCTCTAGGTTGGGACAGGAGGTGATTCCAGGTTCCAGAGGTAGCATGATTTGCAAGTGTTGCTGTGCTCCCAAATACTGCAACTGAAAACAAACACAAACAGATTATAGCTTGTTACTGTAATTGGTGTATGAGGGAGTGAAGTTCATGTTGTTACTTGTGTCTCCCACCAGCCCCTCCCTGCCAAAAAAATTTGAATACTTTCCTTCCTTAGTGTTTGGAAGTTTGCAGTGTGGCAGTGGTCCTAGTTTTATTTTATAAACAAATTTGTCAGCAGTGATGATTATTTGGGGTATTCTGCAGTGTTGCATCAAACCTACAGATTGGCTTAAAATTTAAATTTCAGTGCATTTAGGGACAGTCAAATATTGATTGACCTCTGCACTTTGGACTTCAGTGTGAATTGTGATGAAGAGTGTGTAGAGCTGGTGGTTGGCATTCACCTCTCATTGCAGCTCAATACTGGAGTGCTGCATCCTGTATCGAGGAGTTACAAGCCCGTTGAAGCTGGTGGCACAAGTCCCATTGACTTCAGGGGGCTCTGGATTTTCTCCCAGGATTTCATCGCAGAGCAGACATTTTTAAAGCCAGGACCCACATGAAGTCACTGGCTCTGAGGCTGAGGAGCTGAGGGTGAAGGCTGCAAGCACCGTGCGGCATGGCAAGCTGCAGGTCTGCTAATTGCAGCAAATTGGTGTTTTGAAATAGGAGACCAACCAGAGCCCAAGTTTGTAGAAAAGCAATATGCTGGCAGTACCTAGACCCAGGTGATACTGTAGATAAACATAATGTGATAAAATGTCAGTGTGCCTCTAATCGCTGAAAGGATGCTCAGCGTTTCCTGAACTGGGTTTGGATTGTTAAATGGCTCGCAGGAATCACTCTGGGCAGTGACAAGGAAGTTCTGAGATGCATGGCTATGGTCTAGCTTTTGCAGCTATCCCCTATTTTACATTTGCTGGTGGAATGTTTTGAAAAGCGTGTTACAAAGTCCAGTTGGTTTCATGCCAGATAGTCACTCCCCTATTTCCTCTTGAGATGATGATCCCATTTTTCTTAATATTACATAGAAAAGAAAATTGCAATAGCTGAAGGACACTTAGAAGAACTGGAGCTCTTTCTAATTATGGTGTAACTGCTGCCAAACACTTGTAAGCAGACATCATTAATTTTTTTCTGTGGAAGAGTTAGGAAAAAGCCATGAGAAAGTGGTGTGTTTTCACTTCTGTAGTAAACATTGGTATTAGTTGCTGTTATGTTTTGAATTGAAATCTTTCAACAACTGTTTTGAATAAAATCCAGATATCTTTTTTTTTCCAGGAAGATATGTTCTAATGTTGACAGTTGCTTTTGCAGTGTACATAATAGATGGTAGCAGTGACAATAAATAACCCACAGCAAGAGCATGGTGCTGTGCAATATGAGGTACTGTATGGTGCGAATCAAATGAATACATTTTGGGCTGTATGATACAATGCAGAGTTAAAGTTGTTGCTTCAGGTTTTTTTCTTGATTGTTGTCACTGCAAAAGTTTCCATAGGACTTTGTTTAAGGAAAATCTAGGTAAGAAAGTCATTATTTGCTCTTAATTAATCAGACAGAAAGTAGCCTTGGTGAGCACTCATACATGGGTATCTGTAGGCGCTCTAGGGAGGAAATGGCCATTCCCTTTCCAGAGGCTAGAAAATGCCCGACTGCTAAGGCAGAGGTTGCTATCAGCTGAACTTCTGAGTTTTGGCAGAGTTTTGTGCATGGCCAAACAAAGTGTTACCTTTGTGCAGAACATGAAGTCCCTCCTCGCCCTACCCATGTCCTTCAAACATAACAAAGTGGAAACACAGCATCAAGAAGATAAGCTGCTGCAGTAACGTTTCCTGACTGGCAGCAAGGCAGGGTAATGGAACAGGATATATGAAAGGGTTTCAGCAAAATGAAGAGTAAGGTTCTGGACTCTTTTCCTTTAGTTTAATCTCTGCCACCTGCCATGAGGCTCCCCTATCTTTGAGCCTGAGAAGGCCCCATTTTGTTCAGTTCAGTTTAATCGCTGCATTTAAATATGTGTGTAAAAACCCAACAACAACAAAACCCCATCTGCATGAAACCAAATTTGATATTCTCTCCCTCTCTTAACGTGATCCCATGAATTTCTTGCATTGTTGTGTCCCATGTACTAAGGGTCCCATGCAGAGAGCAAACAATGAAGCAGTGAGAAGACAGATGCTCTGCTAATGGGAAACCAAGGAGAAGAGAGTCTGTGAGGGATTACAGGCAGCCTGGGGTTGGAATACATTATTAGCCTAGCACCCAATTCAGAAATTAGTTTTCAGAATTAAATGCCTGAAGCAGTTTGGCAAAAACTCCTGATCATCCCTCTCAGAAAGCCCTTAAAGCACAAAAGAGCAGGAATCTCAAGTCTAGGCTGAGCAATCACATTCAGTGACTTTGCCATGCTGTAACAGCGAATTGTAGTTTTTACGGCTTCATACCATTACTGGGGCAGCAACTGCCACACCCACTGAAATATAAGCCACTGAATCTGCTTGCACAAACCTTTAGCAGGTTTTGAACATCCTCATCAAAGAAGAAAATGGGCCTGAATGAGATTCCAGGGTCTGTTTCCAGGAGGAAGGTTTTGTTTAGTTGAGTGCATAACAGCAGGGAAGTGCATCAGCCTCTCCTTGGGCACGGTTAGGCATGCAGCAGAGAAGCAGTGACATGTCTTTTCAAAGATCTGACATCGCCTAAGGTAGAAACTTTGGGTCCTGAAGCCTTTTTCAGGCATGCTATTTTCTGAGTGTTTTTACTATTGAAAATCATTATGAGAACATCAGACTTTTAAAGACCCTGGGTAGACACCCAAGATTGGTGACAGGACTGAGGGCAGACAGAAGAAATTGTTTCTCATAGTACTTGGTGGGATTATCCTCCATGCATAATTGTTCATTATATGCTCAAAATTCATTGTTAATTTCTTTTGGATATATTGCACATTAGACAGAAGAGTTATAAACCCTGAGATTATCACAGAAGGACACTAACAGGCCTAAATATTGAGGACAGAAGGGGACTTGTTTTCTTCTTACATTTAAACAAAGACTCTTGGACAGAATCATTAGAGACTTTTTTTGCCTGTTTGATAATCAAAGTATAGTGGGCAGCAAACAAAGAAAAGTTCCGCCAGCCAAGTTTTGTACTTTATTTTTACTCTTCTATTCTAACATAATTAACATATTTCTCAAGGTTTATTTAGTTTCCCAGAGTCTTATTTTTATGTAAGTATTGGTGAGCTGGATTACAAAGTCTTGATTCATGCACATAGAGTGAGATTTTATTATCCTGGGAGAGAAGTCAAGAACAAGGTAAATATGGGAGAAAATAGTTGGGACCAAACTAAGAAACCAGGAAAAATAATATACTGGCTCTTCAACATGCACTTGTTTTCTTTGCATCCTGGTAACTCACATCTTCTTTCTTAGTCACAGAAGTGAGAGTAAAGGGTAACACTTCATTTTCAGCTTTCAATTTCAGAGCTGTTCTTTTTATAACAACTTACTTCAATGTGTTTATATATGCTTAATGAGCATCTATACTGAATATTTGGGAAAGTTCAAAGTTAGGCTTATTTTTCCTGGATACAGACTGTCTGTAGACTTTGTAGCATTTCTGTCTAGTTTGAGATTGGTCTGTATTTACATCATCTCACTGGTCTGCCAACAAAATATTAAATAAAAAAACCCCAACCCCTGGCACGTAAAAGCCCTCTTAGAGTAAGGTTAGAATTGAGCCCAAGAACTGCTTACATCCCAGGTGAAATTGTGTGCATGAACCACCACATGCACAGTATGAATAGCTGTGATTTGGCTTCTCTGCTAGGGTCTTGCCTATCAGCCTGTGTTACTTCCCTGTTTCACCTCAGTCTGGCTTTCAAGTCTCCAGATTGTCAGGGAGGGCTGCTGAGCACAAAAACTCCTTCCCCCTCCGCAGCTATGTCAGTAATAAAAGAGGCTACAAGTCAGTAGAGCATGACCTCCTCTTCTCTTGCAGTTATCCAGTTCACAAGCTCTGAGGCACCAGTGCTTCTCCCACCCCGCCGTGCTGGGAACACATCCTTGAGGTGTGCTGAGTGATAATCAAGTGGCCATTCTGTATTGTCTGCAGTCTGGAGCAAGTCATAGTTCCTCTCTTGTTGCACATGTGAGACTTGTGACAGTTAGTAATAACCAAGTGCTTCAAAGATAGGGAGGCTGCCATTTGAATGGATATTTGAAGTTTTCATTTGTAAGCTCTGCTTCTGAAATTGAAAACTTAGCATAACAGCCCTGCTTGAAATCTCCAAGTTAAGAACAAACACTGCAAAGCTGAATTTGACATGTGAGCTACAAAAATATATAAGAAGTCATTTAGTTTACCTTGAAACAGCAGTGTCTACAGTCCTACCATCATGTAGAAAATGGTGCTGCTGGGATCTGAGGCTGTTATTCCTTTCCTGATAGATTTAAAGCTCAAGCAGAGCTGAATGTGAATCCCTGATCTCACTGAACCAGGTCTTCAGTTTGTCTGGGATCGATACTGTGATCACAGAAGAGTGTACTGGTGAAGGACAGCTCCCCATGAAATATTTTATCACTGCTATTAGAATTGCTGCCATTTTGCAGAGTCCTTCTTATTTGGGTAATCCAGTTCTGGATGTGTTTAACAAAAACCAATTCTCATGTTAAAAACAAATCATGGTTTTCATTTAATAGGGTTAGTCATATAGAGAGTGCTTTGTGTCAGCAGAACCTTTCTTTCTGGCAGACAGTGTAATTTATGACAATCTAGTTAGCAATAAATGACATTAATCTGACCGCTGTGCCATTCTGTTCCTGGGGAATAGTGTTCTCTCTTAATCAATAGCTGGGTAAATGCTCCTTTGCATTCCTTATCAAACGACAGCCAGATGGTACTGGTAAATTCATTCCATCAGGATTTTAGAATTAGCTGGGTTTGTACTGTTGTTAATCCTCTGCTGTCTGTGCCACCAGGACCGACCCACCTGTTTCCAGTAACCCCTGAGTTCACAACCTTAGGAAATAGTCTAGCCAGATGGTTACTCAGATACAGCGCAGCCAAGAAGCATCCCAAGCAGTTTGGCCTTCTTTCTGCATCAGTAAAAAGAAGAAAAAAGGAAAAAAGAAAACCCACTATCTTGCAGAAATAACAGCTAGGACTGCCCACCTGTGCATTTGTTCTTCATCACCCTGGTCTCTCTTGATGAAGTATTAAGTTAAAGATTGCATGAGTTGTGTTCCTTAGTGCATAGTAGACTCAGAGCTGTGACAGCTGCCATGCCATCATTTAATGACATTCTGGGCCCATCAAAGGTCTGTGGCACCTTTTCCTTCACAATCACTTTGTTGCATAGCAACAATAATTTTGTCTCCAACCTATTGATCTGAAATGACATGTAATCCCCTCACACCAGTAAAAAAGAAAACATATGGCAGCATGAGGCTGGAAACCGCTGGCTTTTGAAGTGAGGGGACAGTTAATCCCCATTAGCTCAAGGGGGGAATGGAGCAAGCCTCAAGCTCTGTTGGGCTGAGGCTCTGAGGGTGCGTTAGATGCCTGAGTCAATTACCCTGTGCTCTGGGAGTAGAGTCCAGTTTACACTCATCCTCCCCATGCCCTGTCTTTTACCTTGTGGAACTAAAGTACATTTCAGGTGAGCTTTGCTACAGCCTTCATTGCTGAAATAAGTATCACTGTGCAATGCTGTACAAATAACTGGGCATCCCTTCCCTCTGGCGGGAAGGAGTGCACATACAGCACTTCGCTTACATGGGACTGCAGTGGGCAAGAGTAAAGGTGAGAGCCACTGCAAATACCAGTTTCAAAATTACATGGCTGGAGTTCTTCGGGCAAATGCCTCCTGGGTAGTTGTTTGGTAGGTCAGTCATCTGGCCTGATAACCTAGATATTTTTTGGGTATCTCTAAACACAGGGCTAAAGACAGACTTTGGCATCTGAAACAGGATCCACTTTGGGGACACGAGTACAAAGTTAAGGTCAAAAGCACTGAGGGACCACAGAGCTGTGGTCCCTGCTGCTGTGCCCCTGGAACCAAACCTGAGAGGGCTGCCAGGCCTGTCCTGCATTCCCATTTCCCACTGCAGGCTGGAGCTGCACAAACTCACCAAATAGGCTTCAAAAACCAAAACCAAACCTAAAATAATATTGTTGCATTGGAAATCGCAATGGAAAATCCTGCAGTGGATCAGAAGGCCAAGTTGGTGTCCACACGTGCTGCAAGAGCAGAGTGAAGACTTTGGAGCTGCTGTTCCCCAAACCTATTGTGTAGCTCCCTATCATACACAGCACAGTCTGGAAAGTAGCACTGCGCTCACTTAAAAGGCATTTCTGCAGCTGGAGGAGTGGCTACTAATAATCCTTTCTTTTCTGTCATTTGAACAGTATTCAGGTTTTCAGCAAACAGCGGACAAGTGCTTTGTTTGTGGACACCTCATAATGGAAATGGTAAGAGACCTAAATTCCTAACTGTGGGGTAGCTTGCTTTTCATGTACTCTGGTACTGCATTGTGAGACCCTGTGCTCTTTACCTAGTCAGCTATCTTTGTGTCTTCATTGCTTTCAGGGTAAGTTTTGAAACTGAGGCAGGAAATAAGCAGAAATACCTTCATGCTGTATTACCAAGTACAGTAAGTTGGGCTGCATTGCTTTTTTATGGGAGGCTGTTGTTCTGCCACACGCTGGTTTAAAAAAAAAAAAAGAATTTTAATACTAAAGGGGGAAAATAGAGCACAGCTATGTGTGAGAACATGGCAGAGGAAAACAGAGGCTGTGCTCTGTAAGACAGTGGAATTGCAAGAGCTCTGCACGGAGATGGAATTTGGGCTAAAAAGAAGGACATTATCAATGGTCCTAAAGTTTGTTTCCTGCTCTGTGACTGGCTTTATTTACCTTCTGCCACTGGCTGTGTCAGTTACAATGTGTTACTGCCGCTGGGGTTTGTAGGGAGTAGCAGCCAGAGTTACTTTTACAGTAAAAGTATCAAAGGGCTGTGGGTTGGGCCAGATACTGCTGGCATCATTTCAGGGGGTGAAAGCAGGAAGAATTTAGTCTGTTCTTCCTAAGCAGAAGTGCCCAAACAAAATGAAGTGGCTAGCGTGTTGAAGAAGGCGCAGACTGTGTAGTATGTCTATTTTCCTCTTGCTTTAAAATGTATACAAACCTCGGTACACCTAATAGAAGTAGCGATTGCGTTGCAAATGCAAGAAGTTCAGCAGGAGCTGAAGGGAGACTTCACTAATGAGGATTCTGGCTCAGATCCTGGCACCACTGGTTGGACAAGGATATTGTTCGTTTCAGCCCAAGAGCAAATTTCTAGAGTTGTGTCATGCTGGGAGGGGGAGGGGTATCCCTGCTTGCATGCTTTACGCTGGCCCTTAATTGCAGAATCCCAGGCAAGAGTCCATAATATCTCGTTGGTGGAGCTCAGTAAGCTGGAAGCTTGGCAGGTGCTCGTCTGCCTGCCTCCCGTCAGCAAGTGTGCTCTGACAAAAGGAAACAGCTCTGGGAGCTCCAGGAATTAAGCAGTCTTATTTGGCTAATTCCTTCGTGTTGTTCCCTGGGAGTGCAGGGGAGCAGCGTCTGCACAGCAGCGGTGCCCACGTACAGCTGGGGAGCAGAGAGCCCCAGCCCCACTGTCCTGGGCGCAACTGAAGCCTCTCAGGGTGGAAACCGCAGTTGAATTCGGAGTTGCTCTGTGCAGAGGGGTGGCAGCACGAGGGGTGGCAGCACGAGGGGTGGCAGCACGAGGGGTGGCTACACAGCTGCATCAATAGCAGCACGCACACCCGGGATTTTTCTGCTTAGGAACAGGCTTGCAAATGGAGTGTGATGAGCTTCAGGGCTTCATTAGAGGGGGGGGAAAGTTAAAATAAATTGACTTTCTGCATTTTTCCTATCTGTCCCTTCTTACTTCCCCTTGATTTAATCTTTATACATAGAATCATCTACAGGGCCATGACAGCTTGGCCTGTGGAGACTTTTCATCTCCAACTAATTATCAGCTCCAAACTGAGTGCTGCTGCTAGCAGATACTTTAAAATTACTTGTCGTAGATACTTCGTATACCTGTAATGTATGCAGTTGGTGCTGTGAGAGCTACCTTGAGGGGACACCATGTCTCACTCTTCCCAGAGGCTTGTTCACAGGCTTGGTGTGTTCTCCTTGATGTCTCAGTGCCATGCTGAGCATTACACAGAGGATGTCAGGAAGGAGGGGAGCAGTTCTGTAGCAGCATCGCTCAGGCTGCATCAGGCATTTCCTTGAAACCTTTAAAATTCAGTCAGGAAGGTTAGCACAGGAAAAGCCTGGACACATGGATATAGATGAGATTTTAACAGAAACCAGTGGACCCCTGAGACTGAGTTAACCAGTCAGTAACTGTGGTGGATTAGGATCCTTAATTAATAAGTGACTGCTATTTATTGGCTTGCTTTGTTATTTTAAAGTTTGAGTAATGACTGGTTTGGATTCCGCCTGTCAGAGCCTGTTAAGTTTTGCGAATTAACTTTGTATCCCAGTAACTTGTATTTGGCTGCAACAGACTCTCCAAGAAGTGGTCTCTGAAGCCATTTTCATTTTTGTTGGCAGTACTGGCCCTGCAGAGCTAAGACTGATGGGCACCAGCCTGAATTTTCAGAGTTCTGTTGCTATTTGGAACCCACTGAAATAAGCGAATCTGATGTTTTAAAAGGCCCCTTGCTGACAGACAGGCAGAGTAGTCATTTCATCCTGAAGTGCTTTTCCTCACTGTCATTATTAAGATTCAGACACAGCAGCATTTGGGGGAATCTCCTGTAATCATGCATCCACTTATTTTCCTGTTTTCCTCTTCAGATCTTACAGGCCCTAGGAAAGTCATACCATCCTGGCTGCTTTCGCTGTGTGGTGTGTAATGAGTGTTTGGATGGAGTGCCCTTCACTGTAGATGTGGAGAACAATATTTACTGTGTCAAAGACTACCATACGTAAGTACACAGAGCCATTGCATGCTTGCAAAAATCATAGTGGTTAAATTACCGGTATAGTTGTCAGCCTTGCAGTAGATAAAAAGGGTTGTTCCTCTTTGCTGAGATGTCCCTTAAGTGCAGCTCTCACATGTTCCCGTTGTTAAGTATTTTAAAGTTGCATTAAAAGTTGCTTCATGGGGGCCTAGTGTGACATACAGTGGCCAGGTGAGGTTGAAAGTCAAGTTGTGTCAGAGCATGTATTTCTCTGGTGGCTTTCTCTACTTCTTTCAGGATTTTGGGTTAATTAGAGCAAGCTAATTCTGCAAGCGATAGTAGGTTCTGCTGGCTCCTTCATGCCACTGGTGAGTGTTAATTAGGTTAATGTCGACTGGGCAGTAGACATGTAATTAGCAGGTAGGGTTAGAATGGTTTTAGCCTCACCTGACAAAAAGTTTTGTGGTTTAAGTGGTTGCCGTTGGACTCCTTTCTGTTCCTGCTCAGAGGCAACATGAATGCTCTTACTTCCAGTTAACCAGTAACTTGGCTTGTGCAGCAAGAGTAAATCATTCTGAACTCAACCATATCAGTTAAGTTGACCATGTTAGGGGGTAGAGTGAATGTTGGCCCAGGGATTGTTGTAAAATGCAGCTGTGCATAAGACCAGCTGATGTACTTGGTTTAAGTACATCCTCCCTACGATCAGCCTCTTCTGTTTAGCATAGTTATGTCTCAGTGCTGTCAGGCCCCAAATGAGGAGCTGCTTCGCAGTCAAAGCAGCCAGCATCTGGAAGGATGTGAATGGCTTTGAGTAAAACAAGGTAAGAGAAGGGGTGTATGTAGGAAGAGGGCTGGGCACATTATGTCTACAGGTCAGGAAGACCTAAGCAATAAAGCTGGGGTTGATGAACCTCTTCCAAATCTTCTTTTCCCTAAGTATCCTCAAGCATTCAGAGGTGTTTCAAATCCTGTGGCCCTACATTTTGCTAAAGACAAGGCATGGGTAGAATAGCTCTTTGTTCTACTTTTTGAAGAAGCTTTAAATGTGATTTGAACACTTTTTTTCTTGCACTCTAGGGTTTTTGCACCAAAATGCGCGTCCTGTAACCAGCCGATCCTACCAGCACAGGTACATGTTGACTCTTTAGAGAAAACAGCTGTTGGCATATGAACACTTTCTAAGAACTCCTTAGGTGCTTTTCCTCCCTCTTCCAGAATCTATACCGTGTCAGATACTAAATTAAATATAGTTCAGCAGTAATGTCACTCCCAAATGTTTCCAGAGGTTGTAATAGCTGTACTAGTTACTCAGCAGAGTACTTTGTATCTTTAGGGTGCTTTCCAGGTCTTAATTATGCTGTTATAAATCTCATTTAATTGAAAGCCCTGACTGAGGCTCCAAGAACAACCAAAGAAGTAATGCCCTGTTTATTTTTAGAATTTCCCATTAGCTCAAGTAGCAATTTTCCTTGTCTGCTATGTTTGCATTTCTGATGTGGATCTGTTAAGACACCCAAACTTGAAAAGACAGCCGAGGGTTACCCTGACCCTGTGAAAAGGCCGCAGTCCGTTGTCCTCGGGTGGCAATGTAATGATAGTGCTTAAAGGGGTGGAAAAGGCAGTAGCAAAGATGACTTAACAGGGAAGCCAGATGAATGGCCTGCTTGCAGCCTCAGCCCATCCTGACAGTTTAGTTAGTGCAAGTAGACTTCTGTGTTAAGACACCTTTTTCTGCAAGCCCACAGCAGTGCTCCCTCATACTCTGGTGGGTGCAGGACAGCCCCTCGGCGTTGCTATTGCTGAGGTCACTGACTAGCTCATTTATCAGCAAGGACCTCAGTGCCTTCCTCCTTTTCCTCTTGTCATGTTTATTGAGCCAGAGCTTGCATCCTATAAGCTGCTGTGCCCCAATAAAGCCTGTGGCTACAGCCTCTCAGCATGCCCACCTCCATCCCTCTGCAAGTCGCTCTCTGGTTGTCATTATTTCTGTTAAATGGCCAGATCTCACATAACTAAAAACCTTCGCAAAGGCTGAGCCAGAACCGTTTGTCCTGCTGGTGGAATGGGAGGAGAAAATCCTCACTGGATAAATATCACTGGATTTGTGTTTTATAAAATTACTTTAGGAAAAAGGAAGAAAAGGGTGGGGGAGGAGGGGGAGGAAGCAAGTAGTCCTACTGCTGACTCATCTGATGAGCAGGATAGAGACACCACCTTCTTTCCCATGGAGGTTCCTTAGGTTAGTTCAAGTCTAGCAGCACAGGTACTAACTTGCCCACAGCTTCTCTCAGACATCTACGTCATATCTGATGTTCTAACCACACCTGGTCCTGGAAACAGTGCAAGGCAGCAAATTCAATAAGCTCTGTCTTCAGAGGCTTCGGAGTGGATCAGGGAGAGTCTGTGAGGTTACAAGAAGGGTATGGGCTGCTCTGCAGGGCTTGGGGCCCAGCCAGGAATTACGCAACTCCACTGCATCCACCCTCGCACTGAGGTTTTGACCTGTGCACATAATTACCTGCTGGACTGGTATGTAAATCCCTATGGGGTACACACAGCGACATATGCATTTGCAAAATAGCTGTGCAGCAGATAGCTTGAGGGAAATGCAAGTCCTGGAAAACTCAAGCCAGGATGTCCACAAGGAAAAATTACCCAGTCAGCAGGTCATAGTTTGTAGCTGGTGACTCACGTACTGGGTGCCCTTGGAAAATTCATCCCTTGAGGATGAAATTTTGGCCACACTCTCCAAATGACCTCTACAGCTTAGATATGACAGACACCCACGCTGCTGCTACACAGCAAAACCAGGGGGCACCAAGACCCTCAGCAGTCAAAGCTCCACAAGGAAGAGGGGGATCCCCGAGGGAAGCAGCTCTCCATAGCAGTAGGTTGAGCACTGAAAGAAGATTGAGAAAACTGTTTGTAAGCCCACTCTTACCTTCTCTCTGCTGCCCCAACAGGGCTCTGAGGAGACCATTCGGGTGGTGTCCATGGACAAAGACTACCACGTGGAATGCTATCACTGCGAGGTAAGCATCTGGGCCTCTGCCAGCCCGCCCCATAGCACGGCTTTGCTAATAACTAGCAGCCTCTTCGTAGGTGCCTGACTCACACCTCAGGGTGTGCTTGCTGGGTCTTGCATGCCTGGGCAGGTAGGGCTCTGCCCCACAGCTCCTGGAGGGAGACAAAGGGGTTAGTGGTAGCTGGGCTGCAGGCAGTGCTGCCATCTCCAGTGCCACAGTAGTTTCTCCCCCCCCCAGTACATTAACTTCAGGAGATGGGTTGGGTTGGTTGGGTTGAATTTTCTCAATACTTCCAGATGGGGAGAGAACAAAGAGTGGGTGCTGATTCTTGTTTTCCTGATCTCCGGACACAGCTTGTGTGGCTGTGATCTGAGACTTGAATTCCCATTGCCTGTATAGAGAAGGACCCTCACCCTACACTGGAAGGCTTCTCTGGGGAAACTGTGTTTTACTAGAAACACAGTCCAACTGTCTTTTACTAGACAAGAGACTGGGATACCACTGACTTTCTGTCATGTTTGGGGGAGTAGTTTGTTTTTGTACAGAACATTTAAATGTTTACTGGGGCAGATGAAGTTGTGGGATTAGTGCTTTTGCTTCAGAGAGCTGAGTTCAGTCCTTGCTCTGCATCCGGGAGCATGAGGCAAAAACAGTCTTTCATTTGGGATCAGTGCAAAGCTTCCTTTTTGCTGTAGGTTTGGCACACTGCTATGACATGAAAATATCCACACAGTTCCTAACTGTGCTACCTAACTGTCTTAGCACCAGAGGGAAGCACACAGCAATAGATGTTCCATGCAGGTTTACACAAAAAGGTTTTACAAAGAGACTTGGGATTAAGGGAGAAAGTAACAATATTCCAAGGCATCTTGAAAGATCTAAATGTAAGGAAACCCCCATCCACTCAGCACTCTCCTTCCAACAGATATACCTGATACTCCACCATTCTCTATTAATTTTTAAAGAGAAATTGGCACAGGAAATGGCAGCATTTTGGAGAGCTGTACTTTCCTCCTCCTTCTCCCCCCATCTATTGCTTTGTGCAGGCTTCACCTAAGATGACAGCTCCCTCCCCTTCTCTCTCAGGCTATTGACTTTATATTAGAATATCCCAATGGGGGTTTATTTTCAGTTCTGTTTCATTATTCATTTCCCCATTCTTCGAACAGTTTGAGGCAAATCAAGCTGCCTCCACATCTGCCCAGAATGGCAGAGTGCATTTATGTACAGAAATCAGGGGGTTAGCCATGTGTTAACAGGGGTAAGTTACTGCCTAATGGGCTAAATGGGACACTCAGACTGAGTCACTGCTGCCTCCAAGTACCACTAGGAAGCCTCTTGCCAGTGTTTTGTGGTGGAGCCTTTTGCAAAGGCTGTGACAATGTCGACACCACTTCTGACATGCGGAGAGTGTCATCAGCACCTGGTGCCCATGCAAAGTCCATAGTCAGTTTGAAAACTTTGCTGGTTTTCTATTCCATCTCTTCCTTGTGCAACCACTTGACTTCTGAAAGTTTGAGGCAGTTTACAGATCAAGAGACTTCCATTCTGGAACTGAAAGGCAGGCTTTCTCATTGCAGAAAAGGACTATAATTTTGGAGAGGGGAAAAAGGTATGAACAGTTGGCAGATCTGTAGGGTATCTCAAATTGTTTCATTCTAATGAGAAATTGAATTTTAAATCTTACATAAAAAGTTACTATATAGTGTGTAGTAACACACAGAAAACTACCTTGGCAGAAACTTTGATTAAAGCTTTCCTGAACTAACCCTCCGGTTCTAAAGCTTGCTTTAAAACCTGTTTTTCATTCTTATTTCAGCATTGTAAAATTTGAGTACTTTAACTGCACTGTTGTTCATCCATGTTGCCCCTGTAGCTATATTAGTAGCTCTGGGATCAGTACAAATCTCCATTACAGATGGACCATTGGCCTTGGAGATTTTAAATTATTTTTTAAATTCCAAAACAGAAAAAGTGTAGCCCTGCTTTGGAACTAAAACATGTCTCATCTCCCCTTTCCCCACTCCTCTCATTCTCTACTTCGGCTCCTCCAGCTCCTGCTTGCTGCCTGTTGTGCATTAGCTCCTTTTCTGTTGTAACATCTTTCAGGTTATATGTGTCAGGGTCAATCCTTGGCCTGGTTTTGTCTGATTTGCATCAATTTATTAGATGAAGAGACCAGAATGGGAAACAGTGGCAGAGATAATATTGGGTACTACGGTAGACTCCTTTTAGATTTCAGTGATGTCATTTTGTTCAATATGAGATAGTCAGGGTCCACCTACCAAAAACTCTGGAGGTTACTGCCTTTGGAGGCATGGGAGGGAGCTTTCAGGGCTATTCAACGTAGATAAACATTGTTGTGAGGTGATGTGCCTGACTTACTTAACCTGGGATGTATATATCTCTCCTAGGATTGTGGCTTGCAGCTCAATGACGAGGAAGGCCACCGCTGTTACCCGTTAGAGGGCCACTTGCTCTGCCATGGCTGTCATATCAGGCGCCTTAGTATTAAATTACCATCACATCCACCTCCGAGCTACCCGATGCACGTCACAGAACTCTGAAAGACATTTCTATTACCAAGAAGCCGTTTGAAAGAGAAGACAAAATTCTAAAAATGACTTTCCTGTTCCTTTAAAGATGCGATTCCAGTAATAACCAGCTAAGCCAGCTATTTATTTTTCAAATCAGAGGTGAGGGGTCCTTTTCTGATCTTGTACATATGCATTCTTTTATCTAGACATTTTCACACCGTTTTACTTGAACAAGTAGTTCACCACTAAACTGTAACTGTAAATGGCAGCATTTCTTAAACAATGGTACAAAGGGCTGTTCTGCACTCCCTACTTGCTTTCCTTCAGTGGAGGTTTTGCCCCCCTGCAAGGAGTGTAGAATTGATTTCCAAAAGTTAGCACCTTATCACAATTGCAGCAAGCATAAGATAAATGCTAGCATTTTAGCTAGTTTTCTTGAATTCTGGTCTTAGAGAATACAGTCCCACATTATTTAAAATGTAGATACCCAGAAGCAGAGAATAAGAAGCAAATAAGATTTTAGCAATGATAGGTTTCAGCAGGATTAAATTGTGGCATTCTGTGAAGAAGCATCAGGCCAGCTTTCCCTCCTATGAGATTCCACAGTCATCCAAAGACTATTTAGCTTGTTAAAGAAATATGGCAATCTTCTCACATAAAAACCACATTACAGAGGAATATATTCAAAAGATTGGCACACGTGGGGTCCAAAGAGTTGCAGAAAATTACCCACCCCGTAGTTGCTTGCCCAGTAGAAGTGTAGCCATGGTTTGAAAATGCAGTCATATCAACTTGATGGTTTGGCACTTACTAAACATTCATCTTTTAAACCTGTTTTCTGTTTAATAGGGTTAGCAGCCCCTTTCTATGCAAAGGTACGCTTGTCTTTATACTTGTTTTATACAACACTTCACTGGTTACCAACTGCTTTATGATTGAATGTTGATAGCTTATTTAAAAAAAAAAAAAGAGGGGGACAGTGGGGTTTTTATTGTCTTTTCAGCTTTGTGTTCTTCTCCAGATGTACTTTTGAACTGATTATGGTGATTGTCTTCATTGGAAAACAAAGTACACTCTAGCAAAAATAATAATTGAGAGAGACCATTCAAACAAACATTGCTATTTTATAACAAGTATTAGATGTACATAGGATGTACACACTTTCATATTTTGCATAAGCTTTTACAGTAACCTCAGAGCTCTGGGGAAATATATGTCTTCCATATAGGAAGTTAGATGAATCTTTTTTATGGTTTGTTTTCTACCATGTGTTGATGATTTACATGCAAATCACACATCTGTATGTTTAAAAAAATTCCTTGCATTCTCATGAGAATTGATCCAGCCTTCCTGAATTTATATTTTAAATAAATCCATCATTGCTGTCTTTCCCTGTATCCAGAATTACAATAAAATAAAATGATTCTGCTCCAGAGGAAGTGGAAATACCAGACTAGATACTCTGCGTGTAAATTGGGACATTTCCATGCCAGTTCTCAACACATCAAGAACCAGAATGATCCATTTGGAAAAGGTCCCCTAATAAATTCAGCATGCAGACTGATGAGATGACTTATTTGGCACCACTGCTGCAGTTCAGGTTTTTATGCTCTGTTGGTTTTTTGAAAGCCACGTGTGGTGCTTTTGAAAAGTGTAAAGAGCATCCAATGGGCACTAATTCCTAAGTGGAATAATTCACTCCCTTAACAGAACTTTCTGATAGTCTGGAATTTCCTTATGGGGGGAGGGGGACAGGAAGAATTTCTGTGAACTAATTTTTCTGTTAACTAATTTTTCTGTTAGCAAGGACCAAAAGGTGTTTCCTGAACTTTCCCCAAACTTCCACTCACCTAAATTAACCTGTCCTGCTGAAAGAACACTCCTTGGCAAGTCAGATGCTCTTTTAAAATGTCATTCTCTAAGTAACATATTTCAGTTTATACTTAACATTTAATGTGCTAGCCACAACTTGAATGAAATCCAGTGCAACTAGTGTCCCGTGTCTACAGCGTGACCTAAGAGGCCTGGCCTGCCACAGCGAGGGCACTGGGTTTTCTGCATTTGCAAACATTACCTCTGTGTCTACCATCACCAGTACAGTCTCCAAAGGAAGTAGAAGTACACATGCCTCTGCCCAAACAGCAAATGCTAGAAGAAAGAAGAAAAATTGTCTTTAATGAAGTTGTACTGCTGGGTCAGTTCCATAAGGTTATTATAGAGTCTGTGTGTGTATCAGAGCTTCAGGATAAACTTTTAGCATCAGCTGCAACATAGTACTTGTCCCAGTTAAGGAAGCTGCTTTGGACCACGTTTAGCTTTGAGGCATTTTTACTTGCTTGTCTTTACAATAATATATTAAGAAACCCAAATTAAGAGAATAATCAATAAAATACACAAAGTTCTGTCTGTCCCTATGAGCAAGTCATCCCCTAACAGTACTCCCTGTACTGGAAAAATGCTTTGCTCTACCAGTTATGGAAGCAAACCCTTCAATACCACAGTAGCTAGAGATGGAGTTGACTGCTATTCAGCCCACTCTTCTGGCAGCACCACCCATGGCACTTTGCCTTCTACAGTGCCAGGTTTAAGCTCTTGCTCCAAAAAGGGACAGCACGCTATCTGCCATGTACATACCATACCTTTTATTCTTGTTGGAAAACAGTTGTGCTGTAGAACAGAGTAATACCTCACTCATTTCACATGTTCATTTGTCAGTCTCTTGTAGTTCTGCTCAGTTCCAATGTGTATCACCATGGTAAAGATACAGAAAGGTAATATTTCAACACAGAATAAGCAACTTGTTTAAACCCAGAAAGCAGTTGTTCCAGCATTTTCTACAGACAGGTGCAGTCTGTTACTGTATAATTAAGTACAGCTTTGCTTTTGCAGCATGCAGTACAAAAACTGGAATGCAATTGCAATTTTCCAGTTTGTTTATTTTTTCAAATCAAAGAGAAAAATAAAAGCAAATGTAAAATACTGATGTGCAGCACTCTAGTGCTAGTGACAGGTTCTGCATGTGTTACCTCCTCTCTAGGGAATTAAACTAGAAAGCTTCTTTTAATGATTTTCTTAAGGAGCGTTCTTACATTAAATCAGTTCAACACAGCTGTAAACTTTCTCGAGTTCATTTTACAATGTGGTTGTTCTTCAGAAGCCGTTGCTGCAATTCCAGAACATTTCCATAAAGCTAAAACAATACCAACAGTTCTCACTTGCATCAGAACTACACCTTTCTGATTCTGTAAGGAATCGGACACAGTCCCCACAGCACAAAGCTGTCATAGGCAGATTAGAGTCCCTCCTGCACTGCAGAACGTGTTCCAAAGAAAGGCGCGCAATAATAATTTGAAAACAAAAGCACGCACGCAGCTAATTGAGCTTTCAAAGAGGGTTTGTTTGGGTTTCTTTCTCTTTCACTTGTGTGCACGTGTGTGTCTGTATATGTTTTGTAAGGTGGAGCTTCAAAAGGAAAACATGGTTAGAGGAGCTCTTTAAGACCAGAAATTCCAGAGTAGTTAAGTAAACCAAAGCTCTAAAGGAGACAAAAGCTGCTTTCTTGTGTTTCAAGAAGAGTTTAAAAGTTTGTGATTCATCCTGTAACTAATGCCGTAACTAGAGTATATAATTTGACTTAAATTAAGTTTTCATTTGAGAAATATTTTCATTTTCTTTAAAAGAATATAGTTTTCTTCCAAGAACTTGGACCAGCGTTGATTTTTATTTTGTAGGAAATATATAAATTCCCAGTTTGTATATCATGTAACTAGTTTACATGCTGAAAATATACATTAGTTTAACTATTTTTGTATATATATATATATATATATATCTCCTTGTTAAACCTTTCAATGTGCTTCTGTCTTTTAGTCTTTAGAATTACTTGTGTTTTTGTGTTCCAGTGTTTGATTCCCTTGATTGTTGAAGAAAAAAAATGGGGAAATGTAGATTTATTTATCTAAAGAAGCTACTTGCTATCATCCTAAGTTATTTAATATTAAAGTCAGAAGTTTCATTTAACCTTAGATGCTATAATCTGCTTTTTTCAATAAAGACATTTTGTAGTTTTCCTTGATTGTGTAGTTTGTTGCATGTTAGTGTGTGTTTGGGGTTTTTTGTGGGCACTAAAACAATTTTCAGGAGACCCTTGTCTTACCTACAGAAATGCCTAACATTAATTGATTGCAGCTGCATTCATGAAAGATTTTGGTCCTCCAGTGCAAGTGTTACTAATTAAGGTCTAAAATATGCCCACAGCTAACGTTTTGCAGCTGCACTTTGAAAAGAATTTAGCCACTCTGGCAATTTTTAATTACACTTTAACCAGCCTGGCTAGTTCACATGTAGGACAGTCTTACTGAGCAACACTTCCTTTTCAAGACTCCCCATTATTTTTTTGAGTGTTCTGGAAGAGAAGTACTTGCCTAGGCTATGAACTTGCATAGCCTTAAGCATTCGGACCTCGGTTTGGGGAATTTTCTCACTTCTCTTGCAGCAAGTCAGGAATGGCAGCCAGAGATCTGATTGACAGGAACAAAAAGGTACTTTTTACAGATTTTACCTTTCTGAAGCTCTTTGCCACTTTCTTGTCTCCAGCTTCACGGCACAGAGGTCCTGCAAGAGCAGCCGTCTGTCAGGCAAGAGGTTCATGAGCACTGGTATCTTGTCTCCAACTGTGGCCAAAAGTGAATGCCTGGGGGGAAAAGAGTACAGGAACCAGTTTCCTCCAGGTCTCCTCATACTCAGTGGATTTCCTTTCCAGGAAGCTGGTCAGTCTACATCCTTGCGGATGCTCTTTCCTACAATGGTGCAGAGAAGCCAAATACTGGCAAGCTGCTACTTCAGTGAGATGCCACCCCCTGCTCCAAAAAGGCCTAACTGTGCTCTGCAAGCTGCTACTTCAGTGTGATGCCACCCTCTCATCCAAAAAGGCCTACTCTGCTCTGCAGCATGGCTGCCCTGGCTTTGCCACGTACAAATGACTTCCCATTTGGAAATGGAACGTACTGGTCGTTTTCTCACAATGACTGTTTTGGCAAATTTTTCTTTTACAGGGCCAGAATGGGAAGAGCCGCAGCTGGAATGCCACAATTGTTTTAGGAACATGGTCTGCAGTTCTGTGCTTTGGACCAGATGTACCACACTTCTGTAAGGCCTTCACATACATGCTATTTTCTCATTCTCATATTTAAAAATTCATTCAACATGAGCAATTCATGCCTCCTTGAAGAAAAAAAAACAACCCCAACAACAACCCCCCCCAAAGACTGTCCAGCTCAAAGTGGTTTAACAGTGCCTCAGCACATGGGTGACACAAGCATGGACAGAAACACTTGGCTACAGCTGGGGCTCATTAGGAATAGGCAAACTAAGGCTGCCTAGAGGCTGCCTTCAGCGCGCATCTTATTCAGCTTTTAGTGCCCCTTACTCATAGATAAGTACGGTTAGACAAGGCTTCAGGAGGTCATCGGTGCAATACTCTCAGCACCAACACCTACTCTCCAAACGTGTATGCAACCAGAGAGAGCGAGAGAGAGAGAGGACATGTACGCACCATATATATGCAATACCTTAAACAGCCTTTGGGCTATGCAGTTGGGGAAGCTGGAATTACAGCCTACTGCTACAGCATGGACCCCCATCCGACAGTAGTAACAAAGCTGCTTGCTCAGTGGTCACATCTGGCCTTGCAGGTTTCTGTCCAAGACACCAGCTGACTGGATCACTGCTGCTCCTGCCTTAAAACTTCACACCAGAGGAGAAAAAGGTGTCAGAGGCTAGCAGATGTAGAAAGGCGAAGTACCAGGGCCCTGCACATGTGCTGGAACAATGCAAACAAACAGCAAGTATGAGCACTGCAGTTTGCAAGCATTTTGGGCTAGCACTGGGGATTTTTTAAACAAAAATTTGTTTTTTCATTTTTGCTAAAACATCCTCATTTCAATCACTGATTTATTTACATTAAGCATAGCAACAGATGCCTTTACTTATGAACTCTATTTAATGCAAAGGACAGTAGTCTGCAATTACAGCCACTGTCCCATGCAAGAACTCAGACCTTGTTACTCCAAATGCAGTTTAGGGCAGCAGCAACCCGCAGGTATCTTCCTGCTTGCTGCCCTATTGCACGTTTAGGAGTTCATGGCAGTCTTAAAGAGTGCTGGACTATGATCCCTGTTGGTGCTACAACCTCATGCTTGGGGTTCACTTACAGATAAGAAACTTTGAAGGAGGAACTACTTACCCAGCAAGGTCTGGAAATAGTGAGTGGAAGCTGGATGTTGAACAGGATGCAGGAGTCTTCTCTGGATGCCTTGGCTAGACATGAAAGTGTCCTGCGTTAAGCATAGGGCATTGGTTTCTGCAATAAATTGCAGGTCATCCCTCAGTCACCACCGCTGGGCTCCTCAGCAGCTGAATTACGTATTTTAAAAGTTATGGAGTTAACCACAATTTTTGTTAAAACTCCAGTAGCCCTAAAATATTTTCTTCATGTTCAAAATTCAGTTAAGATCCCATCCTAGAGCTCAATGCAGTTCTTGCCATCACTTAACACCAAGACAGCAAAAATAAGTTGGCATATTGTTTATTAAGAGCATATAACAACTAGTGTCTTTCTCCTGCACCTGCATTTTCCCCGTGCTGTTGGTTCCTGTCCCATCAGAACAGAATACATTACATTAGGCAGCATAAGTAACTGTGCTCACACACACAGCAGAACAGAAGTATAAACTGAAAACTGCACAAAAAGTAAGAAACCATGTGGAGAGCTTTGTTGCCAAAAGTGATAAAAAAAGTATCTATCCAGCAATGCGCTGAAGAATAAATTCTTAAAGGTTTGCATCACGGCTGAAAATAAACCACCCCACAAAACCCCATGTTTGCATGTACATGTCTGGGAAGTCATCACCTTGAACATGCACTGTGTTGGTTAGTTACAGTAATTCAGGTGGTTAAATAGACTATCAAAAAAACCCCTGTTCGTTAAAAATTTGGCACATTTAAACTATTGCAGGAATGTTAAAGTCAACGGACTGGTTAATTACTGGCTGCTCTGGTGAGGCAAATTAAAGCCAGAGGCACCCCTTGGTACTTCCAGGCACAGTAAAGAAATGTGATATGCGCGGTTCCCAACTGGCGTAAATGGGTCTTGCACTGCTAAAGCCAAGGAAGCTGTGCTGGTTCACACCAAGCCTCATGCCCTCTGAGAGACAGGGTACTAGGACAGGAAAGAAAGAATTACTCTATCGTGCTGTATCTTTAACTACCCAAATCCTGCAGCTGAGCACTTCATGAGTTGAAAGCAACAAGCTTACCAGGGGGGAAAAAAAGCAGCAATAAATTCTGCTCTGTGAAAGGCAATTATTGTCTAACGCTGGTCTCACCTAAGTGCCTTTACCTGAAGTTTGCAAAGGTCACACACTGCATGTAAGGAGCAACAGAGTAGAGCAGAAAATGAAAATAACAAGTGTGGCAGGGTGCCGTGCCAGGGAGAGAGCAGCAAGACTTACCTGTGATACCTGCAAGCCATGAGTTTAACTGCACTTACCTCTACTAGTGGACATGGCTCCCAGAAATTTTTTTTCACAGCACCTTAAAAGTGGTGAAAAAGACCCCAGGGCACCAGTGTCCTGCCAAAGGAACTGCTGACTGTCTTCCAAAGGGATGGTGGAGGCACTCCTCCACACTTGCAGGTGCTGGGGCTCACCTGAGACTTGGTCCTTGTTCTCACTCCTCCTTTCTATCTCAGAAAAAGAATAGAAGAGAAAATAAAGCTTCAGAGCTTTCTTCACCATCCACTTTTCTGTTCCTTTTCAGGGCATCTCCCAGCAAGGGAGAAGAGGAAGGAAGCAGCCGGTTGGGCACAAGGCTGTGGCATCTCGGCACAGGCTGCTTGCCAGTGGTTGCTTTGTCAAACTGAATCCCTTTAGGAAAATGCCAAGTATTGATACAACAAATGTTAAGGACACTTTAAACACATCCTGTAGCTTCTAGCAATATCTTATCATTTGGAATAGATTGTTTACTATCTACATTCCCAACCCATAAAAGTTATACCTACAGTTTACTTGGCTCATTGTTCTTTTATCACCCCAATATACCACACTTAATGGCAAGTGACAGATGTTCACCTGTAGGAAGATCTGCCTTTAGCTGGCTATAGCATTATTTAATTCTATCTTTTAAAAAATCTTCACAATTATTTTATTTTTGTCAATAACTTACTTTCCTTGCAGTCAGCCACTAGCTGCTCTCTTACAGCACATTTTCCAAGCTCTAGCTTAAAAATACTTTTTTTTAAGCCAGAAAAAACTCTTATTTAAATAAAAATTAGATAATGTCAGTTACGGATTTAATGGTACAATTTAACTTGATTTTTTTTTTCAGTAATCATAGTATCTTCAAAGCTCAAATCTTTTCCTTTTTGATGAGCCAAAAGATAATAAGCAGCTAGGCACTGACTGCACTGCAGTCAGTAATTTCCATATCGCCTCTCCCAAAAATTTTATTGCTTTAATAGTTGCACCCAGGTCTAAGGATCTCCAGCAGCAGAAATTCACTTGCAGGCTTAGCAGGCACAGTCAAGGAGGGCAAAGTAGGAGGTACAAAAGCCTGCTGTTTTCTTTGAGCCTGATCTTCAATTCTAGCCTTGTATATACACATGCAGCCCAAAAGACAGCGGCACTGCAGAGCGGATGTTGCTGAGACTCACCATTAAGCAGGAGCCAAGAGGTGAGCAGGGCTGTAACACACCAGCTGCCAGCCGTTTGCAAAGGAACAGCAATGTGAGCCCTTGGCTTTCGCTGTGGTGCAAAAGCAGTCTCCCAAAGCTTCATCCAAAATCTTTGAAGTGCTGTCACAGCACGTGGTCCTTTGTATCTGCTCATGGAAGCAGCAAATGTTTTATTGGTCCTAATAGCACCTCCCTCCTCAAAAAACCCCAAACTCACATATATGTGAAGGTACTGTCTATACTATCCACAATAGATATAAATCCATGCGTAAAGGTGTAAAAGGGCTGAAGGGCTGTTTTCTGCCAAGATATCATTTTAGAGGTAACCAGACCACATGAGATTCACTGGGAAAGAGTTACAGAGTATTTTAAACCTATTCTTATACCATTCTCTGGAGTCAAGGGACAACATTTGCACGTAAGCACATATCCTTGCACTATCTGGCAGTGTACATTATTCTTTACTCCCTTTCCAGCTGGCATTTACCAAATATCCTATTTTACTAGGGAGGAAAATCTTGCCTGTCCAAGTTGCAGATATGCACTCAAGGACAGGCAGCAGGGGTGGCAGGAACAGGACCTCTGCCTGCCACAGCTGTGACCAGGCATGGGCTAGAGCTTGGCTATGGAAAAGATCAAAAAGCTCAAACTCCTGTGCTGTCTTGGGTGACTGTAGATACTGCCCTGCTGCAACAAAGCAGCAGCTTGTGAGCATAGCTCTTAAGAGGCGCCCTCCTGGGTTTTGTTGTGTTTCAATGTCAGATGAAAAGAATTTTGCAGCATGTAGAACAAATGTAAAGAAGGCCCAAAGGTGGGAGAGCCAGAGGTGACCCAGCCAGGGAGGACCTAGTTCATGGCTCAATTTGAGGAGCAGATGGCTACTGCTCAACCTCCTGCATGGTCCCAAGTGCACCAACTTTGAAGAACATGGGAATATCACCAGATGACCTTTTCCAGTGGAAAAATCAGTTATTTCAGAACATATGCCCCTGAGGAGCATAGTCCATCCTCCCAGAGTGCATAGCAGAGCCAGCTACAAAGCAAGCATCAGAAAAGCAAGAGTACCACGGCTGATCCCTCTTCTCCTCTTCCAAAACGGCTGTTTGGAGCCAAGGCTGGCACAAGGCCTCATCCAACCCCTCCATGTTGTATAAGTAACCCCAAGATGCCTGCCAACACCTCTGCCACATTTCTTGCCTGAAGATCAGAAATCATTATCTGTGAGGCCGTGGAGGAGACCCTCCTTCTCATGCCTGCTGCTGTGAACCACCACAGCAAGTCCAGGTTTAGCTGTACAATTATCTCAGTGCTGAGGGTTTTGTTTTCTAGTGGAAGCTTCTGGAAGTCACTAAAAATAAGTTTGTTTGGGTTTTTAAACCTAATCCAAACACATTTGTGTCATGTTTCAAAATGGCACTCCCCCCTTGTCCCTAGTTGACAACAGATTTTTCAGTCATTAAGAATGCTGTGTATGCACAGAAATATCTCGGGTTATTTTTCCCATAATCAAAAGAAAACAAATCCCAGAGCAGGCCTGGCAGGCTGCTTCCGGCCAGCGCTGCTGCCCCCCCAGAGACCCATCACGCTCAGCTGCTGCCTTCAGAGGGCAAACAAGAAAGTTTGCTTTCAATATAAAATTAGACACTGAAACAAACCAACCCAAAAAACCCAACCCAAACTCTTACCCAACTACTCCTCCATTAAACCTATTCCAAGATAGTAATTCAGATGTATACGAGCAGCTTGGATTGTATAAGCCAGCATTTATGGTCACTGCCCTCCTGCTGTCAGTACCCTTTGATATGTTCCTGGCCTGAGCTGGAAGCTTGCATCATGCTGCAGTCACTTGTAAGCATTTGCTATACAGCTCAAACCACAGTCAGCTACCAGGGCACCCTCTGTGATCGCCTGCTTGCTTTCACGTGCTTTTGCCTACAAGGTTATACAGGACTGGCATTTATAAGGAACTGCAAAATTATATACCTCATTATCTTCCTCTAAATCCCTCCCTAATATCCTCATCTGCTGTGATATCTAAATGAATTTTGCCAATTAGAGCTAGTAACATGCTATGGCTACTGCCTATACCCACCTAATCCATGGATTATAAGTTTCTGAGGGCAAAAAGCTATATTTTAATTACAAGGAAGACATTCTTGCAACTTTACAACTCCAAATTTACATTAAACACCAACAGATCTTTCAGTATTGCCAAAATCTTCTTAGCCTAATGTAATGGCAGTTCTGCTATAGGAAGTATTTCTATGTCTAGCACTGAAAGACAGCCTTATTTAAAAAATAAATTAAAAATAGAAAAGAAAATTTATCACAGCCATCCTTATCAGCAGCATTCCTGCAGTGGTTTTACATTGCTAAATATAAGTTTAAGATATTTCATGAACAGTTCACAGTAATTTACACAATTAGTCTTTTGCTTTCCCTGTCCACTACAGATGGCATGTGTGAGAAAATTGCTGGCTGCTATCTAGAGTTGTTGACGAAAGCTTCTGAAATGCTCTGCATTCTTGTGACAGGGACCTTAGTAAGAGACCACTGTCGGCACTCAGCCTTGGGTCCACAAGGTCAGATAAGTCACTGCAGTGTCTCCTCTTCATGTCTGATCATGTGTGCAAAAACTTGGGCACAAATATTCCTGCACATTACTCTTATGTCCTGGGGATCTTCATTCAAGAGCATTCAGAGGAAGCAGGCATGAAACACAGCTGCAAAGTGACATCTTTAAACTTATAAGAAGCAGAGTTTAAAACAAAAAAGCAACAAACTTGGGGGCCTGAAACAACCTTTTACTATTGACATACAGTACCCAGCACAATGGAGACCTAATGTATTGCCAAGTCCCTAGACTTCATGGTTTAATGAACTTTTTCATTTTAGCAAATCAGCTAATTCATTAGATGTCTCACCTTTTGCATTCACAGCAGCTTTGGGCACCTCAAGTTCTTTAATCCTCAGCTGGGCCTCTTCCCTGAAAAATATGTATCTTCATACTGGATGCGCTGCCACAAGAATGCAAAATAAATGTTCTGTGTCATCGCATTTTTGAGTCTGGAGTTGCATGAATTACAGTCCAGTGAGCTCTGGAAAAAAGGTAAATTATAGCAGCTCTGATCATTATAAAATATTCAGAAGATGAAGCTCAAACACAAAAAGGATCCTGGTTATGAGTGGTTCCTTTACTGATATTAACACCAAAGAAATAACCAGAGGTACCAAGTATCACCACCCCCCGGCTGCATCAGGCTTTATACACATAGGATTGCACAAGCCACTACACTGGGATGTTCTATTCCCTTTTAAGAAGAAACCTAGTTTTTGGTCTTGTTCTTTGCTAATGTGAGGGGTGTCCTGAGCAGGGAAATGCATAGACTAGACCATGGCTGAGAGAAGAGCAAGAAACAAAGACAGTACTGCAAGGGGGGGAGGAAAATGATCACTTTTCTTTCAGTTGGAGACAAATTGCTTATAAGGGCTGGGCTTCATGAAAAGACAACAGCTGAGCATAGCCCCTGAGGTGGTTTGTTGGCTGTGGCAAAGCCACTCAGCCCACTGGGAGGCACAGCAAGGTCTTAGGATAACTTAATCTTCTCTAAGCCTAGTCAGTCTGCAAATTCTTCAGCAAAGCTTAGCACAGCTCCACACCCCATCAGGGCACTTGAGGATCACCACAAGTCAGGGACCTACCAACTGCCTAACTGTCCTCATGCCCCACATGGAGCAAGCTTATGCTACTTGGAACGCACTTGGTGCATTTGGAAAGATCAGGCCATACTCTCTTACACAGAAAGCCTGGGGGGGATGGGTGGAGAGAGAGAGAGAACCAGAAGCCATAGCCCTCTAAGCCCTGGTTAGCTAGCTGCAGGGTAAAACATTTTTTTAATTCTAAGGGGAAAAAAAGCCCAATAAAGTTGGATGTTCCAAACTGATATCTGAAGCACACTCTTCCTTCAGTGCTTAAATCTAAGCCCCTAAGCAAAAAGAAGCAGTAGTAACACCAGCCAACTGCAGCAATCACAGTCCAATCTGTGGTGGGCTCCACAGAGATAAAGGTGCCTGCAGTCGGTGACAAGGTTATAAAAATGAAATGTCTTTATTATTTCATTTTCTACCATTACAAAAAAGAAAAGAAAATGATACTGAGGAAGAGGTGTGAAAAGGCAGAGACTTTCCCATTTGCAAACGGCCCATTCTCCAACTCTTTAAATATTTGTGTGCAGAACTCCATACAGCCACCTAGTGCTGGAACACAACAAAGAAATAAATCACTTCCCCACCTCGGTGACTGACTGTCCTGACAGTTACTTCTGGAGGTACCAGAGCTGCCTACCTGACTGCCAGGCCTCCCACCTCTGGCTCTCCAAACATGCTACTCTCTTCTCTTCCTAACAAGGAACTACCAAGATTTGTTTCAGCCAAATCTCTCTCATTTCTCAGCAACTCCTTGCCATTGCAGGACTGAGACTGCCTACAAAAAGTAGCATGTGTTTTCCAAGTCACTTGCTCCTACATTCACACCACCTCCTCTTGCGTGGTGCCACAGGCAGTCACACAGCTGTGCAGTGGAGCAGACCAGGGAACCAAACTGGGTGAAAAATAATCCAGCCAAGAAATAAAAAAACCCAAAAAAAGTTTGCATTCAGCAAGATCAATTACCTGGTTCCCATCCAGCACACAGGCGAACAGATTTTTGAACTAGTGGGAGACAAGGTGGCGGCCTGACGTATTCAGGGAACCACAGCTGCCCAAGTCATCAGCTCTGCTCCCACCATACCCAGAAACAGCCAACAGGAGTCTGGAATATATGCCTTGCAATGCCTTCATTAGGGCTTAACCCTGATTAAAACCAGGTTAGTTACTTAACACCTTTCTTCAAAGTCATTATTTTTCCATAGATTTTAGACTGGTTGTCTGGAAGATGACTGAGCTAATCCTGCTCAGGAACCATGCCCTTTGGATGTCAGTTTGGAATATCCAACTTTATTCCTTTTTTTTCCCCTTAGAATTCAAAAATATTTTGCCATGCAGCTAGCTAACCAGGTCTTAGAGGGATATGGTTTCTTGTTCTCTTGCTTAGAAGGGAAACTTGAAACAAATTAAAATTATTCTGGCTTTGCACTAAAGGTCAACGTTGTGGGGAAAGATGACTTGTTTGGAATTCAGTCAGGAAGTTTAAGACAAATAATCCAGCTTGAAGTTCTGTGAGAACAAGCTCCAGCCAAAAAATATCAAAAAACCCCCAGTGCTGATAGAACTAATTTAAGTACCAAATCTCTCCTTTCCAAGCATTTTTTTTCCACTGATAAACCCAGAGGCTTTTAAAGCTGCCATGTGAACAGCTGTTTAGCTGAGGTGTGAAAGAGATGCTATAGGTATTGGTACCTTCCCAGATAAAACCAGGTTTTTATCAGGGGACTTAACCAGGAGTGAGCAGGGGAAGGAACAAAAGGTACTGTTGTAAATTGCTGTGAAGATGGATGGCACTGTACAGAGTGTCACCATTACTTCTTGTAAAACATCAGGCTCCCTCAAACTTTTTTAGCAAAACATTTATGCCATAAAAAAGAAAAAAGGAGATGATAAAATCCAACACCTTATTTGCAAATAAATAATTCTTTGTTAGTAAAAAAAAATGCCTTGCAGGTGCACAGATTTGCAAAGTAACACTGGCCTCTCAAAGGCGTGAATTGTCTTTGAGAACATGCATGACTTGCATTTGGAAGTGCTCATGACGTATAAAAACACAGAAAGATTTTAAGATATTCTATTCCCACTAGCAACAGGTATTAAAAAGCAGATGATAGAATTCATAAAAAAACTCAGATGTTCTATCTTCATGTCACTGCCAGACTTGGAATGATGACTTCAAAAACTATCAGAGAGAAAGCATTTATGTTTTAGAGAATATGTATGTGTTTATGTGTATAATTACCTATGTGCATGTATGTTTTAATAAAGTGCATAGGACACAGTGGGTCAGGAGATGTCTCCTAAAATGCTGGATATGAGAACACAAGTTCCTGATTTTTCACAGGTTTACACCTCTGTAGTTAATCTGACTGAAGCCAGCAGGACTACAAAAGCATCTGCATCCAAAGACTGAAATCCAGATTTGCCCAGCCTGATTTTTGGTTTTCTGGGGTTTTTTTGGCTGACTGAAAGCTGTGACCAAGAAATGAGCCTTACAATCTCTTCTCATCATTACAGAGCGTTCAGTTCCTGCAGTAAGTGGCTGCAGGCATGAAACAAGTTGTACCTGGGACTAGGGACACATAAACACCGAACAACCTGCAATCTTCCTGTAACAGTCAAATAATACAGCAAGTGTGGGCTGCCATGGTCAGCAATGAAACTGTCCTGCATCTACCCTGAGTCTATTTGAATCTAATAGGACAACCTCTAGAACCGTAGTATCACTAGTACTAAAGAAGCCTTAATCTTTTATGGACAAACATTTTGATAATTTTGCAAGAACTGTTGCTGTGACCTACATTTCACCAGCAAACACGTATTTTCTGAACACTGGCAAAGTGTTTTTAGCACAACTCAAGTCTTTCTGAAGCACTTTCTGCAGCGTTACCTGCCCACCGAGTTTCATCCAGTCCGACCCTACACGATCGTGACTCGCTGCTGCCCTCTTTATTCCAGTGTCGGCTTCGGTGCATAACAAATACAGCAGTGCCAGGAATCTGCCTTGGTGACTCAGTCTCCATCATTAGAGTATTTGTGCTCTCTTCTCAGCAAAAAATAACCTGGAGAAAATTATGCTTCGTTCAGAAGAAACATATCCCTGTAGTCTGGGGAGTGGAAAAACACAACAAAAAGCACAACTGACTCACTGACTGCTCTCTTCCAGCAAGTAACACAATGTCTTGCCACCCAAAGTGTTGTAATAAGACCTTTAAAATGCTGCCGTTTCCTTTCAGCTGTAATGAAGCATCAGCAAATGGATGACATATCTATAGCTTCTCTCTTTCTGACTGTCTCCAGGAGGTAGGTGCAGGCTCAAGTAAAGTTCACAAAATGGATTCAGATGGGACCGATTTGTAACATTCCCAGACAGCTAACCAGGGAAAGCTTACTGCTGCCAGAAACGTGCACCTCGGAACATCACTGAACGTCTTCTGTGCTTACAGCAATCGTTTTGCTTCATTCAGTTTCTCAAGAGACAGGATCAGAAGGACATCAGAGAAATATTAAATGTTATGGTGTTTAAATGAAAGCGCTGGCACTGGTGCTCTCCCTGGCTAGCAAGGAGTGACACCCACAAGCGCTCTCCCAGGGCAACTGCAGTATTTTCCCAGTGTATTTTGAACAGTTATTTCAGGGGGAAAACCCCAAATGTCAATTTCTTAGATAAGGTTACATAAAAATGTAAACCCACAAGCAATTCAGGTCTGCCTTGAATGGGAGAGACATTCTTAGAATGGCTTTTGGAAGGTTAGATCTCCTGCACCATGTAAAGCACCAGCTTTGTATTAGTGATAATCAAATACAAATTCAATTCATGGCCAGTTGACTTATTTGGGATGGTGTGTGTGGAGGAGTGTTTCAGTTTGTCTTGTTTCTCAAACTAGTAAACATTAAAGAATTCACTGAAGTGTCATTTTTAATGCTGAACATTAAAGACAAATGTTCCTTTTGGCCAAAACCAAAAAAGCTCCTACAACTCTGCTGTTCACTTGTAATAAAGAGCCAGACAGTCTATTATTTATTCGGTGTCATTATTTAGTCTACACAGTGTAATGAAAAATAAGAAACAGCAATGCCAACCCCAAAGAGTAAAATTCATCCCAAACATTTGTTTATACATGTAGTGCCAGCAAAGCCCCTTGGCATGACCGCAGCACAGCAGCAACCCCATTTTTATACTTTGAAGGAAGAAAATTTTTTCCAAGAAACCTGTTAACCTTCAGTCAAATTCACTAGTAAAAATACTTGTATGTTTTCTTGTTCTTTCCTTATGTATGATAACTGTGTCATCAGAGATTTCTTAAATGGCACCTTATCACTGATAATGACAGTGAAGCTGATGCAGCAGAGAATTTTGTGTTTCCCCCAAAAGCCACTTTCTCCAAAAAAGGGTATGAGGCCTAAAGTATCAGCTTAAGTCTTATGAGTCATGCCATGAACAACCAGAACCACCACCATTTCTGAGAGCCAAAGCCTGACAGTCATCCTCCACACAGCAGAGGTAGGCAAGGTATTGGTGTTCAGAAACAGCCGACACTGGAGTTTGCCATTTATACCTAAAAGAAAGTGCCACAGCAAAGTACAGCAATGCAAAAGAAGCAGAGTCCTGAATTAATGAATGGATACTGTGATCATTATTCCCTCTGTATTTGTCAAACTCTCCTTACTCACTGAACAGGGGTGAAACTCTCCACAGGACCATCAGTGAGCACCTCTGTTCAGCACCATCTCCCTCCCCTTACTGCTGCCTCCAGTTAAACAACAATGTGGCAGCTGTGACACAGAACAGCTGCCCCCAGAAAGTTTACTTACATGGGCCTGTGAGAGCCTACCATCCAAGACTCCCTGCACAATGTCACATCTACCTTGAATGCCACTCAGGGCTTTTAAAAGTCTCCAAAGCAGCAGTGGTGGCATGCAAAGGGGAAACAGTAAACCTCCTACCTCCAGATTACTTTTGAGGGTATTTTTTTGCCATACTGGAAGACTAAAATAGATCAGAAGGCCTGTTTTCCCATGCCCCTTCCAGCCAATTATTGACAAAGTCTCTCCATCATTGTGAATGCTTCATAAGGCTTGTGAAGAGTAGTAAATAAACAAACAAAGGTTATGCTCAAACACTACCCCCTCCACATTCATCTTTTGCTATAGCCTCAAGCTCTGAAATGATACAAGGGAGGGAAAAGGAATTCACACGTATAGAGAGCTATATAGCTACAGTATAAACACTTGAAAATGTAACCCATAAGAATACTGACTATGCTCAAGAAGCCAGTTGCATATAAAAAGACTTCAGTTGCCAAGTTAAACTCCAGATGAGATTTTATGACTTTTAAGAATTTGTGCTCAGGTGCCTGCCTACTTTACTTCTAGATATTTTGTTTGCTACCACTTTGCCACATACACACTTGAGTCACATCAAACAGCGTTGCACTAGCCATAGATACATTTCTGCAAGAGAGATGGACCCAGATGACCTGTGTCAGATGACGGCTACGAAGGAAGCCTGCTTGCACCTCTCCTAGCATGTTTGACAATCCTCAGGAGGGGCTCAGACCTGTAACCATGGCTGTGGCAGTAATGTGTCACACTGGTGCCAAATACTGACAGCCAGACCAGCCTGCACCACTGCTGCTTGTACACCTGGCTTTTCCTGAGGTTTCCTCCTAACAATTGTCATCATCTTTTACAGGGGTGCTTCCCCCAAACCCCAGTTCTTATTTTCCCTTCAGATATTTGCATGTTGTCCCTCCTGTAAGCAATCAGTGATCACCACAGCTTGCCTCATCAGCCAAATCAGTACTGATGAACCTTGCATCTATCCAAATGCAAACCTTTGCTGACCTGAACTATGCATTCACTTTGTTCTTGCTTTGCTTGAGTAACAGCAATACAATAACATCAGTAAAACAGCTTATGTTCTCTACTATGACATTTTGGAAATGGGACATTCCTGGTAATACAGCCAAACACTCTGGTTACATCCTGGAAGAATCTCCTACATCTCACACCTGGTTGTCTCTAAGAGTGCAGGTACAGGCTGTATGTACTCATCAGATTTCTCTGTGCAGTAATTGCTGGTGTGTATCAAAATATAACTCAATAATCCCTGAGTGAGTGGAAAAGCCCAGAGACAAAGTGGAAAGGTACAATCAGTAATTTCAAACTACACTCTCATGCCACATATTCTTTTTTATTGTTTCTGCATGCTTGACCTTTTGAAGCCTCACTCCACAAATTTAAACATGTGCAGATGGTTTTATGAAGTTAAAAAACCAAAACAACAACAAAATGTAAGAGAGAAGAGTCTAGAGGAAGTCACAAAGATACCCTGTCCACACATCAAAGCATCACTTGGCAAGTATTTGAGAGGGGGTAAATAATTTTTGAGCAGAAGCAGAGCTGCTAATTTCAACTACATGAATAGCTTCTTGGAGAAGCTAAGCCCTTATATTTCCCACTGTAAAAGCAAAGATCTGCTGGATTG
Organism: Laterallus jamaicensis coturniculus; assembly: GCA_022605575.1. Taxonomy (NCBI): domain Eukaryota; kingdom Metazoa; phylum Chordata; class Aves; order Gruiformes; family Rallidae; genus Laterallus; species Laterallus jamaicensis. The sequence goes on from JAKCOX010000017.1 coordinate 7,653,309, forward strand.
CAGGCAACAATGAAACTCTCTTGTCTATAGAGTTATCCAGGGAACATTAAACACATACTTCTCACAAAGCAAAACGCAGGTAACTTAGTGCTATCATCAGGAAAGAACTGATACTCTCAGATACAGCATCATTTGTGATTCATCTAAGAAACTGAGTAGACGAACAGCCTACATCGTTAGTTACACTGGGAAAAAGGAATGCATGGCAAATTTTTTCTCACAGAACCCAAAAAGCACTGCAGCTTGACACGTAAGCATATAATATTGATATTCTGCAAGAAATTGAATAGACAAAGTAAGGGCAATTCTTAGGAATGAAGCTAAGTATTAAATGAAGAGCAGTAACTGCTCTTTGTCTTACAGAAAAACCTCACATAATGTTGCAGGACATCTTGCCAAGGCCTGCACACTTACTGAAAAGACATCTCTGCAATCTTATTATGGCTACATACAAACCTCAGAGCTGAAGAGTCAACAAAATGACAAAAAAAGATGAGAACCGCATTTTGAAACTTGAACTTCTCTCTAATTCTGTACAGAACAAGTTGCCAAAGTTGAGATTTCCAAAATGAGTAAGGCTCAGAGTGCAGAGACATTTGTTTCCGAGCTTTTTTGTGGATACCACGGATGTCTGGCCTGCCAACACAGTTTAAAGTTTTGAAGGGAGGCAGCGTCATACACAAAAGTAGGTTCCTGTCAGCTGAATGGATAGCACATTCATGCAACACTGAAGAGTGGGTGCAAGGACAACACTTAACACTTCTGCTCCTGCCTTCTCTCACTGTCTGTCTTGGAACACTCTGCTTAATCCTCAGTAACCCATCCACAGAGCTGAAACAGCTATAGCTATCTCCCAGTGGTATCACAAGGAATAATTTGTTGATGTCTGTAAACTGTTTTGACTCTGTGGTGATGGACACCAGAGAAAGGTTTAGAAACAGATGTCTGTGGAGAGGGAGGAAAAAAACTTGTGAATGTGTAAACATATAGTATTTAGTACTTATATAAATCCAACTCTGTCTAACAAAGAACTTCTACTTAGTAAACATAATTAAAGGATGGTTTCTGAATGAATTGAACTACAACACAAGGTCTATGTGATTTTTCCTTACAAAATTCAAACACAAGAACTATAATTTCCATATTATCCTCAGCAATGCTTGAGAGATAACCGGGTGGATGTTTTGCACTGGACATTTCTTCCCTCCTAAGAACATAGATGAGGTTAAAAGAAGAGAGCCAGTCAAGTTGACGTAAGGATTGTACTTCAGTAAACTTTGTGTGGAGATAAACCAAGGTCAAGATCTTCCCCATTAGCAAAGACTCTCACATACCATGTGCAAGAATCACACAGCTGATACTTAAGGAGGAAGGATTTCTGGGATAAATCAATAAAGCTAGAATATTATCAACAAATTTTGTAAGTGTGACTCACAAGAAGTTTCTGTATGTGACAAAGCCTTGACGCAGGTTTTCACAGAACTGCTGGCCTTGGACACCAGCATATTCCTGCTGCTCCATTCCTCAATGCTAGGATTTAAAGAGTAGTGCCTCACTGCAGCCAAATGACACCACAATAACCTGCAAAACATAATATTACCTCACTTAAAACCATAGTCAATATTTGAAAAGTGGCTGGGTAATGCACATTTACTCTGCCTTGCAAGGGAGGTACAATTTAAAAGCATTACAAGTCATTCACCTCAGTGAATGAAAAATATAAGCAAATAATAAAAGAATGCCTGTGGCAAGAACTTCTGAGCCGCTTATCTTCAACAGTTGTTAGTTTCAGTTAGCCATTAGTACTTTCTTGTTATTGTTCTTGTACCTCAGTGCAAGGCATAGTAGAGACAAAGCACAAGGTTTTCTACAGCACAAAATATGTTGCTATTATTTCACATTTATTTTCTTTACTGTTTTCTTTGCATTAATTCTTGCCCATTTCATAGCTTCAGGTTCACTCTTTTGGAAACCAGTCTGCTCAAGTAATCCCAATCTCATTCATTTCCCCAAAATGACAACAAAGCAGAACGGATTCTCTTCCTTGGCATTTCCAATGGCACAGACTGGAAGGAGCACAAGGCTTGCTGGACCAAAACACACTTGTACAGAGAGAGGGATGACCAAGATCACTCCAACCAGAAGCTCTGAAAGACCAGCCAAGTCCTGTTCACTCCCAGAGATGATGCTCAAAGAATATAGCCAGCTCTAGATGTATTGAGTAGCTTGACTCAATCATGAGGACAGATAAGGACAAGCCTTTTCTGTGGCAACTGTAAAGATCTGTATCTTGTATTCCTTTTTTCTTTTTCCCTAATGCCACACATCATAAGAAACAGAAGTCTTACAAAGCATAGATATTTTAGCACAATTCCTCTCAACAAACATGAATGGCCATCAAAACACACACAAGAGTAGATGCTGGGGACGTCACTGGGACATGGGATCGCCATGTTCAAGACTCGCCTTGCCAGACTAGTGAATTGAAGTCAAAGCCTCTATCCTAACTCAGATATAGCAGACACTTGTCCCAAGTGCAAGCAATCTTTCTTTTCCCAGTACTTACACTCCCACGCACACTTGACCCAGAGAGGTTCCAGTAGTGATACATTTTTATTACATTTCATTCAGCCCAAAATAGTCTGAAAATCTCTAATCTTAGCATTTATCTTCTCTCCTTAATCCCTGTAGTCACATCACTTTGATTTGTCCAGTGTGAAAGTTATTGTCTTGGATACAAAAGCACAGCACAGAATATTTATAATACTTAGGAGACCAGCAAATTTGCATGTTGCTGAACATGGAGAGTCACTAGATAAAAATCCACATGCACAAGCAAAACTGAGACAAAAATCTTAGTTTTATGGTTAGGAAGAGTCTTTTACTATGGATCTCAAATTGAGCTAGCAGTAACCTTTGAATCAGTGCATTAAATGTATTCTTCACACAAAGGACACTGCCTAACACAGACCCACTGTGCATTTAGTACAACTAGTATTGTATTAACAAAAAAAAAATTGTGTTTTTAAAAAAAATGCATTGTCTCCATATTTTTCCTAAAAAACGCTTCTTGAGATTATATTATCTTGCATCTTCCAACTAGGTGACCCTTTGACAGTTTCTTATGCAAATATCTCACTGACTTGGCCATTTCTCAGGTATTGATACAAGTGAGAAACTGTTAAAATCACCACAACACAAATCTTAGTAATGAAATAATATTACATTTGGCAAACTGAGAAACATAACAAATGGTTACAGTTACTGCAGGAGTGTTTGAATACATTTTTTCCAAATAGCAAAACATGAAATCACCTTGTATTCAAAATGCAGCTGTTCTTCTATTAAGTAGGAAATAGACTTTTTAAACTAAAATCCTGTCAAACATGTAGGGAGCCTTTTGGCAAGAGAGATTGTTTTCCATCATTAGATGAAATTTTGAAAGCTGTTTCCTAGCAGAACACTAAATTGCAAGTATTTTAGACACTTTCATCTGACTTTAAAGTCAGCTGAGATCTGTGCTTGCATCTCTTACAGTTACAAGATAAATAGCAGATTTCTGAAGATAAAAAAAGCTCTCCTTTCCAAGACAAAACCAGGTTTACACAAAGGGAAAAGTGCTAAAATAGTTGACAACACTAGATGTATCTTTATCTTTTAAAGAAATAAATCCTTCATACAGTTACATTTGCACAGTGGTTTAATGTCCAAGATCTCATTTAAATAGAAACTCAAATTCTAAAATATAGAGATCTTACGGTTCACATAAATTGGGCTTTTGAATGTTCAAGTGTCTGGTAATATCTATTGCCTGTTCTATGAACCTGTGGTTAGAACTTTACTGTGTTGGATGAGATGATGAAACCTTAAAGATTCCATCTGATTCTATCCTATCCTTGAATACCTGCAGCAGTGCAGCACATTCCCTTCCTTGGGGACATATTGATGCTTCTCAAAAAGAAGAGTACACTATGTTTATACTGCAGTATCATGTATCAGCATATTTCTTGGCATTATTTGGGACATTATTTGGGCTTCACTGGTCCTTAGAAGCTCATCCACTCCTGAGATGAGATTTGTCTCCAAGGTAGGCAGGTTACTGGCAGCAGGCTGGTTTGAGAAATGAGAAAGCAACAGCAGCAGGTAACTGTAACAAAAGGTTCTATCATCCCCATTAGAAACAAACAAATTGACCATCCAAAACCCCACTTAGACACATTGTGTTTGTGTGACCAGGAGGTGTGAGAGAGAAGCTGCTCTTGCAGGGGTGGGAACCTTCATGTGCAAGAGGCAAAGGAACAGCTACTTCCTTGCTGGTATTCAAGACAAAAGACAGGATTCTCCTCTCGGTTGAGGGCTTTAACCACAAATACCCACCTGAATAACTCCTACTTAAAAAAAAGGGTCTTTCAGCAAAGCATTAGAGAGACCTCAAAAACATGGAATATATTCCTTGGTCAGTGCAATGAGAATATAGTAATCTTTAAAAAAAGAAAAATTGACTGAATTTATTAAAGATATTCCTAGGATTGCAGATAAACATATTTTTGCAAGTTTAGAACTGAAACTTCCTTTGGAACAACTGTTTTTTCTACTAGTTATGCCCCATTCTAACATTAGGGGAAAAAAGGTGATAAAACTGAAGCTGATCCAGAGAAAAAAAAGGGGGGGGATACCCAGTAATTATTCCTTTAATGTCCTTGAATAGTTCTACTAGCTTTTCTAGCACAGGCCTTAAACGATTTTGTTTCGGATCAAGACACACCACTTTATTCTCTAAGCAAAAACTGCACTCAAATTACTAGGAGACCTCTGACAATGACATTTACTTGGTGTTCTGGGGAATGGGCAACTCAGTATCTTCCCTTAGAAGAGAATATTGACATCTAGTACAATGCCACTGGTACCTGGAAAAGACACACACTTCTTAAGGCTTTCCCAGAGACACATCACAGTAGATAATACAACACAGAGGAGTAATTCAGATTGTTTGCTGGATTCAGCTGTACAAAAATTGCCCAAATTGCACATGGATAATCGGATGGATTGTGAAAGTTGGTGAGGATAGGTCTAAGACTTCATAGGAAACAGGTGATGTTCCAGGTGCCTTCACCCAGTGGCTGTGTCAAGGTGAGCAAAGTGGGACAATTTGCTCAAAACTTGGACAAGATGAGGAAGGTCAAAAAGAAAAGAGACTGGAGATGATGCCCAATATGATCACAGAATCATTTAAATTGAAGAAGACCTTTAAGATCAAATCCAGTGATTAACCTAGCACTGTGAAGTCCCCCACTAAATCATGTCCCTAAGTACCACATCTACACGTCTTTTAAATGCCTCCAGTGGTGGTGACTCAACTGATACTGGGGAATCACACTGCTGTGGACATAAGTGGCACAGTATCACAGCCTGCCCTCTCTCAACAATAAGCACCTGGGTCAGTTTTCAAACAAAACCAAGCAAGCAGCCCTTTCTTCAACAAAAGACCCTCTTCATCCAGAAAAAGGGAACACTTTACAGTTCTCTCTAAAGATCAGGCCAGAGAGTGCATCACAACTCAAACCATCCTTCTTTGGAGAAACACCATGACTAATTCCAGTTTTTATAGACATTACAAGGGCCACATGCTACTAAATCAATGGAGCAGAGGAGCCCTGTTTGTGGGCTACATGACTCAGGCTGCTGAGAATGACACACCACACCTCATGCTCTTCTGGCTGTGAAATATATCTACTCAGATGCGAAGAGACGCTTCTGTGACACCTCATTCTCCTGGCATGCTGCACATGGAATCAACAACAAAAGGAGTGGGATATTTCTCTGTGGTTTACAAAACAAACAGAAAAAAACCCCTAAGAAATCTATGACTAATATGATATAGCTAAAAGAGTCACATAAACATCACTGTTTCCTTTACAATGTTTATATATAGCAAGATGGTAAAAGAGAAGAGCTGGTGCTTTGAAAGTGGATCACACCAACTGCAGAGACAGCTTTAGTTTACAGTATCCTAGTATAAATGAAACCTGTTTCTAGCTATATAGAAGCATTGTTGAGAATACACAGCTAACATTTTTCTTCCTTTCTATCTTCAAGAGGTTAGCTCAACCCAAAAATTATATCTCTGATATTCACCTTTATAACCACTGAGGGTGATGAAGGGTTTTGAATTCTGAGATTTCTTGGTATCAGTCACTTGAAGGAGCTGAGAGGGAAATATCAGAGCACTCCCTGCCTCCTGCTCTACACGTGCTTTTTGAGACATCAGAGCTAATAATCACTGGGGAACAGATTTTAAGGCAAGAGTTCATACACTAGAGATCACAATACCAGGTATGGCCATGGAAGACCTATTGGAGCCTAACAGAAATTTAATCTGATATTTTTGCTAATATTTGTGCATATGCTAAATTACAGTTCAAAGAGTTATAGTCACAAGTTTGGGAGCTTCTTGAGAAGACAATGATGGCACCATTCCCATTTGGTACTAGATGTGACTTCAGAATTCAAAATATGTCCAATGAAACAATAAAAATGCTCATTTAAAACCCACCACAAACATACAGACATTAGTCACTACATCTTAATGCACTAAAAAAACCCACCCCAAACATCAACCATAAACATCTTTAAAACAACCCCCGACAAACACAAACACCACAACCATCCAGAAAAAGAGAAAGCACATTTCTTAAAGTATTTGCTATTAATTATCCATGGTGGAACATGATATAAAAAGATTTATCTCAACCTAACATGTAGCTTAATTCATGTCTGCATGACTGTAATAAAAATATAACTCTCTACAAGCTATTTTTAGATATCATAGAACCGTAAAATAATATAGGTTGCAAAAGACCTTTGAGAACATCAGAAAAGCAACATGATATTTTACATAATTCATAGTTATCTTGTTGAATTTGAAGGGTGGGGGAGCTTAGATAGTGTCATATTATGTTTCAACTATAGTCAGAGGGTAGCACTCTACTTCAAACAGTAATGAAGAAAGGAGATTTCCATGCACCTTATGGTATTTATGAACAGCTGGACCCAAATCTCCTTCCTTATGCAAACAGGTACTTGAACATGTAAATCAGCATTCATACAAATATATCTCCATGTGTACAAACATTTCCCCACAAGAGCTGCTCATTTCTTAAGCCAAATCTGCTCACATTCAAACCTACAGCACAGGACCTTTTGACTTGAGATAAGGCAAGAATAGAAATCCAACGTCTCTAAAACCAGCCTCAAGGCTGTTTGGGATTTGTGTTTTTTGGTTTTTTCCTTTAAACAGACCTGCCTATGGGATGGTCCATCAACTTGAAGATCATTCAGCAATTGGAATGGATTTATGGGAAGTTATTTCTACAGTCTTTTCTCAACACAACAGTAAAGCTTTCACAAGCAGTTATTTCCTGTAGACTGTGCTCAGACTTATATTCCTGATGCACCCAAAAGCCTTAGAAGTTTTGTACCTACAGATTCTGAAAACTGAGTCCTTTGCATTTGGGGTGCATTCATATTTTCATACCAAAGGACAAGTTGTTATCTTGTTACTGCAAGAAGCATCAGATATTCTGCTTCTATAAGGAGTTTGACAGAATTCTGCTATGTCAAACCCACTAAATCCCCAAAAGATAAAACTTATTTATTAATCACAGCTAGCTTTGGTTAAGCACTTCACATGGATACCAACTACTTTTTTTTTTTTTCTTACAATTTTTCTCTAGTTCTTCAATCAACCAACATGGTTTGATTGGTGAGTAAAAGGCATCTAGGAAAAGCAATCCATAAAACACAACAATGCAGTACGTTTCCCATGGCTACTCAAGCTATTAAAAGGTTAGTTTAAGTCTGTAGGCAGTGAAATCATACCACCATTATCATTGCCTTGTGGGAGCAATAATTCTGGGTGGTCTGTAACTCTACAACTCCTGGCCTCCTAGATAGTATGACGATGTTGTCAGGAAGAGCCTGTCTAGGAGTGTAACTAGGCTGAGGCTTTTTGACCTCATAGATAAATAGGTTTTGTTGAAAGCTGTTCTATTATTTTTCAGATTAGCTTGGACTTGCATTTGGTTCATTCTCTGCCATGGGGGTGGGGAAGAGAAAGAGGCTTTGAGATATCACATAAATGTTTATCCAGCTGCGGTAGCTTGATTCTTAAAGTATAACTGTCAACATCTCCGCTCCCTCATGCAAATCTAAATTTGTAAACAACCCGAGTAATTCCTCCTCGCTGTGTTCATTTTAGTTCTACATTCCTGACTGAACAGCTACAGTACTTGAAGCAAGGAGAGCAATGCTAGTCAATCCAGGGCTGACTGCAGTGGGGGAAAATAAAAAAGGAGTTGTACTAAAACCATGGGCTCCCAGAACAGACTGTTCAATGCTAATTTTAAGTCTGAGGAAATAGTACCACTGACATCAATGGGGTACTTTTTCATATTTTTCTAAATAATCAACAGTGTTGCTTTAAAAAAACCTCACGACACACCAACACTGGATTCAGCTCCCATTCCCTTGTGTAAATAGCCTTAGAATATTTATAATTTTTTTTTTCAAATACTGTGTAAACAGAGTTGTACCTTACAGGCATTTTCCTACCACCATGATAAAGAAATTTTATTTCATGTATCTAATTTGTCCAAAGTTTGGTTTTTGCAGCTATATTATGCTGGAGCAAAGGGCAAGTAAGTCCATGTAAAAAGAATACCCACTCAGTTTTCTATATCATGAGCAAGCTGAATGTTACAATTTTTCCTTTTTCATTTAAAAAAAAAATAATCCTGGAGGACATGATACACCATTGCCAAAGACATTTCATTCCAGTTGCTCTTTCCAGAATTTAAAGAGCTCTTTCCAGTATTTATGTACTTTCAGCAAAGGCCTGATCTTGCAAGTACTTATGCACAGGCTTAATAGGGAATAGCTTTGAAGAAATTAATGAGCCAAGTGATTGGCCAAGACTAGTCTTGTACATAAACATTTGTAGCACAAAGAACTAATAGCCTCAAAATTATAGAGACAATTCTCTTTATTTTGCTGCTTAAAGGACTATTTGTCTTAACAAAATCTTTACAATGTTGCAATTAAAGTATTATTTCTGATGGATCTCATGTCTCAAGTTTGAAGTTTGGAGAATTCTCTAATACATATTTTCCCCTCAGAAATCCTCAAAGTTCCTTTCAACCTTCTCCCCATCTATTTTCACATAACTTTAAGAACCACCAAATTTGGTTAGAAGTTGACCCAAAATTCAGAAGTTATAGGACTGACAGAGTAATGTATCTTTCTGGCATGATTTATTTAGCAAAATGTTTAATAATGCCATGGAAGCCTAAAAAAACCAAATCACCCAAACCAATACCTGTGCTAGATCTTGTCAAACCCACAGCTATAAAAGAAGTGTCCAGTTTGTATGTATTGAACTGGCAGATTATGCACTAAAAGGAACATGGAAGCACAGTCAGTACAAATTTAATTCTGTGCTTCCCATCTATAGTTTTAGCTCTCAGCTTTGACATAGCCTTTACAATGCTTCCTAAGTACAAAGGTTGAACCGTACACATTTCTTTACCTTCATTCAGCTTGCCAGCCACTGAAATGCATGCTATACACAACTCCACAGCTTTGATATTACTACATTTCTCACAAGTAGCCTGCATTCAAAGAGGCATTTGAAAAGCTCTACTATGTGCCAGGCTATTTGCAGTTCCTGGAGGTAGGTGGAAACCTGAAATACAGATCCCTATCCTTATTTTCCCCAACATTTCTTTCTCTCTTCGGACATGTACTGACAATGCAGTTTCATTAACTCTCTCTTCCCCTGCCCTTGCCATCACAGCCTATAGTCATCATCATTTCAGTTGGTCCAACTGCCTATTGCTACTTCTAGAGTTCTGGAGGTCGGACACCCTGATCTAGTTTCCCATATCTCATCCCATCACAGATACAATGACATCTTACGGCCACAAGTTATTCTACATACTGGTATTCCCCAGATTTGCCATCTGACTAAAACTGCACAGTCTTAACAGTGAAAACCATATTCACAAAGATATCAGTACTGCATACATCACTACCAAGGGTGACATCTCCTCTTCCCTTGTAAACACCTAAGAGGCTATTGTGCACTAGGCACTGAAACTCGGTCCAGATTCTCCAGATGTGTGGAAATGAGGAATTGGAAAGAAGTTTTCTGGGAAACAGAGGAGTATTATTCCATTCTCCTCCTGGACTAAATGGGTCACCCTTCAGCATTCAGTGAAATTAATGATGGAACTTGATATGAAAAAGAATCACCTAAACCTAACATGTAACATTACTTATGTTTGCATGACTCTCGCAAGGACAGCATATCTGAAGGTCAGTTTTGGCACACAGATGTTGCCCTCACGATCTGGACCCCCTTTTCCTTTGCAGAATGTGAAGCCCCACAGAGCAGCTGCTGAATGACTCCACATGAGAGTAAGGGATGCTTATTACAGAAGTTATAGCTTCTCCAAGTCTTTCAGAAAAGAAGCAGAAGCTGATCTGTTTGTACAGACATACCATCCATTCTACCAAGTACAATTTTAATATCTCATTCTTATACTTGAATTTCCTTATTGTCAATACAAATATGAAAATTAATTTAAATGAGTTCTGGCGTGTGGAGCTTTCAAATAAAGTCCAGTTGTATCTTCACACAGTTATCAGGCCTAATTTCCTGGCAGTATTTGTCATTAATAATCTGGCAAAATTTGCTCATGGCACACCATAAAAATGACTTGAAATAAGATCTGATCAGTGATGCTCAGAACATTGGCTTTGGCCAATAAATACAGAGTAGCAAATACAGGTTTACAAAAAGGGATTGAAAAAGGCAGAGTCTTGAAACACAGATTAAGCACATCATCATTTTCAGATCCACTTTAGCAAGCATTAGATGCCATCTTTATAGCTTGTCCTCGTATCTCCTGAGCAGCAGTGTCTTCACAGAATTCCACCAAGGCAGCGAGCTGTGACCTCCACTTCCTGACACTGTGCCAGCCCACCATAATCAAGCTGCTCTTTGCTGAGTAGCCTTCCACATCATCTCTGAAGAAATGATTTCTAGGACGCTCCCACCAGCAGATGTCAATCTCAGCAGGTGGACATACACAGCTGCTTCCTTGGATAGTTAGGATGAAGCTGGTGCATTGGCACATGAGGCCACAGGCAGCTTCTCCAAACTGGATCACCTTGGCAAAGCACTTCCTGAAGATAACATGTTCCCTTCCTTGCTTTTGGGCCGGGGTGGATATTGCCCAAATACCATGAGGGAGGAAGCTCACCCCTGCCTCACGTGACCTGGATCATCTGCCCAGCAGGGTTAATGAAATGAATGAGAAACAGCAGCAACCTAATAAATCTTCAAGAGCTTAAAGGTATGTTCTGGGGTGCATGTCATTACTGACTGCTTATTAAAAAACCCACAACAAACCAAATCAAAACCAACATATCTCAGTGACACCTGGACACCAGGCAGTCCTCATTTTCTATCTCAAAAGACAGTAAACCAAATATTGATATGTAAAAAACAAATCCAAAATAAGGGTTGTGGACCTTTTGGAAGACTCACTCCAGCTTCCAAAAATAATTGCTGTTATCATAGAATGATTTGGGTTGGAAGGGACCTTTAAAGGTAATCTAGTCCAATGCCCCTGCAATGAACAGGGACATCTTCAACTAGATAAGGTTGCTCAAAGCCCCCATCCACAGCTGGGGCACCTACCACTTCCCTAGGCAACCTATTCCAGTGTTTCACCATGCTCATCAAAAAAAATTTCTGCCCTATATCTAGTCTAAATCTACACTCTTTTAGTTTAAAGCTATTACCGCTTGTCTTAACACTACTGGCCCTACTAAAAGCCTGTCCACATCTTTCTTATAAGCCCCCTGTAAGTATTGAAAGGTTGCAACAAGGTCTCCCCAGACTCTTCTCTAAGCCTTCTCATAAGGCAAGTATTTCTTTTAACTTAAAATAAAATCTTAATAGTTTTTCACAGTAGTAAACAGAAATAAATTTTCAAACTTTCTATGAAAATTTCTGAGTGAAAATTTGGGATTTCTGTGCTGCATTAGGTTTTTCTTGTAACATATTATTACAGTAGTTTAGATAATTTATTTTTTTTTTAGGTATTGAGGTTAGGGATATTGTTATTTTGTGAAATTCTCCTGAGGTTTTAGAAGGTTTATAATTTCTATACAAAAAAACATAATCATTAACTCACATTAGCCATTTTGATTTGTTATTTTATTTAAAATATTCCCAATGCAATGGGATCTGATATGACATATCACTATGCATTCTTCCTAAGAAATGGTGTAAAAGTAGGTTCAATAACAAAAAAAGACCTTTTAAATTAAGGTATTTTGAGCAATCATTAAGTGTTTCTAAAGTTAGGTTCTTCTTAAGGAAAAGATTATTTATTTTCCTGGAAAGTTTTGCTATAGGGTAATTTGTGGGGGAAAATTTTATTAAGGAATTATTACAGATTTCAAGATTTCTGAAACTCTTTTTCTATTTAGGAATTGGCAAGTCAGATAAATCTTGAAGTAAATTTGTAGTGTCAGAGATAGGCAAAGATCCCTTAACGGCACTGCAAATATTTCATCTGTGCATAGATGAATATGGACCTTCAATTATCTTTCAAGTTCTGATTATTTTTGAGAGCTTTTAAGCCACTGGGTTAGCCTTCCACATTCTGCATTATTAGGAGACCATGTTAGGCTTATACATTACTTCATGACAGCCATTTATCACAGAATAGATCATCCTGTTCTACTTCACAAAAGTCCAGCCTTAGCCTATGTGACTGTGTGCAATGGAGCAATTAAAACCACCTCATTTTCTGCAGTAAATGAAGAACCAGTGGGGCCAGTATCAGCTCCAGTTGCCTCCACTCCTTTGGCAACCAGGCACCCTTCCACCAAATGAATCAAGGGGGAGGTGGATTATTGTTTCTCTGGAGCAAGGCTCCAACTGCTCTAATCCACAGCGAGGGCACTGACCTAAGTCCTGCCTCCTGCTTCTGTTCCAGGAGGGTGTAATGCACGAGATCCAGCTAACCTGAACACTTGCCAGGCAGTAGTTGTTCAGCCTGATCAAGGAACACAGTACATCACAGGGCAACAGGCAAACTGGAACGTCTATTTATTGAATTAAGCCACAAAACAGAGGGGATTTTGTTCACTTGCTTAATGTGAAATTTCAAACTGGTATGAGCTATTTAAAAAACTTTCTTTGGATTTCAAATAAAAATTCAAACGAGGTGATTCATACAGAGGAATAAAAACCACTTAGGTGCCATTAGCTCTTTCCCTCAATCATTCTGCCTGCAGAGAATTAAACAAGGGGAAGAGAGGGATGAAGAGGACAGGGAAAGTCAGTGTACAGTACTAATCTAGATTTTTTTTTATATATACCTAAATTCTTACCAAGCTCCTTCACTGCAATGCCCCTGTTATACTGAAAGAGTACAAACTTGCCAAGAAATAAAGAAAAGCTGCATGGTTGTGTTTGTCTCTGGAAGAAAAAAAAGAAAAAGGAATGCTTCTCTTGTCCTACAAAGTTTTGCCCTCATACCTTCCCTTGCCTTTAGTTTCATTATAATCTTTGTCTCCCTGCAAAGCCTCAGATTTCTTTTTAATCTTTCAATTACTCCCCAATATCCATTGTCCCAAGTCTCCACACTTCTGCTTTACATGCGACCCATGTCCTGCAAGCATGCGAGGAGGCCAAATACCAGGCATCTTGGCACAAGCTGGTACTTTACACCTATTCACAAAAAGAAAACATTCCTCTTCTCTTAAGGAAAAGGAAAAAATAAAAAGAAGGGGGAGCTGAGCTCCACCGAGTACTCATAGCAAAGAGATGAAGTAATGTTTACACTCACCCTTTCTAAAACATGTCTGGTCCTTTAATAATGACCTGTTAAAGCTGAAAATTAAGAGCAGCCTCCAATACAGTGAATCTATTACTAGTAGTTATTATGCACACTGTAGTTATTTCCTTCAGTCCTGTGACTGTCTCCATTGTGCTAGCTGCTTTACCTCTGCAGAACAGGAGGGTTTCTACAAGCAAGGTACAGCCTGGTGTAGGAGATAGCTGCACCCAGGCTGGACTGATGTCCACAGCCATGAGTGTGGCACAGCAGCACTCAAGAGCCTCTCAAAGTGCTCCAGAAGGTTAGTTCAAGACCCCAAATCCAAATTCCCTAAGCTGCCAGGGATAAAGCAGAGGATTCAGCAGTAATCTTAGTATTTTATCATGCTTTATACAATCAGGTACTTTGCACACATGAACCTGGTGAAGGCCTCTCATGACTTGCACAGCTGAAGATGATGTGCATGATAGAAAGCAATCTACTAAGTGCAAAATTTCTGTTAGGAAACCTTCAGTAGAAATATTTACTAGTGCCTATTTCTCCTTTTTCATCTCTGATTTTCAAGCCACTAAGTCACCAAAAGTAATAATATATGATGTAGTCTCCCTTTCTTAGATCCAGACAGATCCAGACTCTTGTCTGAAGAATTTAGTGTAATCATCAGTTATACATACCTTGTTTTTATTTTTTTGGCATCACTAAAACACACAACAGTTACCATCTTCATATAAAGCACTACCCATGAACAATTCATCAGTACAATCCAATTTTTTAATGAACAAATTAATGCTCCAACAGAATAATTTCTCTTCACAAATTTCCACAACCCATCCTCCCAAGCAAACTCATCCATTCTCATGGACATTCAAGACCAACAGGACAGCAATTTATTCTCAACAGACAGGAAAAACCAAAGCAACCAAACAACTCCCCCCTCTCAAAAAAAAAACCCACCCAAAACCAAACATACCTGGAAGCCTCAAGACCTCTGTCCAAGCAGGCAAGCTGCGAGCCAGGGGCTAAGCAAGCCACGCGGTCTCACAGTCTATGAGCAAGCAGAGCAGGTCCAGTGGCATTAACCAGCGTCAGCCACAGTCCTGCACTTCTACAGAGGAATAAAACCCATTTAGGTGCCATTAGCTCTTGTAACCAGCAAGGTTACAGTGATAAGGCAAGGTCAAGCCAGGAAGCCAAAACAAGATCAGGGTCAGCAAGGCACATAGCCAGGTACAGGCATAGCATAGCTCACACAGGGAACCAAGCTTAAATGTGACTCTTGAACAAAGGAAGAAAGCCCCTAACAAGCCTTCTCACAGCTTTTTTTCACATCAACCTGATCCAAGGTTACACAGCTGCCTCCTATCAAAGGTGGCCTTACTCATATCCAGGGCATGGGAAGAGGTTACAAACCCTCTGCCATGCTCAATTTTTAACTGCCACCTCCTGGAGCAGAGAAGCAAGCCTAGTGTTGCAGAGCCCTCTTACCCTTCTTGCCTGGTCCCATAATCATTTACAGCTGCACTTCTCAAACAACTTTCTTCTGTGCTGCATAGACTTTCAGTATGAAAATGTATTAAACAGGATAGGCAATACAAGCAAAAGTTATCTACTGGATGATTGTTTGAAAACAGTGTGACTGGTGCAACATACAAATGTGAGTTTCTCATTTATGCTGAAGGATTCTTTTCTGTACACATTAAATTAGGTATATGTTCATGTTAATGGAAAATTCATCAAAGCAAGAATCAGGCCAACTGACATTCATGGGTACCATGGCCAAATACAAATAGGATTAACTACTCACATTTAAAAAAATAAAGACAGCAGTAATATTTAAATATGAAAGGCATATTCTTAGTATCATCCTGATTTTAAAAAACAAACCAAAACACCTAGTTCACATATGCAAAATTTAATTGTATTCTCCTGTATAACAACTACTTGCAAGGGCCTATGCTTTGCAAATACATTGCGGTATCTGAGAAAGCCTGCAGTTACTTGTTTGGCTTTTATGAAAAACACAACTATATTCTCAAATATCTACTAGAATAAAATCAACATGGAGAACAAGCCATGTTTTCTTCTTGAGTGAGGCTAACTGAGCAGAGGAAGGCACCTCCTCCAGCATAGCCCCCAGGCAGGCTCTGGCTGAGCACAGCTGTGAGAGAGAGCAAGATGATGCTCAGGTGATGCCACCCAGCCAAAATGAGCACTGACCTGGTTGACTCCATTTGCACTTGGCAGCAAATTAAAATTTGAAATATGCTACCTGGAAGAGATTTCTGCCTACTCCTATTTTCTAGCATTGAAGGAGGAGGGTTTTTCTTCAAAGAACACAGACTTTGTTCAAACCTGACATTTCTGCAAAGCTGTTACATTGTTGTGGTCTTGAAGAGAAATAGTTTAAAAGGTTAAGAGAAGAGATCCCTTTCCAACTGCGATTTATTATTATGTGTTTTTTAAAATATTATCTGAAAGCTTGATGATAGGCCTGTGGCTATGAGAACTGAAGTTACTATAAATGATACAAAGGAACGCATACAGAGCACACTGCTCCAGGACAGACAGCAGTGTTGCATAGTCAGACAGATGTCTGTAGACCCATTTCAAGTTATCCTCTCATTAAAGTTTTTGTACTGCTGCTCCCTTAACTGCTCCGAGTTATTAAAATTAAATCAGTTGAGCACAATAAAGTAGTGAATTTAAAATATGTAGTGGCTGTCATGTGTCATAGTCACAACAGCTTATTAGCTGACAGTCAAAAACCTCTCCTGGCTAAGCCTTTCCTCAAAATAAATTTGGGAGTCTGAAATTACCCCAGTGCTACATCTTGCTGTTAGAGCTTTCCTGCAAGTGGTGCAGGGGATGAGAGATCAGCACAGAGGCTGTGCCAGCCCTTCTCCCCTGAACCCGCCATGCAGATTCACGTTCCTCCTCCTCCTGTCTGGATGACTGTACCAAGGTGATGGTTTGATCTTTTCCAAATTGTCCCACTTGCAGTGCTTATTTTATGTTGTTTAACTACATCCTCTCTTCAGTAAAAGTTCTGATGTTTTTGATTGGGCCTGAGAACTAAAGAGCCCTCCAAGGTTTTAAGGACAAAATGCATTGAATTACCTAAGACAATTCAAACAGACTTCAAGTAGTGGTGATACAAGCTTTCTCTCAAACTAAGCTTTTATAATTACAGCTAGCCAGATAAAGATCAGAGAGAAGAAAGATTTCCTGCTGTTTCTTCCCTGTGAAGTGTCAGCTCTGGAGCTGCCACTGTACATCACACAAAACTTCGAAGCAAGCGCTCATGAAATATCTCTTCCCCAAACAAGACCCATTCCTGCTCTTTGCATATACAGATACAATGGACAAAATGTCTAGAAATACATGCAGTTTATCCTGAGTAAAAAAACCCCACTGTCTGTCTTTGAATCAACCTAGTTTGTATTGGTTTTCCAGGAAAAAAACAATCTCTACTAGCTAGTGCTTTTGTTAATATGGCTATGTCTGAAGTCTGGACTTTGCTTGCATAGAGCCTGACTTGAAGAAAACAATGAAGGCCTTCTATAATCACCATTGGGGGGGAGGGGGAGAACACAAATTCAGTTGAACTGTGTAGAAGTTTGCATTCTTTAATCATGTGGTTCAGTAATCACAGCAGACCATATTTTAAAATTTTACAGAACTGCACAGGCTCAAAATAGAAAATTAAAATGGTTACACCTGAAATTCGTCATGTTGATGTATGATCACCTTCACCTTCCAGCTGACAAACATTTACCATCAATATCTGCTGTGCCAAGAGCTGGCAGACTGGGGAAAAAAAAAACCCACACCAGAAAATAAGCATCACACTAATCTAAAGCTGAAGACTTAGAAAAACAAAAATTTAATGTATAGTCTTTGTTTGCCATTTTACTTCTAAAAAAGATTTCTAGTATGAACAAGTCAGCGGGATGTACAGATTGCTACACCATGTTATCCTTTAAATGCTTTAAAGAGTACTTGAAACTCAGGCAGGAGTTGCTGGGGTTTTTTTCTTTTTTTTTTAATTTAGAGGAAGTATTTTCGTTTTAGTACAAGAGCCTCTGAAAGTTAACAAATATGTGATTGCTAATAAAAAGCTCTGGCTCAAGGGATACAGCAAAAATGATCTTACAAAAACAAGGTATAACAAGTCTAGAAACTACACCCTGTTTCTTCTAAAAGTTGATGCTATAAGCAAGGCTGGATGGCTTGTGTAATTTTTCTCAAACCTATTTCCCTGTGTGTTTGGGGAAAGAAACTTATTGGAAAAGGCTTTAACAATGTAGCCAAATGCATATTTGCATTGTAACAGTAAAACAACTATTTTAAGAAATATTATTTTTTCTAATACATTTTTACCTTTAAAGTGTGAAAACTCTATGATAGCCATCCTCTTTGTGTACAAAATGGGTAAGACACTCAAAACCATAGGGATAGTGATCCCATGTTGCAGCTGGCATCATAACCACCCCACTCATCCGCTTTTCCACAGCACCTCAGCATTGCTGACTAGTCCACTTGTCAATATCAGCCTCACAGGGCATGATTTCTAATCATTCAGTGTGAACGAATCTGTTACAGTTGCAGGCCGAGCACTCACTCATACAAAGCACTCATCCTGACATCCACTCTTTAGTGTAAAGCACCGAGCTCCCTGGCACAGCAATGCCAGGAGCAGAGCTCCCAGGCACTCTCAGAGAGTGAAAAATGAGTTTTCCAGATTGACTCCCGTCCAGCAAAAACTACTGATTAGCCTCCACACAGCAATTGACAACATCTTGCCTTTGGTAGAGAACTCGGTGCTGGCCTGGCTCCACTTAGAAATGTGACTAAGCATATACATATACCCATCATAAGGGACATGTACACGGATGTTGCTGTTTCCTCAAGCACCCTGAAGATGCAGTATGTTTACTCTTTCTGCGGAAAGATAAGTTTCTTTAGAGCTCCCTCTATTGTAAAAGAGAAAAATTAAATTTTAATTTTCACAACAATTTACCCAAGGACAAATCATCTTTCCATAGCAGAGGTAAAGAAGTTATAAATAATCTAAAAGTAAAAAATTATTTCAGGAGTCAGTAACCACAATAGAAAACATAATTTTTGTGTTGAGAAGAAAAAAGAGAGAGAAAGAGAGAGAGATTTGAAGCTCCAGGCATCAGTTTGTTTGTTTTTTAATTTTAAGTTTAGAAAATCGCAGTAGGGAAGTCAGAGGCACTTCAGCAGCTGTTCAAACTACACTTTTTTCCACGGTTTTCAAAAAAAACCCACCAAACCCTTTTCTCAGTGGCAGACTCTGACCATATTGGGATAAGCTCAGCTTTGGTATACCTTTCATTTTTTTTGTGGAGCACAGTAGGGATGAATGCAACCCCATGTTGGATGTAAATTGCTGATTTGGACTAACGATTTGAGTGAAATGTTAGCTAAGTCCTGCAAACACAAGAAGTATGAGTTTTAAGTATATTGAAGTGGACTAAGTAACCCAAACTAGAAGAACGTGACAAAACTTGAGCTGTAATAGTAACTCATGTGACATTTCACAAGGAACACAAGATACCCAATTCTGCATTAAAGGCACCATGTACCCATACAAAACTTCAAGTTAGCTACTCCAGATTAATTTAATGTCTGGTGAGCTGTTACCACAGCTATCACCCAGCTTTATGAAGGTAAAAAGAGGAACTGAGAGATACTACCACTCACTACTACCTCGTGGGCACAACAAAAAACCAAAGGCATGACAGAAAACCTGTGTGGTGCCATGGAGCAGCCCTGCCACCTCAGTGTTGTACAATCCATTTCCACAACACAGAGGGACACTGCACTTAAGATTTGGGTCCTGTGAGCACGGTCCTAGAGGGCTGCCTGGCATGGGCATTCTCAAATACACTTCATTACATGGCAGATTCAGATTCAGAGATCACTTCTTGCGCTCAACTTCCACTACAACCCCTGTGTTCAAATACTCATTAGTCATTCAAACTCTATACTGTTAATTTTCAGATTAGAGAGCATTAGCCCAGCTCCACGGTCACTCTGGGAGACACTGGGGTCAGAGCCCCAAGAACTGGGGAAATGGGATACCAGCATCACGCATGAACCGTCCAAGAGAAAAAGCAAAGGCCCAAATAGAAGTAGTCTCTATTTCTCAAAAAAGGATGATTCTGGAGTTTACAGTGACTCTTCCAGCTCCTTGAGCTTCCTGTGGTGGCCTGAGAACCTGCCAGTGCCTTTCTCAGCAGAAGTGCATCATCACTGCCACACTACAAGCCAAGGAGAGAAAACAGAAACCCACATTGCCCCCTGTGGAGCAAGATTTGACTGGAAAAGCAGCATTAACATTTCTGGTATCCCCAGGGTAATGCAAGCATGTTTTTAACAGGGAAATAATTAGCACATCAGAGCACACTGTGCAAATTAGCATTCAGGTGCAGCTTGGTTTTAAACAGGAATCCAGCAACATTATATAGCAAGTCACCTCTCCAAAACCCACCCACCCTGATTAAGTTATAAGGAATATTTGCAAGATGTATACAAACCAGCCAAATCTTTAATCTGAAAGCAGCTCATGCATCAGATTCCACTGCTGCTGTGAAAATTTGATGCTGTTGCTGCATCACTGCAGCTGATGTATTTCAGTACACCTCCATAAACTTAGGTGAAACACACAGGAAACGAGGTGTATGCAAACATTGTGGAGAGGGTTGAGATTTTTTCCCTTGCCTTGGAAGAGACACAAATAGCTGAAGGCTGGAGGTCACTGGAACCCCCCAGCAAGTCTTTGTAATAATAGACAGCAATTGCCAGGTCTGCAGGTGATAAGCTATCATTTTTCAGAAATATTTTGTGTACCTCCTGCTGAGCTTTTCTGGCATTCAAAGGACAGATCAATATTTGGTATTTTCACTACGCTTGAGGTGCTATTGTTCTTTGTATCTGAAAACAGAGTAGCAGTTCAGATGTTTATAAAGGTAGCCAGGGCAGCGTCAAAAGGAATGTGAGCCAGAAAGAAACAGAAATATATTAAAACAAGTAAAAAAATCTTCAGACTCAGGTCAGTCCATTAGTTCATATTTCTCAGGCAGCACAAAGAGAAAGTGTCAAGTGGCCATAACTATAAGCTACCAGTTCCCTTAGTGAAATTATATCTAAACATTGGAATACTCTAGTGAAGCCAAAACAAATACCATAAATAAGGGGGGGTTATGTCTTCAGACAGCATTACTAGAAAGGTGGCTTTAACAATGAAAGAACAAGCATATTAGAAAGGCTGACCCATTTCCTATGTTATGGATAATGGACTTTGGGAACTTCTCACTTCTGAATCAATGAATGAAATCTAAAACAGATTACATACCTGTATGCATGAGGTGTGTTTAGGTGGAGTAGAGAGGACAAACCACTCTTATTTGTGAGATTAGAAAAAACAAAATAATTGCCAATTCTAGAAGTTTTTCTCCCCACCCCCCCTCAAACAACAACAAAACCCCCATCAAAAATACTCCTACGAACCAACAAAAAAACCTCCAAACCTCAATTGCTCAGTTATTTACTTCCTAAGATGTCTGTGCTGCCTAAAGAAATTTTGATCTACATAAGCTAATTTTTCCTGGTCTGTCTTTAACCACTCAGCACCAGGCTGCACCATTCAAGAAGCTGTAAATGGAGATCAGATATTTCTGTGGTGCTACTGTCCTTATTTAAAGGAAACACGTCCAAACCCTGGTCCTCTGATACACGTATCTACAGACACTTACCTTACACATTTCCAAGTTCATATTTTTGGTCAGGCCTGTACCTCAAGAAATCCTATCTTTCTCTGCTTCTGCCCAGAACCACTTTCTGTATCCCCTACCTTCTCTCCCCATGCTGTGCACACCCACCCACACAGCTGTAGTTTGCTAGTCCCTGACCCCTATATTCTTTCCACCACTCCCAGAGAAATTCTCCAGCAATCCCCCAGCTTGACTTCAACTCATCCCATAATATCCAGCCCCCTAGTGCTTTCTTTGACTGTAGAAAACATTTTTCATTTCTTTTTCTGCTTGCAATGAAAGAACATCTTTACCCTACTCCCCAGCATTAACAAGGCCCGATTGCCCACATATCAAACAGCTCTTGCTGTCCTAAACATACAAAGACAGAATTACACTAAATGGGGAAAAAATGGATTCACAAACTGTCTGTAAGTTGACTGCCCCACCACCATTCCATTTGTGCACTCTGCAAGCACTCAAAATCAGACTCTGGCTGTAGAAACACATTTTGTTTTCTGCTGTACAAGGGAAGAACACTTACCTGTCAGCTTGCTCCAGGCTCTCTGTTGTCATACTTTATTTTGTTCACTTGCTGGTGGCAAAAGCACACACATTTTCATTAATATAAAGTCAAAAACTGCACGGTTGGAAAAATAAACTACACCAAAAAACAAGACAAGCAAGGAGTTCTGCACATCCCAGGCCAGCTACTGAATTATACTGGGAAGTCTGGGCTTTCTGCAGACAAAAATGACACAAAAAACATTTCTGTTTCTTTACTAACGTGTAGTCACTGCAGCAACGATGCTATCACTGTGTCAGTAGCATCCACCACTCAGCTTCACATGGCATCAATAACAATCTGGATTTGAGTCTAGTCAGCAGTAGCTTAAGTTGTTTTAGAGATGTGTCAGGTCTACACATAAAATACACTCACATATAAAAATATATGACCTCAGATCTAAGGGCTATGGTGAGTATGTAACTATACAGGTCAGCCTTCAGTCTGAGCATCCACACTAGCTTAGTCTTCTGTCCTGTAGCCATCCTGTTCATTGTAGTACAGCAGGAATGTAGCTATAACCTCAGTTCTAAAGAGTACAGGCTTCAACAGAACATGGTAACATGTCCATTTTTAGATACTGCCCTCATTGTAGCAGTATTGCATCATCCCATCCTTTTTTCTATCTACTTTTAACTCTACAGCATATGGAAACACATGGGTAAAACAAGGTATAAAAGGATTAAATGGATTATCAGACTGCAGCAGAACAGTAATCTAATCTGGTCACACAACAGGCCCCTCCCTAAAGGCTGGGGTCTCTAGGGTTTCCTGGCCTTGACCCTGTGCCTGACACAAGAGCTGCTCTACTCTACAGTGAGTCAGTGACTAGTCCATAATAAATCCCCTCAGCTGTGCAGCCTAGATCTGCATTATGTGGCATGGGCCTCTTCAGAGGAAACCAGTATTTCTTCTCTTGAGGTGTCTTGCATGTTTGAGGTGATAAGCAAACATATGTACAGCATGGTGTCACTCTGCATTCGTCAGTCCACAGACACTCTCTGGGCACTGAGGAGACTTGTGTATTCAGCAATGTGCTATTTATACACTGGCAAGACAGGCTGAGTGACCTGGCTGGGGAAGGTCACTGCACCTGCCCTTTAAGGACCCTGCAAACAGCCTGTAGCAGTCCATTACCAGTGCTGGGGAATCAGCAGTGAAACAGGTGATTCAAGCTATCCCAAGCACTGGGCAAAAGTGCACTTGCACTAGGCTGGTTATCTTGGCCTTATCTCATGTGAGAGGCCATGGAGATGGGTCAGCCTCACAGAGAGTAGGTCTTTGTTCTCATCCTACTGTTGGATAGAGGATAAAGCCTAAGCCCTTACCACAAAGGGCAACACATTCAGTAATGCAGCTGGTAACAAGCAGAACGATGTTTACATAGGTGAGAAGCCAAGAGCCAAACTGACTGCCATCAATGGTGTGACTGCAGCAGTACAGCCATGGCTACTAACCTGCCTGGACTTCAGTCCTTTTAGCCACTTCACTGATGGGTCCACAAATACAACTGTAAATGGAGATTCATTTAATTGACTGTATTTTTAATAGTGTCACAAAGTGTTGGTTCTTGACAATGAGCTTCTTTACCTATAAACTGGAAAAAATATGAACTACTTGTATATTAAATCCACAGACAAAGCAATTGCTTGGTAAACTGTGTGTACTGCAAATAGTCAGAGGTAAGTTTGCATTTAGCCTGAAAACTGCAGGGGAAACAGAAATCAACCTTAGTCCCCCATGAAACACTATAGCCAAAAGGATTTACCCAATCCTCAGGTTGCTAAGTGGGATAAAAGCAGAGATTAGATGATCCTGCTGCATATTCAGTTGGTAGAAACCCTGAAAAAAATACCATGGTTCTGCCATCCTTAATTCAAGAAGGAAACAGAAAAGGGGAGAAGATTTAGAAAAGATTTAAGACAATGTCAAGTGCCAATCCAAGAAACCAAGTGAGTGGCTGAGGGGGGGTGGTCCATTTGTCTGATTAGTTTGTTCTTGTTCTGATATGAAAATACGGTTTTAATCTTATAGACATTGTGCTTGTTGCACCATATTTGTCCTGTACTTCTAAAATAGGCTAGGAAACTATATTTCTTACTTAGACATATATTTGAATTTGAAGGATTTTTGTGTAAGAAGGAAAATTGATTCTTTTTTCCTCTTTATGCTATTAAACATCTTTGATGTACAGGGTTAGGGAAAACCAGGAAAACTTGGAATTCAGATCAGATTGTTAAAGAACATGACAATAACTGTTTTGTCTTCTTGTGTACTATAGTGCATAGTTTGCTTTCCAGATAATCTGGGAATGTCACTTAACAAGTTCCATGTTAATGTGAGGATCTAAAAGCAGAATGAAGCTCTTACTTGCTCCTGGTCTCTTCCAGTGTAACATGGCAGTTTGAAGCTTTTGATCTTTTACATAAGATTAATAGTTTTATGTTTGCTATAGGGTGTGTTTTTGCAACCTGTGGTTTGTAGAAGCATGTGTAGTGGGTGTTGTGAAGACCATTCTGGACTTCCAGACATGTGACATGGTGACAGCAGGCAAGGCTTGATTAAAAGGTGATTTTCTCTAATCTTGTGGTTCTACCTATCTCAGCAGAACAGAATTGTGATGGTCACTGTGATAGCAAATCCTCTGGAAGTTTCAAGCAGGCTGTCTAATTTTGCCCCTATTGTTTCTACATCCAGTCAAGTCAGGAGAAAATAGAGCTCCTTTACTCTGCAACAGAAAGTGCAATCAGCTAATGCTAGTAAAGTTCCTGAAGATGGCATATGTTGAGTAATGAACATACAGGCAAAGAATTAGATTCTCATGAAGGGAGTTCCCTTTGCAGCGCTGTGAGAAATACAAAGAAATCCTGTTTTGACTAGTTAATTGAGCAAACATTCCATCTTGCCCTAAAATATGCTTGCTATGCTTTTTCAGATTTTTTTTTTTTAAAGTGTATCACCCCTTAGCATGTTCATGTCTCCACCAGTCTGAAGAACAACTGTCTGTTCCAGCCCCTGAGGCTCACCTGCTGCTCCCCTACTCCTGTCAGGTTGGATTTCTTTAAAGAGCATGTCGGTTACAGCAAATCATTTCACGCACTGGGAAAGGGAAGACTTTCATATTTACCACCAGATGGGAAGAACTGCATACTCCCCCACCAGGCTTCTACCTTGTCTGCTCTCTGTAGTGCCGTTTACAATATGCTGTCACCCCTGCCTTTGCTTGCCTGCCTCTCCCGGAAATGATGGCTGAGTGCTTTTCCACCTGGTGCTGTTTCACCTGTGCCAAACTGCCCTTCTACCCTCCTCCATACAAAATCAAAGTCTCTCCCATCACTGACAAAACTCAGAAGTCTTCTTACATCTCTGTGATGCTTTGATTTCTCCCCCTCTCCTCACTGTGCTCTTCCATTACACAGCCCCCTTCACCAGCTCCCTGGCCTGGCCTCTCAGCCACCCCGTGCCTGCATTCCCAGCACCCTCCCAGCAGCACTATATCCCAATAGACATGCCAGGCCTGGACCGCGTTGCTGGGCTCTGTTTTCTGCACTGTACTCTTGAAGTGTTTTCAGCCTGATGCAAAGCCCATTCAGCCAACAGAAAGAGCTGCTTTGACTTTAATAGATTTCAAATGAAGACTTTAGACTATATCTCCAGAGCAGCACAGAAATAACAGTGTTGTGTAGAGATACCCAAGCCAGCTTTAAACTAATTAGGTTGGATCCCAATAACCATCTAATCATAGAAACAGGGAGCTCAGTACAGGGTAATTTGCTCTAATGAGACTGTAGGCTTGTCAAAGGAGAAAGCCTGTGTTTGCTTTAGTCCAATTCCAATTTAACATCATATGCCCATTGCATCTTAAGAAACACCTACTACTATTTAAAAACCAGCACATGTCAAGATAATCTCTCCTTTTGTAGTAACCCAGCTATACAGAGCAACTAAAACATTCAGTGTCTCATGGCCAGTTTTCCTCTCTCTCATCTGCCTTCTGCACACTGACCAAATGTTACACATAGCTGCAAAAAGTGATGTTTTACAAAAAGACAGGAAATGCAGAGTACAAGAAATTATGTGAATTGTCTATAGACTTATTAGAGGCAAAAAAGCAACAAACCCTTTGTTACACAGTATACAGAGACAGCCATATCTTTCCTTGTAAAAACCATAAATGTTACTTTATCCTTTCAAAATGCATGAACAAGATACAAGACTCTTCAGTTGTAAGGATAAGTCTTCTCTTGGATACCAGACATAATTACACCTGCAGTCTTCAGACATAGGAAAACCCACTAATTTCCATGTAAAAAGAAAAGCATATTGAGTCCACAAATACAGGATGTTTCCTATAGTTCAACAGGTACTCCAAATTCCAGGTATGTAAACCCTACAGTTTAGGCTTCACCTCAAAATGTTATTTTCAATCTTACATTTGCATATTATTTTCTGATTTTTTTGGTCCATTTTGATTTAAGGAAAGCTTTGATTCTGTTTTAAGTCCATATAGCATCATTGTCACATTAATTCTGCCAAAATTGTCTCAAACAAG
This sequence comes from Laterallus jamaicensis coturniculus, assembly GCA_022605575.1. Lineage (NCBI taxonomy): Eukaryota > Metazoa > Chordata > Aves > Gruiformes > Rallidae > Laterallus > Laterallus jamaicensis. The sequence continues at coordinate 7,680,120 of JAKCOX010000017.1, forward strand.
CACCCCCATCTCTGAAAGGAGACGTATGACTGTGCAGTGCTTTGCATTCAGCAGACACCACTGAAACCAAAGGTTCATCCATACTCTTGAAAATCAGCCTAAATAAGTATCAGCCTACACGTGGCTTTGAGAGTCTAACTTTGGATTTTCAGCTTCAAGAGGTGTGATTTAACTTTGCTGTCTACTCCTTTAACCAAATATCATGTGCTTACCACAAATGCCTTAATTCCTGAAACCAAAACTGAAGAAGATGCACAATTAGAGGAACATATATGAACATCCTCCATATGATGCTGTTAAGCCTGAGAATATTAGCAGCTATCCCTGCAAAAATCAGATTTCCTTTGAAATACCAAGCTGTAGGCAATGGCAGACACAAGTATCAGCATGCTGGCAGAAGCTGGAGAGCTGTGGGCTTGTGTTGCCTTGTTTGATTTTATTACTCAAAACCCTTTGCTGCCTTCCCAAAATTGCTTCTTTTCCTTCAATGTGAAGACAAAGCTCTAAACTGAAAATACTTGTGAATTTTCTGTGAACTTTAGGAAGAGAAAGTTAAGCCTGTAGCTAGGCTATAAACAAGTTCCCTCTCGCTCCTCCCTTCTCCCCCACCCCCCCAAAAAAAAACCCCCTTGCAGAACACTATCCTTTGGAACTGCTCCCTTCCCTCAAGGTGAGACCTGTCAAAGGTTGCTGGGGATTTTGGAGTTCCTGCTCTTCACTAGCTACAGTTTCTCTGATCAGTGAGATTCAAAACTTAGGAAAAGCAAAAAATAGGGTGTGCTGAAGAAATGCCTGCTAAAACCCAACCATTTTTCCAACCTTGTGCTTCTCCATTTTCATTGTCCCACAGAAAATGTTTCCTACATAGGACCATGGCCAGCTTGGGACAGTGTCTATATGACACTAAGTCAGCAGGACCTTATGGGCACTGCTACCAACTCATCATGCCCTGTCTGGTCTTCACCACTGACACCAGTCATTGAGGGGAAAGTTTCCCTGTCAGAAGCCAAATTCAGAGCTGCTTGGCTTTGTGCCCCTCACATCTCCTCAGAGGGTTTGTGGCAGTTTCATCAATCCAAATGCATTTAATGCTAATACCAGGTGTACAAAAAGGAGAAACATCCTACTCCTTTGTAAGCTATGTACTATTTATTCCAGTATTTCTAGTCTCCCTCAGGAGACCCACTAACACTTTGGGATTTTACTGTATTTCAAATATTCTTTATGTATTTTCTGGTATAAGTGACAGATAATAAATTCAAAGTCTTAAAAATATGTTAGGTAAGAATTGTATAGTTTTAAAAACACCAAACAGTGGGACAAACTCCATATTTTTTTTCCCAAATTGAAAATACTAAGGTTTTACATAAAAGATTTCTGGAGAAAATGGTTTGAATATTTCTGCAAGCATATACTAAAAAGAGTGAAATCCATACACATTTTTTACAATATTGAGATTGGTGTATCTATTTTTCAAATCCCATTCAAAATGCACTTACATACTTGTTAAAATAGAGAAATATGCCAAAAAGATAAAATAATTTGTTTTCTATAATCCTGAATTGCTCTCAAGAGCTTTAAAGTTAATGATTATTTGTCTCTATAAATTTACATATTAGGCAACATGCCTCATTTCACCTTCTGTTAATGTTTTACTTTTGAGGGAGAAGTGTAAGAATGCCAGAGTGTAAGTCTGATTTGCTAAGGGAATTGTCCTCCCTCCCAGTCCCACAAAGCTATTACAGATAATTTTAAATTAGCAAATGACAGTTACATCAAATATCGCTAATAAAAGTCTTCTGTAAATACAGATAAGGAAAAAATTGTGTAACAGAGATTAAAAAAACCTTTTTTTAAAAGAAAAAAATCTCCCATGGAGAGATGGCGTGTATTTTTAGAGTCAAAATGCAGTCCGCTGGCTAGCGGGCAAGGCAAGGTTTGTTAAAGATCTGACAAATTGGAACAGACATGCTTCCTACTCCAGTCCTAGAAAATACAGTCCTTGACCATGGAACTGATTTGCCCAATCAAACTATTGATTGGGCAACTTCTACTTCAGCACACAAAGAAATGCATTTGAACTAGTGGGCTCTATGCCAACCCAAAATCTTTTTGGTAGAGACTGCAGGATCAAGAGGTGAGACTGCAGCATCAAGAACGTGAAAATCAAGCAGTTAGTGTTCTTAACGTTAGTGTTCTTGCTACCATGACAAGCCTAGTAAAATTAGATTAAGTTACACCGCACAGCTTGACAAGAAATGTAATTGGGAAGGACAGAAATTGCATGCATTTAATAGTTTGCTTCTGCAGAAATACAAAATCTGATTCAGAACCAGGGACTGCCAGCACTAAACCAGTAATATCTCTTGTTTTTGTAAAGCCTTAATTTCTACCAGTGACATTATTGCACTGTTTTGAGTCAAGAGTTAATACTGGGGCTTAAATATACTTTGAACTATATTGACACTTGAAGATAAACACCTGATTGAGAGAGAAAGGGCAAGATGATAAAAGCAGCAACCGCACAGCATGACACCAGTCTGACTTCAAACCACAGGGAAAAATTAAAATGCAGCCAGTGTCCCTCAAATGTCTTAATGCAGCGGGCCTCCTTCCCTCTGGCTTAAAATTTTGGTGATTACCTGGAATCCTGTCAGCCTTTATAGACCTTCATTTTGGTGTGACATAAGATTATTTGGCTGCTTCACAGCTAATGATCACCATGGCTGCATTACGAGACACAGTGCACCGGCAGACAGGACCTGACACAGCTGCACTCCCTTCTCGAGCAACACTGTGTCCTCCCACAGCTTGAAAGCACTGGGACACCAACTGCAAGGCAGGGCTGTCCATGCCTGCCATGCCCATCCATGCTTTCCCAAAGTTGGGTGTAGAAGTTGCCTCCTCACTAATGCCAGTAAAGGTTGCCGTAAGATCGTAGTATCATAGAATGGCAAGGGTTGGAAGGGACCCCAAGGATCATAGAGCTCCAACCCCGCTGCCACAAGCAGGGCCACCAACCTTAGGCCTGGGTCTACACAAGGTTGCCCAGGGCCCCATCCAACCTGGCCTTGGACACATCCAGGGACGGGACATTCATTACTTCTCTGGCAAGATACTCTTGTCTATCTCAAATTAATACTACAGATTAACACAGAGAACAGTCCTGAACCCCCTGAGCCAAACAAGGACCAGGTGACTCAGAATACAACACCAAAGTTTAACATTTGTGAGCTGAACACAGATTTTTTTTTTTTTTTTTTTTTTCATTTGAGCATCCCAAGATTTTGCAGTAAGGATTAATAGTACTCAAATAATCTTTCAGTCCTGAAAGACCCAATGTTTGATTTGGGGGCTATGAAAGTTATTTTTTTGCTTCTGGAAGCTTTATCTTCTTGAAAAGATACAGAATTAGCTGATCATTGGAGTAAGGAAATTCAATGAAATTTTCCTCAAATCATTCTCTCAAAAATTCTAGATCAAATAATCATATTCTTTCTTCCCTAAATTCATTTTTCAGTTTGGGTTACTTTCTACTACAGCAGTTTCAGTCCTAGACACCATGACACACTGTTAAACAAACATATACCACTTACTGTATTTTGATGATTTTAAATGCTTCTCAGCTATTTCCCCACAAACTACCTTGGGGGACAAATTAACCATCGAATGGAAGCCCATAACCACATTTTATCATCAGTTTCGTATGTCATTTGGACCAAATATTATAATTTGAATCTAGAATAAAGGTTTTCAAAATAATTAGATATAACAGGTGCTTAATGTGGTTATTGTAGAGTGAATGCTCAATGATTTCAGAAATCTTATAAAAGCTTCCATAGAGACATTATAGACACATACTATTGGCTGGGGCTCATCTGTACAAGGCTTTGGAGCACTGTCACAAGCTACATGTTAAACCTTAAGTTTTACCAAGTCCTTTTTTTCCTTGAAAACCGTGTAGATTCTTAGATCTGATGTTTCTCGTTAATTAGTGTTCAAAAATTCCTTCCATCAGTGGGGAGTGGGGGTGGCACAGCTATGCAGGGACAGGTTTTCAGCCAGCATTACCACCTAGCACCTGCTGCACCCACCCTGGCAGTCTCAGTCCAGTCTCCGCCCGCACAGGACTGGCAGCATTGCCCTTCTGATGTACCAAGCAATGAAGAAATGGCTCTACCTGTGGTTGGATCATACTTATTTGTTCTTAGCATGCTGCCACTGGAGATCCACACTTAATGAGCGATGAAAACACCCATTAAAGCTTCAAGCACAGGATAAATCAAACCTCCCAAAGTTACTTGGTATTTGCTTGACCATATCATTTTTCAGCCTTTTCTTAATGCTTTCTACTTTATATTAAAACACTTAGAATTTCAGAACTCTGAAAAATCCCAAGCTATCCTTTAAGACTCTTTGTTTTATAAATATATTAAAGACACTAAAAGGAAACAAGTGCCATGTTAAATTTAAAATGACATGAAGCCTAGAGGGAAGCAGAAAGTCCAAAGTAAAGCATCTGGGACTAGACTGCAAAGCTATTTAGGTACCAGATTCCTGCTGGTTTAGGAACCAACATATCTCATAGACTAAAGTTGATTTATGAATCCCTCAGAGAATTCTGTATTTCATCAACTGAACTTTCTGTTACCGTAACATCTTGTCAACATCTTCCACTCCCCCCTTTACACCTCACCCTGAATTGTTAATCTTCATTCTGCAAAGCCAATTAAAGGATTCTCTTTTTCTTTCATTCTGTTTCATACTATTTAACTACTTTCAGTACCTTGAATTTCTGTTACACTCTAGCCCTATTACAACTCCCACAATGCCCACAGGTTGTGTTATATATATTGGAAAATTAGAAAAATTTTAATCAATTTACAACTTCAGATTTTGCTATTTTGGATGTGGCCTACTTTTTCCTGCACTTCTCTATCACAGGAACCTCTGTCCAGCTAGAGCCATTAGTATCCTCACAACTTCAGAAGGACTCAGACATTTCTGACTGCTATAGAAATCCCTCAACCCTCTGTTCTTCTGCTACTCAGTTTTCCAATCAGCATATGCCTTTCTCCAATGACTATATTTTATTGTAGAACAGTTCCATGCCATGTCTAAAATTTAGACAAAAATTCAAGTGTTTTAACTAGGCAGATAAATCTCAGGAAGAATGACCTGACACTTCTACATCTGAAAGCTTAGAGAAGTGTTATCAGGGCACATTTCCCAACTGAAGTAAAATCCAGCAAGGGAGTCAACAGTGACCAAGCGATTGCAGAGGTAGATCTCTAGGACATGTGCTGTTACAATGGTCACAGAGAAACACTTTGAGTATTTGAGGAGCCTTCAGTCTTTTTTCTGTCTGAATTACGCATTTTTCTGACTCAAAAGGAATTTTAATTAGAGCCTACCAATCATGAAAAGTAACAGACCGGCAGCCCAGGAGGCTCAATGGAATGTGACCAAACACAGAAAGTGTGTCAATGTTCAAAATCAAATCAGGTTGTCTCCTTCCCATATGCCGTTCTCAGCTGTTGGTTTAACAGCACTGCACCCCCAGGGTCATCTCTCCTGAAACTGAATCCTCACCGCATCATGAAGTGACCCTGACTGCATCCAGAACAGTGGCCCTTCATACAATCTGCCATGCGGCTTTTATCAGGAACCCTAGATAAGGCATGTGTACTAGCAGCAAACACCAGTACAGTATGTGAAGCTTTGGCTTGGAGCCCGTGCACTGAGAGAGCAACTTTGCTCTCAGTGCAGCACAGGCAACGAGAAGAAACGCTTTTTCCCACTGCTGCATGTTAGTCAAACCCAGTGCTGTTTCCAGCACCCTGCTGATCTCAGGAACTTTCCTCAGTTTCCTAAATACAAACTAACCTCTTCCCATTTGTTATACTCTGCCCCAGTAGGTTTAGGTAATTTTATTTTACTCAGTACCTTCCTTTGGTTTTGTGGAGTCATCACTCAAATAACTGCAAGACAAAAATAACAAAATAGGATAAAACCACATTTATCTAGGTATGATTATTACCTCTGTTATAGTAGTAAGGAAGAGTCTGAGCATAGCTTTCTGTTAAGGCCATACCAAAACCTGCTACTTTGGTTTAATATGACTGATAGAGGCAGTTGTCACTTGCACCATGTCAAATAACTTACCTAACCATCAGAGTGCCATTCTGCATTACCCCCAGTGCTGAAGGAGGAACTGCCTGCGTACTTGTGTAGAGCAGAAACTTAATGTTACTAGCCCTTTTGTTTGTGGAACAGAACAAGTATTGTTTCTTTGGGCCCAAATCCTGAATCTTTGCTTGAAAATTCCCTTCAGGCTAAGGAGGTTTCCTGCTAATTGAGACAAAGAAACATAAACCTCTCGAGCATTTGTTTTCTTCACCTGTGAAGATACACAGGGAGATCAAGATCTGTGCACCTACAAAAATCATTGTCAGAGAAATTGGCTTGTTTTCCTGTGATTGCTCTCAATTTAACTTCTAGCTCCACTATGCAGAAGGGTGAAGAAAGGGGTATTTTGAGAAAGCAAGTACCTTACTTCTGATAGATGTATGCCAGGATGCCAAAGACTACATGCATCCACCACAACCTACGTGCCAAAGACTGCAAGGACGTAACCAGTGAGCCTGTTTCAGTTAGTGTGGTCACTCTAATCTCTCAGGGAAATAAACTCTATCCAATTAGCAGTTCTGTACCAATAAAACTGCATCCGAAGTGAAGAGGATATAGTAATTTCATTGTACTGTTTTAATTACAGTGGTACAACCTGTAAGCACACAAGCTTCAGTATATATAAAGAAAACACAATTCCTTTTGAGACAGTGAGGTAAAATATAATTCCCTTAAAGTCAGCAAAATTGCACTGGGGGTGATTGAGGCCCAGTGCCTCTGATAATGAATATTCCTGTAGCCGAATCCCCTTGCAGGCCAATTAATTACCTCCACACCATACTGGTGCATTACAAATTTTATGTTTATTTCAAAATCAAAGCTAAATAACTAGAAAAATCATATGGCTGAGCCAAACTGTGACTTTATGGGTTTTAATTTTTGAGATTAAAGCGAAGTAAAGACACACCCAGTCAGCAAAGTCTGGAGACAATAAGATGTAAAGCAATCCTCCTTCTGACCTCACATTAACACAGAAATCACCCTACAGCATGCAAGTGTCAGCCAACAACGGCACCTACTTATTTCCTGTCAGCTTGTCCCTTTGATCTAACCTGATCCTTCTTCACTTTATTAAAAACGTTCTAATCTTTTGTCTTTGATCTCCCTGTAGGATTCTTCAAAGAGCTTCAAATTAGCAAACATGCAAACAACAAAAAAATGTACTCTGTATCAGTATCGGCAAGAAACAATGATGTGGGGAGCCATTTCCTTCCTCAACACACAAGTTTAACGAGGGGCAGCATTTTAAAGCCAAAAGATGCCATAGTTATCTGTTGTTTATTGGCATTAGGGTGGATGACAGAGTCCAAGCTTTTTTTACTGGGAGGTGGTTTGCTCTGAAGGTGTAACAAGGCAGCCCAGCAGGGGTAGCAAAAAAGCCATGTGCATACTTCATTCAGCATGCCAGATGAAAGGATTATGTCACATTCAAGAGCAACAAAGAGCTCTGTTTAAGTTTGTACCAGGCTGGAACTGTGGGGCAGCCGTTAAAGACCACCAAGGTTTTAAATAAAACCGGACACTTTTAAGTTTCCTCTAGCTTTCCTTGCAGTAAATCCACCCAATATGAAGGGAATGCCAGTATCTCCCAGGATGAAGATCTCTGAGGCTTTAAAGTGGAAAACAAGTTTAATTTTTTTTATATATGCAAAACCCATATGTATATTTCAAGCCTAATATTTGTATATGCATATATTTTTTTCTTATTAAAGGTACCATCAAATTTAAGGACATCACCATATTAATTTTGTTCCATCTTAGACTTACTCAACAGCAAGATGTTTTTAGCAAGGAAGAGCATTGCTCTAGGACCTCTTCCACCATGTCAATTAGTTAGCATCATTCCTCCTTTATAACTTTAATTTAGACCCTAAGGTACATGCTCCACGTACAATTAGTGTTTTTTGTTGTTGAATACTGCTCAGCTCTGCAAAGACTTATGAAACTAGATTAGAAATACTCTGTAAGTTGCTTGGCATATCAATCTACCTTTCAGTGGGGAGGCTTGGTTTTAACTCTCACTCCATGGAGGACTATGCCTGTAGCCAGGCTGAAATAGTGAAAAATATCTTTGCCAAATAATACAGGTCACCAGAAGCACTTCATGACTGTACAAGGCCCAGACCAATGTCTACTGAAGTCAGTGAGACATTTTCACTGGTCTATGAAATCCTAGTTAGGAACTGAGAGACAAGTCTTTTCAGTAAAATCCAAATCCCTTTAGTTAATCTGGGATTTCTTGCATAAAATTTAAGAATAAATCAACTATAAACAGAAATCTTTAGGAAAACTCATATTCAAGGTTTAAGCTTGTCAAACTCATATATGCTTAGACATATATTTACAGTTTATAAGTACTCAAAATTTATCCAACAACAAACAATATGCTATGCTTTTATCCTGTGTAAGAGGGATCTTTCTACCAGATACTGTCTCCTGTGGCTGTTGTTAATGATAAAAGGCAGAGCTCAGCCTTTGCAGGAATTGCCACATACTTGAAAGTGCCTCAGATATATGGTTCCAAGCCAACTTCTTAGCAGGCTTCTTGACATCTAGCTCTTACTTTGGTTGAAACCACCATGCAAGACTGCAAGGATTTCCCATTCCCCAGCTACTTTCATTTCTCACAGTCTGATACAGCCCCCATTCAGCCCAAACTGAACAGACAGCCACACTAGATGTCTTCTCCACATGGGACTCATTAATCCACAAGACTGGGCTCAGAGTATTTCCTTGGAGGAAGCATTGCATAAACTTCAAAAATAGAGTTTGGAGAAATACTGAGAAATGTGTCTACTTGTGAAACCAGATACCATGACTCTTAACAACCTGACTACAAAAGTTTTGATAGTGTACTTTTTGAAATTCCAAATATATTCAGCAGGTTTGGGACAAACCTGTTTTGTTTTGTTGCATGAGAACTTCAGAGTTTTCTAATTTTCTTCTGTCAGAAAGCTCAAAACGAGAAAGAACACAGAGAAGAAAACTTGGGGGCACAGTAAAGTTACCTGGATGTTACCAGCCCCCTGGAAATGTTTAGCTCTGGGACTACTTTTTATCTGATCTATTTTGACAAGCCCCATATACCATAAAATTAACAAAAACTCAAAAGGCCTCTGTTAAAGAGGGCAAAGCAATACAGTTACTAGCATTCAAGTTCAAGTGAAACAGCAGTTAAAAGCTCGCTCTTCTCACCTAATTTTTATTTATAATCCAAGTTGCTAAATACTTAACTCTAAAAGCCAAACTGCTTTTTATTTGTCACACTCTGTAGTCCCTAAAATAGTGCTATTAACATAGCCTGCAAGTTAGTTCACATTTATCTACCTGAGTTGACAAGACACACATCCTGTCAATATCCTACTGAATCTCCCCAAACGAGATTCATGCAATACTTTAATGCTCTAGACTATCTCTATCATACACTGAACTTTTCTACCTAACTCCCCTAAATCCATTTTAACAAAAAATAACAGCAGAAATTGCAAAAGCAAAATATTTTAAGAACTTATAAGTGTGCTTTGTCTGAAAGCATGTAAAGATAAGAATGAATGAAGTCAAAATATCTTCTTTTTACTTGACCAATCTATCCAGACTCATGACCTGGCTGCTTCAGCACTGATGCTGCAGATCTGTAAGGGTTCTTGCTCCCCCAGAACAGCAGCAGGTTCAACTGAAGCTCTTCATATGCTTAGGAATTTTATTAATTCTATCCTCACTTGTCTAAGCTCAAAATGTTATCATTGAGGCTGGAGGAACTCTGCATTTAATCCTGGATAGTTTGGAAATTAGAACAACCCCAGCAGATCAGATCACTGTGAACTGGGCCAAATGGAATCACTTCCTGCCATATTCACTTTAAACAACAGAATGCAAAGATGTCTTCACCATAATCGTTTTCAGAGCCAGTCTTTTTTAACAATTACAGTGGAAACTATGTTCCTTCTCTAATCTCACACCCACAGTCTATATTGAGTGCGTATCTAGTGGGAATACAGTATGAATTAAACACAATTTTTTAAAAATTACTAAGTTTCCCCTTGAATAGTTACCGTCTCAAGGACTCTTAAAATACATTAAACAATTTCTGACTTAGAAAAATTACGACTAGTCAAATTAGCATTGCAAGTATAAAGATGGTATTTTACATACAGGTATGATCTATTTAACTACTTACACTGAATGAAGCATCCCCACATGGTATCTCCTAAGAGGTCTTCAAAACGAATGTATGTTTTGTGGCCAACCACTGGGCTGAGGATCAGGTATCTTGTTCTAGCTCATAGGTCCAACAAGTTTCTGCTTACTTTAGACACATTGCTACCTTTCATTCCCTCTTGTAGCACAACGTAATTTCATCAGGGAGCTCATCCATGCCTGTTACACTTTCCTCACTAGAACTGACTAGGATGGACCTTTTCATTAGCAGAGTGCTACTTACGATGAAATCAGGTTTGTTCTTGCAGGAACTGTTGACTTGACGTTATAGAGAAGGACTTAAACTGATTCACTGGAACTTGAGTACCAGAGAGTTAAAAACTTACCTCATTTTTTATTCAACAGGACACACATCACAGCTGAAGGCAAGTACAGTATGCTGGTCAAGCCGAGGGCCTACCTGGGTCACTGTCTGCCTCCAACATGGCTGCAAGGACTTACCCCAGGATGAGTGAGACCCAAGCAGACACACAATTAGTTTCTTGAGTCTTAGCCTCTAACTTCCATCACTGAAAATTACTTCCTGAATATATAAAGGTTTTACACCATGTTGTCTTCAAAACGTAACCAGGGTCTGTTCCTTTGCATGTGGCTTGTAACCTCTCCAATGATGCCTGCCTCAACTGCTACAGGGCAAAAACCCCTCATTTTGAAGTTCCTTTACCATTTTTGTCCAGTGTTTGTCTGCAGCCATTAGCTGTGATGCCACAGCAGTCATTTGCCTGCTCTGTAAAGTCTGAGGTCATGATTTTAGCATCCACGTAGGTGAACCATCAAGTTGCTGACAAGCAGTGCTTCACTTACCCCGTAATTTCCCCGTCAATTAGCAAACAGCACCCACACCGAAGGGGCAGTCCCGACAGCCCTTACTCGTGCCAGGACTCGGAGGAGTGAGGGAGGACCCGTGAGAACCAAGCCCCGGGGGCAGCCACCGCCTTCCCGCCCGCCGCTGCCTCACAGCGGCCCTTCTCTCTGAGGGCGGCACGAGCGCGGTCCGCTCGCGCCGCCAGGGAGCGCCCGGCCGGCGCGTGGCGGCAGCGCAAGAGGGTGCGCGGGAGCGAGGGGGAAGCTTCACGCCCCTGACGTTGCACACTCGCACGCAGTATCGGCGAGAGCTGACGTCATCCGCTCTTCTGACACGCTTCCACAATTAACGTCTTCTCTTTTAAACCCTCGAGGCCTGCACCTGAAAGCCCCATCCTGGGACCACTGTTCCATTACACCAACCCTGGCTCCAGCGTTGTGTGGTGCTGCCCTGGGGCGTTACTGAGGGGAACGGGGACCCCTCCAGACAAAAAAGGCTTTGGAAACAAGAGGAAGGTTACAGAATAACCAAGGAGTTTGAAAACACGTGTCGTTTTGCTCCCCAAGGAAAGTTGTGGGGTCTGATTTTCAAGATAGAACAGACTAAAGGTAAAGGTAACAGCACACTTCATAATGATTTGAATGGTAGGCACTGCACCAGGCACTCCCTTCACACATACCTAGAGAGAAGATGAAGCTGTGCTTTAGCATTTCATTCATGCAGCTGTGTAAAAGCTTTAAAACCTCCTCTGAAAATACACTGCCTCCCTCTAGTGGGTTCTCTTTTTGTGACCCTATTTTACATGGACAAAGTGCTGATCAAAACCAAGGCATCTAAGCTCTATACATAAACTCAGGCTAAGTGTAAGTAGTTAAACCCATGCAGCCAGATTGTTAAGCAATATGGAATTAACATGCCCCAGCAGAGCTAGTGTGGTTGTTGTACAGGTGCAGGGGAAGGATCAAAAAGATGTGCTCTAAGTCACAAGCTCAGACGATGTTGTCAGAGTAGCATTTGGCATGAAGAGTACAGGATACGAGAACCAATTACCATCTTACTTGTTCTTTCAATGCTTGTGTCGTACCTTTATTAAAGGTGTTACAGAACAATAGCCACAGCATGCTAGTCTGCTAGCAGAGGAGAGTTAACAGTGATAAAGAATGAAGAAGGATATAAGCAACTTGTTTGATAACAAAATAGGTAAGGCCATCTCCACTGATTTTTTTGTCAGAACAGTGATACTGATTTAAGAGAAAGTGCCTCTGATGGATAGCAAATTAACATTTCTTCTGCTTCCAACTGTTGAAAACTGTTTGGAAAAGTAAGGTCTGTCACTTCAAGAACTCTTCCTTTTAGATTGCTGTCCAACTAGGGGTTCCAGAGCTTATGAAGAAATCAAGGTATCTTTCAAACAAAGGGTAGTAAAACTTCCCTTTTCACAGTAGCATCAAAAAGTCTGCATCTTGCTCAAATGCATCAAAGCACACAATATGAACAAGAAGTTGCATTCTTTGAACAGATTCTAGTTTCTAGCTTATAGAAGAACAAATCCAAAAACAAAGATTAGTTTACTTGGCTTTGGAGGACCTTACACAGTGAGGCAAGTGTTACTAGATCTGCACTTGGAAGATACAGAGTGAAGAAGTTTTACTCATCCATCATACCTTTTATTTTCTATTATCAGTATATGATCATCTTTGAGGAAGTTGAGGAATAAGAACCGAGGGATATACCAGCTGCACTTTACAGATTAACAGCCACAAAAATAGAAAGCAACTATACAATCTCAGGGTTCCACAAAACTAGTTTGTTCGTAGCACTTGACGCAACAAGTTTAACTGCAACAAGTGAGGAAGCTACAACTGTAAAGTGCTATTTTTGTTAGAAGTGGCTAAAAAAAGCACAACTACAACAGATTTGGGTATTCGGTGGTTAGATTGTCGATGTCTTCCAAACCTTTCATTTCAGGCTCTGTGTTTTTTGATGAAATTGATAAGCCCATTTGTTGAGCTATCATGAGATGTCACTGGAGCATCTGACTCCAGTTCAGGCTCAATTTTCTTGGCAAGTTGTTTTCCAAGCTCAACTCTGCATGTTTAAGAATCAGAAGAAAAGTGGTATTAGTGCTAACAATTTATACAAGCCAGCAAAAAGTAAATTGACAGTGAACACTACGAATGTTTTTCCCTTCACAAGTCACTGACAGTAGTTCGACTCAGTACCGTTCATAACCTGGAGTTTACAGCTGCCTTTCTTTCTAATTCTCAGAGCATGTGTTCAGCCTACTTGACCATTTTAGACATTACTGCCTCTTTCCTGCATTAATAGATTTTTTCAATGAAACTAAATACAGGTCCTTAATATTGTACCTACAAAAGTCATTACGCATGGCTGAACAAGGATATATAGTGACTTATTCTCAAAAGAGTTCTCTTACACATTTTCTCATGGTCTTTTTTCTATGTCATGATAGATTAAGAACTACCACAGTCAATAAGCATAAAAAACCAGATCAAGAAGACTTACCCCCACTGGTCATAACTGTTAATGTCCCAGACAATTCCTTGAACAAATATCTTGTGCTCATACATGGCTATAAGCAGAAAGATTTATTAGTAAATTTTATGAGAAGGTTTTAATAAGCATTTACATAGGAGAAATCTATTGCTTACCAATGATGGCTCCCAGAGTGAATGGGTTGAGTTTTGTAAACATGATGGAATTAGTTGGTCGATTTCCCTCAAAGACCTTTCAAAACAAGAGTTACATTGTTACCTAATGTTTGAAAACTCCTATCAGAAATTTGATCTGTGTTTCCCTTATAGCCTACAATGGAGTATTCCTATTAGCAAATACAAAAGCTTTAAAGCTTCAACAACTTCAATTATATCATTTTTGTGTTTCATTAAAAAGATCTTTCTTTCCAAAGCACCATTATTGGCTACTACAGCTACAGGAAGTAAAACAGATAGTATCCTGGAGCAGTGATGGGATAGCTGATCTTTTCTGAAATGCCTCAGAAGGCTTGCAGATTAGCACACTTTACCAAGAGTGCCATTCACAGGCTGCTCCACTAGATCTGACAGGGTAGAATGTGTAACACTACCTTCATAACTGCCAAGACAATAGCACCTGACAGCCACCGGAGGGCACTGCCCCATTAGTAAGGGCCAACACAACACCCTCACGACAGTCTAGTGTGGAAGCCTTGTTACCTTATGGGGAAGAAGCTTCTCCAGAGCATCTCCACTCAGCCCTGCTGCTTGAAGTTCCTTACGAGCTTCATCGGCAGTTTTCCCTTTCATCAAGGCCTCAGTCTGAGCGAGGAAGTTGGCCAAAAGAATCTACCAGGTAGAAATAAAAACATCAACTCAAGCTACTGTTTCCTTTGCTGCAATGTGCTTCATGGAGACCGAATCTAGACAACTCTGTTTAACACTAAAACATGCAATAGTGCCTACTATTGTTTTTTACCAGGAGACTTGATTACTGTTTTAATAGCACATGTATGCAAACACAGCCAGGACTGTTCTGCAGAATCCTGTCCCTGCTGGAACTGACAGCAAGTCCCCAGTGAGGTTAAAGGAGCCAGGATCTCACACACCTCTTACACCCAGTATAATCTATACTTTAACCCATGCTGTACCTGGCTTTCCATGCATATGGTGTAAAGATTACTCAAAAGGTAACCCTCTAAGACTTACTCTGCGTGAAGGAAAGCCCTCACAGTGTGCCATGTGCCAATCCCTACCAGGGTAGGGGAAGTTTTTGTTGTTTCCTATGCCTTGCTTAACATTAGCTTGCAAATTCACATGCAGTTTTGTCCTACTCATTGCACTGAAGGTAAGATTTCACTGGACTGTTGAGACAGTAAGCTTTTCCTCAAGCTGTCACTTGTACTTGATATTATTTGCCAAAAGTTACCATTACACCAATTAAATAGCACTTATAATCTGAAATCATGACAAAACTGCTGTTTAGTGAGGCATCATGCTTTTCTCTAAATAACACAATAAATGGTAGACGTGGACATGTTTCCACCTATGGGATTCAAAAAGTTCTTAGATATGATTCACTAATGTATCCTCCAAGTAAGGATTTTCCAACTAAACAAAAATCTGTTAAGGAAATTGCATAGAAGGCCATCACCCTAGCTGTGCTAGTACACTCACTAATTTAAGCTTCAAGACAGACATGTAACAGCACCTCTGAAGAAATTTTGATCCACTCTGAGAATTAGCTTTTTCCTATTCTGCAAGAATTGAACTCCTTACAACTCCTATAATGAATTATCTCCAAATACTTAACTGCTCATCTCTTTCCAGTTTCAGTAGGCCAATAAAGCCACAACACTGATCTACCTTAAACTGTGACAGCAATTTCTTCAATAAAAATAACAGAAGTATAATATGTAGCTATAATTTAGGCATTTTCAAACCTACTGTGAAATGTCACAGAACCTATGTGACTAGTTCAAGAGAAACACTTGGAAATCACATGCTGCAACACTGAATAAGCTTCAGTACCTTCAGACATAAGAAAATATGGGTGCCCTGACCAGAATTTATTACCTTGTGATGCAAGCCATTTCTCACTGGGTGCTGGGTCTGGACTGGGATCAGAAAGTCACAGGGAATCATGCGAGTTCCTATAAGTAAAAAAAGCAATGTTAATAACCCTAAACCAGGAAAGTCATAGAATATATTAAATTCACACCCCACTGTCACAGCTACTGGAAGATTGAGTCACTTAGCTTTTTTTAAAAAGCTTTTTACTTTACAGGAAGTGAAAGTACAGCTCAGCAGTTTCAGCCTTAGGTGAATTAAACCCTGCGTTCTGTAGCATTCCAAAGTCATTAAGAGCACCATAGCACTGCAATGCTAGATATGAGCCTAACCTCCAAACTAGTGTAATTTCTTTGGACTCTTCCAGCTTCATAACCATTCAGAATTTCATTCCAAACAAGGTACTGGATAGCTTCAGTTTACCTTGATGAATGAGCTGGTAAAAAGCATGCTGTCCATTGGTGCCAGGCTCTCCCCACACAATAGGGCCCGTATTGTAGTCCACACGAGATCCTTTCTTGGTAATGTACTTGCCATTAGATTCCATATCACCCTACAAGAATGGAAGGGCAGGATGACCTTTCTTGTAGAACTACACAATATACATTTCCATACGTAACCCATGAATGAGCCACAGTCATTAAAGCTTCATAACTCCCAGGGATGTAGCTTAGTTTGCTGACACCAAAATAATGGAAGAATGAGGGAAAAGAGTAAAGAAAAAATACCAAAGTTCACTGAGCAAATAAGCCAATACCAATGGTGGCACATTCTCTATGCCCTTGATTACATGTATTTAAACAATTACAATCTTAACCTAGAAACATGCATTCAGGTTCTAAAACCAGGACAGAAGCATCTCTGTTTTCCTCCTGAAACCTTTACTCTGAGCCTTACCTGCTGGAAGTAGGCAGCAAAGCGGTGCATGTATTGGTCATAGGGCAGAAGGGCATGGGTTTCACATCCATAGCAGTTTATATACCAGACTCCTAGCATGGCCAACAGAACAGGCAGGTTCTTCTCCAGTGGGGCAGTGTGGAAGTGATTATCCTACACGACACAAAGGAAAAGAATGACACTTTTGATAAAGCAACCATCATCCCTCCCAACTCAAATTGTTTTTACTGTTGATTTGATCCAGGGAGAGCTTCCCAAGCATAGCTGTTTTAGAACACTGAGAATATGGGGAGCTGAACTTCATGTATCAACCTGCCTTTAGTTATATTGCTAACAACTCTTAAGAGGAAGAAATCTGAAATAAGCATTTCACACTCACCATCCAGTGGGCTCCTGCAAGCAGGCTTTCAAAGTTGTCAAAACCTAACAAGAAAAAAAAAAAAACCAGTTTCTATTTACTGTTACAACTCAAACTAGTTTTCATATAGAGACAATTACAAAACAGTAGAGGTTCCCTGTAAACAGCAAGGCTCCCAACTGCTAATTGAATTTGAAGTTGCATTTTGGTTTCTCCTGAAGTTTACATCCCAGATAATACTTATTTATGATTGAAGCCTGACTTCAAGGCAAGTCCAACTTCATGAAGCATACTTCAAACACTTTTGCCTCAAATCCCCATTCAGGCAAAATGAGCAACTGGAAGGAAAACAGCAGCATTAAAACCAGGCTCTGTATTAAAGGCTACATAGTTTTCAGCAAGTTTGAACGCTTAGTCACTTCACAGCCACAGTAGAACACACGTCCCAAAACACATGGCAAGGCTAGTACAGCAGGCATTTCTGTGTCAGTCTGAGGAGAAACAACCACAAGAAAAAGGTTTCCTCCCCCCTCCCCATTCTCTTAATGCACCTTATTTCTTTGCTCTATAATTAAGGTATTTAAATCATCATTTGTTTTCACTAATGAGACGTTTACCTAATACCATCTTTTCCTGCAAAGCCAGAAATCCTGACTCTTATGGGAAAAAACTGAGGTGAAGTTTTGGCAAACAAAGCAGCAGCTCTACCTATTGTCAGAAGCCAGCTTTGGGAGGTAAAGGATGTAAAAGCAAGGAGCGCAGATAGACTTGCATGTCAGCAGTCAGAACCAAATCTGTCTGACAGCAGAAATGAAGAGCTTATTGCAGAAAAAACAGTAGTGCCTGACTGAAGTTCATTTTGCTATTCACATAGCGTTTTTGACACATGACAACTCCTATTCATACCATTCCAAAAACACCAACATCAATATTTTTCTTCTAACCTTGGTCTAAGGGCATTCTAGCTTTTAATTAGAAAAAATGACATCATGGTTTCAGACTTTCCAATATATGAAAGAAGGGATGAATGAGCAAATGCAAGACTGCTGAAATAGCCCACTCACCAGAAAAGAGTTCTTAAAGCTCTGATGCTCACTGTGTACTCTCCATCTGCATTTGAGATATGCATCAGAAATGCCAGTGCCACCCAGTCACAGTACAAGTAGGTGGTGTTTTTGAAAACTCATGTTCACTCCACAGTCAAATGCAGATAGAAACAGTCCTGTACCATCAGGCCCTATAGCCTAGAAGAACAAGTACTGGGGACCAAAGGAGTAACGGGAGGAGAGAGTTAACAGTGTTAACTGGAGCTCATATACTGGATACATGGGATTTTGAGGTTTAGTTGTGTATATACTCACAGAAACTAAACATCTACTGTTAAACCATTTAGGAATGTCACTTGCAAGGTCTAATTTTCAGCACTAACATAACTTTACATAAGTTAGGCTATGCAATTGACTGAAGATGCAGTCTGACTATCTGCACCCAAGGCATGGTTTATTTCCAAAATTGCATTTGCAGTAGTGAAGGCTCAACACTTCAACTGCTTTGCAGGCTATTTTTTAGCACAAACATCCACTCAGACTAGGTTGGGTAATATTTTCTCCCAATCTGAGCCACAATCCCCCTGTTGTTGATTCACTGCATTGTTATATTCCAGAGGCAAAAAGACTAATTCTTAGCATTGTTACATCACAGGAATACCTACCAATATGCAGGGCAATGGAGAGACCAATGGCAGACCAGAGAGAGTAGCGTCCACCAACCCACTGAAAACAAAGAGATTGATTTAGATAGGAAGTACAAAGCTTTTAAACCCAAACCTATTTGAACTATTAGGGAATAACAGCATGTGTTCACTTCCAAATACCAAATTTGCAGCTTATATTAAGTGCTTTAGTATTATCACCCCCTCTATAGATAAGACTGCTTTAGAAAGTCTATGAAACTATCTGGGGAAAGGTAATGCTTTAGGTATTTTCTAAACAGTGGCTTTGAAATCTAGTTTATCTGGTGTCTAGTCATTGAGACATAAACCAACCAGTTTCTGATTAACTACAGAGGCCAAGACTAAGGGCAGTAATACTTAAAATATGCATCTGCTACAAAAATATCAAGTTAGGCTCCAGTTTCTGGTGCTTGACCTTTACAGGCCTAGATTACATACAGTAGACCCCAACAGTCAAATGTCACAGCTTATAATAACTACTCACACAGAGGAATAGGCTAAGACTTATATCTCCTGTTACCCAACAGCTGATTAGACAGCCAAGAATACAGAAGTTTCTTTAGACCTTTGACTGCAGATCTTTCATGGAACAGCCAAGACAAAACTGTTTGCCTAATATTCTTGATTTGCCTTTAGTTAAGGGTTTCCAGATATTTCAGTAGACTACAACAGCTATAATTTAGGTGTTTTGGCAGTTTCCTGACATCTAGTTAGCATCTTCTACAGCAAGTTACGATACATTAAACATCTACTTACATCCCAAAACTCAAACATGTTCTCTGGGTCAATTCCAAAGTCTTTAACTTTAGGCTGGATTAAAAAAGAAAGTGATTAAGTACACCAAAAAGCAAGCCAAACATTAAACAAACTATATTATGTCTAACAAATAAAAACCCCACAACTTGGGTACCTGATAAATTCACAATTCCTCAAGTTGCATCCTCTATTCTAAAAATATATAGCCACTATCAGAAAAACTCTACCTTAGTTCCCAGAGAGAACTATCACTATTCAGTAGTTGCAAAATCCACAATATACACTCATTGTGGAATCAAAGTGGCAATACAGTTAAGAATTGGACTGACATTCCATTTACATTTAACTGAAGCATAAAGGAAGAAGAGAGCTTCACACCATGGGACCTGACAGCATTAGGTTATGGCAGTCTTTTCCCAATTGCTATTGGCCTTTCTACTTCATACTTTAATATGAAACCCCACATCAGTGTACATATACAATATGTTATTTACACAAGCTACCTGCATTGCTTCAGCACTTACATGAGGAGTCTAGGAGAGCAACGTTTGTTTACATAAGTGCATTCAGATATACTTAAGCACTTACAGGTAACAGTCATTAATAATAGGACAGTAATTTCAAGTATAAAGATCTTGATTTTGGATTTTAAGCTCTAACAGAAAAAAGCACAAGTTTATAACAAGGGTTCAATCTTGCTACAGTTGATCACTCCACAAGTGTTTCAGCTATTTTCAGTGGAGAAGAGATATGCTTCCTTTCAAGGTGGCTGCTAACTACTGGTATTTAAGTGACAGTGTCTTAAACCCAGTAAGGAAGACTATCTTAAGTGAGCCACCTTAAAAGTACATAGGGAAAAAATATGTTATACTTACACCATTGGTAGACAAGGCAACAAAATGCTTGGCCACAGCTGAAGGCTTAATAAAAATAAACAGACTATTAGATCTAGAGAGCTAATTATTTCGATTTCTGGTCATAAAGCTGATCTGCCACCAGTTACATTTAAACAAAGCACTGTTGATTATCATTGGTTATTTTTGTGTTATCAACTTGAAGTCATCTTACATACACTCAGTATGGGATTTGGCAGCATGCCTGTCTGAAGATAGCATTGTGATAATACTCTTACTCTGGAAACAGTCACTGAAGCAGCACACTACTTAAGAGTATGCTATCAGTTTGGAACATCCCCCCCACCACCCACTCTGCAGCACATGGAGTTCGTTGTACACGCGCTACCTGTCTGACTAGGGTCAAAAGATTGAGAAAACAAATTGCTGATAAATCTCAAGCTCCAGATTTAGACTTTGGTCTTTCACTAAGTGTTCTGGATGAACTGTCTGCAACCATAGTGTAACAAGGAATTTTAGAGCCCAAATTTCAAACTAAGTACAGCTACTCTGGCTGGAACAGGTTAAAGACTATCTTATTACATGGGCAGGCAGTATCTGCTTTTTTCTTGTAAGGGTTAGAAATGGGAGAGAATGAGCCAAATACAAGGTTTCTATTCATAGCACAGCCATCTGCCATAGAAACATTAGTATATCAACCATACTGCATACTTAAAAATTAGAAATGAAGCTAACAATAGGAAGGTAATGCCACATAAACACCATTTTCTTACATTTCCATATCAATTGTTCCAAACTACTAACCTGCTTTAAGATAAATGCTGCACTATTACTTGGCACACAGGATATGGGAGAACAATGCATGGAAACCATTTACAGTAATAACACCAGTGGATTTAGCACTTTGGCCAGACATAGCAGCCTGTCACTAACCCTGAAGCACTGAAGTGTTCATACAGCATTTGCTGAGCTATACAGCTTAAGCTCAGGCAGCTATTGGTTATGCCACAAAGCACACGATGACCAGCAAGAAATTGCACAGTAAAAAGCTGTTGCATTCTGTTATGTAACCTAAACATACTAGACTTACATCATTAGCAGCATGTAAGAACCACTCTTTAGCTGTTTCTGCATTGGTGATTGTTTCTTGGGTGGTAAAAGTCTGCAAAACAGAAAAAAGTATGTAAAATACATAAAATGGAAACCAGTTCAGGCTGGTAAAACATCATGTTCCATATAAATAAAGTTATTCTAGATCTCTTCATAATAAACTGCTGCTAGATTTCATCAAAAAAGCAAACTTACCAATCCAGAAGGCTAGTGTTGCTGGATTTACCCATCTAGTTTTATCCTAGCATATACCTGGAATTGGGGCAGCTATTTCCCATTTCCTACCATCCCTCTCCCAATCTTAGGCAAAGCCTTGAAACTAAAATTTTCTGCAGTAGTCTTTCACTAAATATGAAAAGTATTATTCAACTCAAGAGGAACTGAGTGACAATCATAGAATGCTTTGGGTTGGAAGGGACCTCGAAGATCATCTACTTCCAACCCCCTATCAGAAGAGGATCACATAGATCATTGTCCTCTTGTTCTTGGATTCCTACTTTTTCATGTAGGAACACTCATTTCTGCTTAGAGTCTTGTCATAACTTTATTTTGCTGACTAGAGGAAAATGTTTGCCTGCTTCATGAAGTGTGCACAGAAATTCAGTCATGCAGTTCTGCAAATATCTACAGCCATTCTGGTTTACCCAACCATCAAAATTTAGCTTTAAGGGTGAACATTAGATTCAACCTACTCTCATCCATCTCCAGAAATATTTCATTATGAAACACAAGCCTGTTAGGGAAAACAAAAAACCTGCTATTCATCCTCTTCCAAATATATCCAATTATCCAACTACAGTCTGGCAAACAAACTGAAATGTTACTCTTAATTTAGCAGTCTTCTAAGCCTTTGAACCGTGATCCTTGAACTCAATTACTCAAAGTGACCATTAGTATTTTTTGTGAAGTTTCCTTACTCCATAAGCTGCTGCCAAGTATTGCCAAGATAAAATAATGAGCACAACCCTAGAGCATGGCCAGCATTACACACATGTTCATTTGTTGCAGATGGTCTTCAACAGCAAAAAGGTTCTACTGTGCTTTACAAATGAAGTCGACCCAAGTTACTTAACTATGAAGTTTGTCTTCATCAGTTCCTTCTGCTAAGACAGAAGCATTCCTCAAAGTAAGATAGGAGCTAGAAGTTATGTTTACAAAGTTATTAGGCAAAAAAACTTCAAGGCAGCTGTTCAGTCTTTATTCAGACGTAAGAGTCATCTTAAACCACCAGACTTCGTAAGTAAAGCAGCTTAGTACTTATATTCTCAGTTCCTTGAACACTAAGTTCTTTACATTAAGATATTTTTCTGCTGCCCTAGAACAGAATGAAGATTCCCTACTACATGCAATTCTTTAATGCAAAACACATGTAACAAGTAATACTGTACTTAAAATGACCAAAAGTAACCTTAAATAAACAAAGAACAAGACAAGATCATGAACTCTAAAGAAATAACTATATAGGATCCTACATTCTACCTACAGAGAAATACAGTAAAAAAAACTGTTGCCAATAAAGCTTAAACTTGTGTTGACTGAGAAATACACCCCAGACAGCATGAAATGGATTGCAAGTCTTATTTAGGTTAAATCATTTTCAGCACTTGAGTTCCGGATCCCTAAGTATTTCATCAGCAACACAAGCTTGTACTGAAAGTTTAGGATGAATCACAGCCATCCTGCTTAGAAACAGTCCACACTAGAAGTCTCTATCTAGATCTTCCTTCTGACTGAATCCTTTACATTTACATAAATTCACACTCCAGTGCTTGTATGACACATACCTTTGATGCAATGATGAAGAGTGTAGTGTCTGGTTTAAGCTCAGCCAGAGTTTTGGCTATATGTGTACCATCAATGTTGGATACAAACCAAACACGCGGTCCTCCCTTGGAATATGGTTTCAGAGCTTCAGTTACCATCAGAGGGCCCTGAACAGAAACAACAATCAGGTTTTATCTTCACTGCAAGCATGCACACACACAAAAAGATGCAAGTGATATGCTGAAGTCAGGACCTTACCAAGTCAGAGCCACCAATCCCAATATTGACTACATCAGTGATTGCCTTTCCAGTGTAGCCTTTCCATTCACCACCACGGACTCTCTGTGGCAGAAAAGAAGTAATGACTATTTTATACTTAACTCTAAAGTTAGCAATTTTAACACTGGAAATATGCTCTTTCCAGGGATTGTAGAAAGCTTCCAAAGACAGGCTTTAAAATCTAGAAGCTTGAAAGCTACAAAGCTATGTTCTTCCCTAGACACCCAGATATGTCCAAGATAACACTTCACTAAAAGTTAGAAGTCTAATGGACACTGCAAGATCAAACTCTCCTTTGTGGACTGCTATAGCATTTGTAATTGTTTCAGCAAAGGCAAGAGATAAAGTTAAAAACCAAAACATTTTTGGCATTAAACTACATGACATACCTGAACCTCATGGGGTTCAGTGTCTCTAGTTAGAAGCAACTTCACTAACTAATCTAGAAGATAGCAGCAATAAAAAGTTAGCAAGGCAATATATAAATGATTTACAAGAATTCTGAAATAAGTGCAAGATCACTGCTAAAAGAGAAAATCTAGAGCCCATTAAAAACAGCTGGGAGAGAAGAGTGAATCATAGTAAAACCAGCTCCAACTCCATGTTTGGCCCTGAACTATAAACCTCAAAGGCACAAAAATTTATGTGAACCAGGCTACAATCTATGCTTCACAATACACATTAAGAGTCTGGCTGGGTGTAGGACAAATAGATGAAAAATAAGTAGTGGTGATACTTCATACCTGGCAGAAGTGTTTCATTTTGTCCAAAACTTTGTTTACTTCTGGAACAACATCCTTCCCATCTACAAGTATTGGCACATTAGAACGATTTCTCAGAGCAATATGAAGCACAGCTCGATTCTGAAACAAGAAAAATCAATGAAGCTAATTCCAAATTATACCCAGGGGCCTCAGTTGCTTCATCCAGAAGGTATTATCTTCAAAATTTAAAAATCTTTCAGATTAACTGGAATTAAAGCAGTAGTTTGTGTATATACATGTATACCCCCCTCCTCCCACAGCTATCTAAATCATCCTCACTCCACAGAATCAGTGCAGAGTGCTTACAAAAGCTTGTAATATGTAAACTAAAGCAGCTTGTTCTCTTTGAAAAGGCAGCTCCATATTCCTTGAAAAGCATTTAATCTTTGAGGTTGAGTATTCAGCAATATTCAGTACTCACTGAAAACTATTCTGGCATGCTTCAGGTATACAAGGATGAAGTTGTTTGCTATTAATGGTTATACTGAAAAATCAATTAAAACAAGCAGCCAAAGTTATTTTCTCTGTCAATTATCCTGAGTACCCCATTTCATATTGGAAGAAACAAGTATGTATTTAAACAACTGACAAAAAATACAATAATCACCTTATTATATCTATTGCCTACAATTAAATGTTCCCTGGATACTTGCAATCAAGACACATAGGTGGCAGCTGTGTTAGGAGAAATATCTGTTAGCATACACAACATTACATTAATTTTCCACATACACAAGTCAAAGCACTGAAATCCACTCTGATTTGCCTGTTCAGGAGCATAGCAGCTTTCATCTAGAACGAAGGAGTTAATACTAATGAACAAATTAAAGAGTTTGTAGTGAGGAACAATGAGGTAGAGCAGACAATGAGAGGCATTGTAAGACAAAGACAACACAGACAACATGAGCTGCCAAGTTATGATTTAAATACCAAATGCTAATTCAAAAATCATTGAGTTTGTGGTCACTGACTTGGAGTACGAGAAGGCTTTCAGTCCCTAATTCTCCAAGAGTACCCTATTAAATCTGGGATCAACAGAGGCAGTTTTTTGCAATAGTCAGCCACAGACTGGTATTTGGTAAATACTGCTCACTATCAGGCTTGAAGAAAGCTTTGTCTTGATCAAGAGAAGCAGCGATATTTGACCTGAGGTCTACTCTTAAACAGAAGTACTCCCTAAATATTGGGTGGGCTATGAAGACTGTCCCCATAGTGAGTGGTCAGATATGAGTTACCTCACAGTGCACTGTCTGCATCGTATCAAGCTGCAAGTTTTAACTCATCTGGGATAAACACCTGGCACTGACACACCTGGATGCACTACAAATAATTTCCACATAAGCAGACAATATGCAGCCAAAGCCTACAGCACCAAATACAGATGAGTCTTAAGTAATTAAGACAAATAGCTAAAAAAAATTTTCTAAATCAGAACAGGAATAGCAGACAAGTCAATTCTTGACACTTAGCAGCTCCCTCCTGTCTTATTGATTTAAGTTTATTCAGCCATGCTGTTTGACAGCATCCTGTTACATGGTCTCATGACAGTTTCACATTGTCCACACACTCACATCCCAGATCCAAATCAACTTGATTTGATATTCTATACAAATAAAAAAAGAATTAAACAAACCAAATCTAATTCCAAGTCTACTTCTGACTAATGAAAAAAACCTGATAATAGAGCTGTCATGCAAGTAAGTGCTACATAAAGTTGCCATATCAAGGCAGTAGCCAAATTGGGAGCTAATAGCAGAGGTACAGTTTAATATTGTGTTTAAGTTCTTGCTGTTAAAAAAACGCATCCTTCTGAGAAGACTTCAGCTGCTTCACTGTCTACATGTGAAGAAGTGTAGAATAACTCCATAATATGGTCAGAGATGGGCTAAACCTGCAATAGTTTGTTACATGTGGCTACTCAGTCAACACTGCTTTGGCAGGGGGGTTGGACCCTATGATCCCAAGGTCCCTTCCAACCCCTATGACTCTGTGATATGAGAAAACCCTTCAGGCAGATCTACAGCTTTTCCCATTTCTTTTCACTAGGTAGAATCGGAAGCCTTAATACAGAAGGAAGAAGGACCATTTCTCTAGCAAAGCTTTATCGCTGCTTTTTTACAGGCGTGTAGTAGTCACAAACAATACAATGTCCAACTGCTGAGTTATTTTAGGCAAACAGCTTGTGTAACAGCTAAATTATTCAATAACTAAGTCAAAGGAAATACTGATATCCATGAATTTACCTCAAGCATACTAAATAGCCTTTACTATTTAAGGCAGACTAATAAATCACTACACTGTTGAGTTTACAGTTTTCAACCTACTTTTAATTTCAGAAAGTGTTAAGTTCTCTGTATGCTTTAGTAAAGATTTAAGCATAATTACAACCTTCATATCTACCCAGATAGACATTCTCTTAGTGAATTAAGTGGCTAATTTCCCAAGATTGAACAGTAGACTATAAACACCATAGCCCAAAAATAATTACCATCAACCAAATTGTACTACACCATCCTCATTAAAACTTTGCAAGCAGTGTACTGAGCTTTATGAACACTGACATTAGGCAAAAACATATAAGGAATACTTAGCATACTATACTCTGCTCCATATCCTTTGCAAGATCCAACTCATCATCTTACCAATAAAAGAGGGAAGACAAAATACTGACAAAAACTCTTAAACTGTTAAGATGTATGTTGAAGGGAGGATTGAATAGCTTTATTCACACACATTTTCCTCTGTTTTTGTAAAACCTGTAAAAGTTTATCATGTAAGTAATGAAGCAAACACTACAATCACTCATCCATTTCAGAGTAGCAATTAGGCTAAGTTTTAAGACATCTTACACAGATGCATGAACAGTCGTAATACATAGGCACAACCGAGGGGAAACAACCATGGACAGAAATAGCTTTACCTCAGTGAAGTTGATCTTCTCTCCACTGAACATGCGCTCCCTGGCACTCTCCACACCCCTGGACTTTGCCTGAGAAATATAAAAATAGATTCCTCTTAAAAATAGTAAGAAGTCAACACACACTGCAAAGGTCCAGCTACATTAAAGTATGTGAGCATTTACAAGGTAAGACAGTGGAACAAAAATGATACTAGATGAAAAGACCTGCAGGATCTTATTTTAAAGCAATTGCTGTTTTTTCCTTAAGATGTTACACACTAACTGTGCTGAATGACCAAGAGACAATTAATCCATCTCAATTGCTCAGTTTCATCTTGTCATACTGTTAGAGGATTCATTAGCAATTCTTTGTATTTTTTTTTTAAATCAGAAAAGCAGCAATATTAAGTTTGTTAGTTCCTTTTTTAAAGATATCTGTCCCCACCTAGTCTGAGCCTTAGGCTGAACCAACAGTTAAAGAAGAGTTGTAAATATGGACATCATGCTAAATGAAAAACTGCCTTCTAGGCCAAATCACAAATGAATCTCAAAACTAAGACTGCATGGCATAAAAAGTATCATTTCAATTGGATGCATAGAAGACATCACCTTCTCTTACAATTTTGTATTAAACCTATCTTACTGCAGACCCCAGTAACAGTGCCATATACCAGCTAGTCTTACTATAGACAAAAATATTTTTGTTAGCACAAGAAACAGATGCACACACTGAAAAATGGCCTTGTACCTTGGGACTAAAGGACAAAGCAAGACTTTAAGTAGTACCAAGATTTGGTAGCAGATGCCTTCTAACTTCACTCTCAAATTCAGAGCTAAACATATAAGCAATGTTAGAATAATCAGTTGCATATAAAAGTTAAAGAAAAGTTGCTTGGTTTATTAACTCAACATTTTAAGGAATTACCAGTTCCATCAGCATTTTCATAACTTCTTCTGTAACAAGGTTCTTCGAATAATCCAGTAAGATATCCCCATGATCAGAATTCAGAGTCAAGCTGTCAAAACAAACAGATTTAATTACACATTACTGAAGAGTGGTTTTAAGCAAGACAACAATAATGTCCCTAAACATTACAAAATAATTGGAATATTAATTATACTAAGTTAGTAAAGATGACCTGAGGGACCAATCTGACCACAAGTTTCATAGAGTGACTTACTACTGCATTGTTAATTGAAGACGATGGTTTTCAATAAGCTTAAAACTTAGTGTCCACTTTCTGCTTGTAAAAGTTCACATACAAAGTATGTTTAGCATACAGTTCAACACTCACATTGTTTTCACTGACCAACTAGCATTCTCTAGCAGTAACTAGCTTTTTCCTAATACATCACAGGTAAAAGGCTTTCTACATTATTTCGCTGCTGAAAGAGTTACTGTCTTCCTACAGTCATTCTTTCAATTAGAAAACACCTGGTTTCCAAGACTTTCTGTACATGAAGCTGTTTACATTCTGACAGCTATTATGCAGAATTAAATCCCATTTGTGCATAGTGCAGTCTCACCACCCTCACTGAGTCAGTGGAAGTCTCCAAATTAACTAAAGCTCATCTGAAAGCTGTAGCCTAACACTTCAAAACACAAGCACTTTTAGATTTACCTCTGAGATGAGACACAGAAGTGGTAGTCCAACAGAAATCAAGTGAGCCCAATTATATTTTCTATCCTTATATCTGTGCAAAGTTCTATAGTCCCTGCGCTTTCCTTTACAGCACATTCTCTACCCATTTCTTTGCACTAGTTTACAGCCAAATATAGATTATGTGGTTTAGAGTAAATATGCAAGTGCCACAAGTAATTCAGTAGGCCTCCAACAAAAGCACAGAAGGCTTTTATATCTTACTCTTGCTCCACATGCCTAAGCCACAGGAAATTGCATGCATCCAAGTTATCAATGTTCCAGTGTTGTTCAGTATCTCCCCTGCTTTCTTTCCCAATACTTGAACACAGAAATACATACTGTTACTTTAGGGAACATGTATGCCAGAGACACTTCACAAGGACAAACCATGCCATAATTGCTATTCTAAACAGATGTGACAGCAGGAAAAATTCTGCAAAGGAAGAATGAGCTGAACTTGCAACAGCAGTGATAATCAGCAGGGCCCAGACATTTGGGTGGATTCATTAACTGAAGCACCCTTTACTTAAGCAAAAGCCCCAAAATCTTGCAGCTGAGTTGCACTCTGCAGTGCAGCAGTTAATGGCAGCACTACGCAGATGGAACAGACTTGTCACGTAAGCCACATCCACATTTAAGTAATGCAGTCCTTAATCAGAAAGTCACCTGCAGCATCTCAGTGGTTTTTATCTCCCATTTAATCACAAGCTACAGAAGCTGTATGGAACCCAAATGTATTATTACAGATTGATTCCATGGTGGTATATTTTCCATTTAGATTGGAGGCTTTTTGATCCTTCATAATAGACTACCCAACTAGCAGGAGTACGACAGCGCTTTATATCACACACTAGCCATTTCCATCAAGAGTTCCTTAATCAGCATCCAAGTATCTATTATCTATCAAGTTTTGATGACTGCATCATATTAGTTCTAACTCCTTTAAAACTAGAGATAGATAGGACAAGTTCTGAGGAAGAAAAAAGGACAAAAGGAAGAAAGCATTTTCTATCCGTATTTTGTAGGACACACTCAGTGAGT
Source organism: Laterallus jamaicensis coturniculus (assembly GCA_022605575.1). Lineage (NCBI taxonomy): Eukaryota > Metazoa > Chordata > Aves > Gruiformes > Rallidae > Laterallus > Laterallus jamaicensis. The sequence continues at coordinate 7,709,994 of JAKCOX010000017.1, forward strand.
ATAAGGTTCTTCCAGTAACATTGAATAGACACTTGTGCTCAGAAGTAAAATATTCAGATTAAAAACTATTCACCCTAGCCTTAAGTTTCTCTAGACCCGGTATCAGGAAGTACTTTTACACTAGCAAAAGTTTTTTCCCTTCTAAAGGAAGGGAGACAGTCAATGATTTTATGATAAGACCTAGCTGAAATGTATTAACAAATATTAAACTCATATGAGGAGAGATGCAAACTACAGAAAGGACCTTGTGGCCAAACCTCCAGGCTGCTTGAGCTTTCAACTGATGTTAGCTACCATTATCCTACTAACCTGACTCAAAATGGTAATCAGTGAGAGGTATACAAGAAGATCTGTCAAACTAACCCAAGCTATCAGTTCTACAAGTGTATTTTGCTATGAGAAAGTTCTCCTGATATAATGCGCTGGTTTATCAGGAAACAGGACTGAAAATCATGGAAAGAACAGATTAAGATATAATAAACAAACATACATTTTAACTGTTTCCTATCCTTACATTGGGCAGCTATTTGAAACATAACCTTGGTAAAGAATGTTTCACAAAAAACTGATAAAGACATTTCAGGACGCACAATTGGCTACGTTAACATGAAGAAAACATGTTTGAGGTGAGCATGTCTGAAAGGACAGTTGTCAAATTATCTTCTTGGTTGACTGTACAGAGTGACAACGTAACACTCAAAGGTCACAGTACATAACACATTCACAAGAGCAATTAAACAGACTATGAGATTGATAGAATGCATTTTATGGTTAAAGTAACTTGAATAATATTAAAGTGACAGCCAGGGAGATTAAGATACAGTGCTATGCCAAATGAGTACTTGCTTAAGCCATTCAGGAGGTAACATCACAGTTAACTCCCCAATTATACCTTTTGATTTATTTAGTTATTTTGCTTCAGCCTTCCTTTGTTCCAAGGATGTTGCAAAATTAGTCTCTTGGGATATAATGGAGATAAAGAAAACCTGCAACCAGAACTAGCTTTATTTTAGAAGAGATAGTGGTTTTGTATAAAATAACTACTAATGAAGTTCTTCAACAGTCTAACAGCCAGATGAAGTCAATACTCCCAAGAATTCAGCATACGTTTGCCATCATTGTAACATTTTAACACTTGCATACTGACATGCAGGACTTCGTACGTGACTACCTGCTCTGGCAGGGGAGTTGGACTTGATGTCTTGAGGTCCCTTCCAGCCTCTAGAAGTCTGTGATTTTTAATTACAGTTCAAGAATTGTATTTAACGTGCTCACGAGGAAAGAAAGCTTCCTTTACCCAGGACACTACTGAAAGGACTTGTTGCGTGTATGAATCTTATCTCAGCACTTGAGAGCAGAAATTCATTGCCTTACCCAGGCTCACTTTAAAACTCAAGTCTGGGATGCACCTACATCAGACTTCTCAGATCGCTGGTATAGTCCAGCAACAGAACCACCCGAGTGACTTCTCAGCACCATGCCCTGTGCACACGTTAGGTCCCACTTTACACAACGAAACCACTGCCAGTTATAGTGCTTTCACATCTTACTTCCTCCTCTAGCAGAGGTATGTTGCAATGTCTCTTCTGCAACACGGAGAGCATGAAGTAAGGGAGGGGTAAACCTGCTGAACACCCCCCTTCCCCACCTCGGGGTAGGGGTAGGCAGCGCCGTACTACCGGCAGGTAGTAAGCAGCACACGGATGGACGGCTCCCCGTGAGCTTATCGCCCAGCTTATCATGACTAAGCACACGGATGCGAGAGACTGCGAAACGAAGGACCCACAATGCCGCTGTGCGAGCCGCAGCCCGGCGCTGTGCTTCCCGGCACGTACCCTGCTGCAAGGATGAGTCAAGGACAAGCACGCCCGGCCGCCCTCCTCGGGGGCTGCCGAGGAACGCCCCCCCCGGCCAGGCACCTGCCCCCCGCGGCGCGACGAGCCTCCCGCCGGCCCACGGCACGCTCCCCGCAGGGCGCTGCAGGCCCCGCGCGCATGTGCCCCGTCTGAGATCGGCTTCCGACCGGCCGGCACGGCTCCAGCCGGCAGCAGCCGTCTGCCCCCGGCCCCCCCGCACTTCGGCGGGAGCGGCGGCGAGCAGAGCAGCCGCGTGTACGTGCGCGGCACCTCCCCGCCGGGCCCCGCTCCACTCTCGGGGCGGGAGGGAGCGGAGGGGGCGACGCGGAGTTCTGCTCGCCCCCGTGGAAAACGCGGCCTCCAGCCACGGTTCTGCCAGGAGGGCGCATCCCTCCCGCCCAGGGCGAGGCCCCGGCTCTCCGGCAGCGCCCACCTGAGGGAGCGAAGCCAGCCCCACGCAGCCTCGGGCCTCGCACGCGGAAGTGCCCGGCGTGCCGGCAACCCAAGGGCCTGGTGGGCCATGGCGACCGCCGGGGAGGGCAGGGGCGGCTGCTGCCCCGCTCAGCCGCAAGGTAGGGCGGGCAAGGGCCGCCCAGCCTCACCTGAACTTCTGGAAGCGATCCTTGTCGGCCTCAAACAGCTGCCGCAGGACGAGCTTGGAGGAGTTCGCCTTGTGCCATTCCACCAGCTTCTTGAAATGGGGGTCGCCAGAGAGCGCCATGTTAACGGCCAGAGAGCGCTGACACGGATACAGCTGCCACACAACAGCGAGTAGGGCTGCTCCTGCCGCCTCCGCTCTTATAGAGGCGAGCTCGGCGTCCTGCCGCCGGCCCCGCCCCTGCTCCGGCCCCCCTCCCCGTTGCGGGCCGCCCCGCCGGGCCGCGGAATTCCCTCGCTGCGGTGCTGGTCGGGAGAGACAAGCGGTCGGCCCGGCTGCGGGTGCGTGCGGGGAAGAGGCAACGGCTGGGGTTGTCCGTCCGAGGTGTTGACTGGGCGCCACGCGGGGTGGGCAGCAGTAGTGACCCCATCCGAGGGGTCGCCAGACCTCGGGGCTCCGCAGCGCATCCCCGTTATAAATTTCGTGCGAGGGGAGAGCGGTTTCCTCGTCCCGAGGAACCAGCGTGATGCGCCGGGGCCGGTGGGCCCTTGCGCGGCCGGTCGGTGTACGCTGCCTCACCGGCGGGCCCACTGTCTGGTCGCCCGCAGGCAGCCGCTGCAGTCGTGTCAGGGCCACTGCTCGTGTCAGTGCACGGGGGCTTGACCAGGTTAAAAATAATGCCGCTTCTCGGGGTTATTTTTATCCTGGGTCAGCCCCACGGCCTGGTCCTGCGTGGCCCAGCTGAGGGGTGCAAAGGGTGGGGGGAGGGTGGTGAGGAAGGCACTGCTCGCTCTGTGGTATCCATCCACATAGGGATGCAGCTGTGAACCCCAGCTGGGCATCAACACCACCTCAAAACCTGCGCTAGACATCTAAACCCCTGAAAGAGGTGCCCACCCTTTTTGCCAGCAGCATCTGCCCACTACTTCAGTTGGCCCCTGCACGACACGTCAGCTGCTCTGGTTTGTGCTCCGAAGGCTTTGCCTTCCCCCGCCATTACATAAGGAGCTTACAGGCCTGAACTGCGGCCGGGCGCCCACACCCCGCTCTCCGCTCCCGGGCGGTCGGTAGCACTCTGGCTCCGAAGACAGGCCAGGGCAGGCAGGCCAGCAGCTGCGCCGTTCTTCAGGGGAAGAAAAAGCTGTTCTGCGCATAAAGCAGAATGTTGTTTAAACACGGGTGTGTAAAGGAGGCTGTCAAATTGCAGAGATTGCATCGTGTGGCTTAGGTGAATAAATCCCAGTGAAGTCATATTTTAAGCACCTAAGCCCCTTTATGGATCAGGGCCTAAATCAGAGTCACAGAGCATGAAATTGACTCAGATCACTAAAATCACAGCCCCAGACTTAAGCAGCAGAATCAACTGCTAAACAAATTCCTTGCTGCTAAACAAAGAAGTTTCTTATTGATCCTTAATTATGTTAGCAAAAGCATACCTCTCCCAGAGTGAAAACAGACTGTCTAAAATAAGTCTTTCCTTATCTCAAACTTGTTTGTTTCTAAGGTTTGCTTTTTCATACTTAACTGCTCAGTAGGCCTTTTTCTTTCAGGAAAATAAACCTTAATCACAAGTTTTCTTTTTTATTTTTACATATTTGGAGGCTACTGTCATCTGTGCCAACCACTGGTTTGCACAGTTTTCTCTGAGGCAAAGCTGCTTCTTACACTGCCTGAATCCACTGACCATCCATCAGTGGTGTGGTTCCCGGCATACCTTCATGTAATGAAAGAAAATGAAAGAAGTAATACTTGGACTATGGAACTGATTCTATAAAGAAGCACGGAAGTGCCCAGCAAGTCTGTAAGAAGCCATTGAGGTCATCACGCACACTGCCATGCACACGTTTTCCTTCCTTTTCAAGGCCTTTAGGATAATCCTAGACTCGTGTCCATAGTCACACTGTAACCCAGGATGTAAAGTTCTAATAAATATCTATTAGTCATAGGGAAAGAACAAATATCCTTTTTAAAATACCAGCGTCACTGATAGCATTGGATAGTCAGTCATTAAAAGCTTCTGACTCACCTGTTTGATTTTTCTCAAATCAGGGCAAATGGGATTTCATTAAAGTTGTCTCACCACATCCCTACCAAATCCAGGGATCCCTTACATACATTTTCCTGAGTTTCTCTCCTGCTATTGGCAGCATTGTTCTCAGAGCACCTTTACTTCTTTCTACCCATTAACCTCAAGCCAAAGGTCTGCCATGTATACAAATTTGTATTGATTCTCTTGCAGGTCCTCCCAGCTATCCTGTTGTTTAATTATATGGTAATGATGTCTCAATTTTGCTTCTACTTTTCCGCTTTTATAAAACAGACAATTCCCCTGTCTTGCCTTTCACTGTAAAAGGTGGGCATTATCTGAGGTGTTACTACCTTCACATTCAGCATTCCACTGCCTCTTGTCACTTGACCTGCTACCATGTCTTTCGAAAATTCCTTTCCTAAATCCTCATTCATTACTATAGCCTCTTTTCTGGCCAACTCACTTTTCCACTTCCTTTCCAACTACCTAACCACAGCACAGCTCGGTAGCTTCCTACTGTTCTGATCATGTAGCAACTATAAATCTTGTAATTGTTCTTTTCCTTTTCCTGTGAAATTTGAATCCCATGTACTTATGCAGTGCAACTGCCCAACTGTACCTCAGCCCAAGTTTCAACACAGCTCTCTTCAATTTTGTTTACCCTTCCCTGTATTTTTTTAGCATGGTCCTTGAATTGTCTCCAAATCCTCAAGATCTTAAACCTTGAAGATCTTCAAGTTTATCTGATCCAAACCCAAAGTCATCAGGATCCCAAATCTACAAGTATTCTTCTCATACTTATTGTATCTGTGCAAGGCTCATATAATCAATAATGTAATCAATAATGCATTAATTCTAGTTCACAGTACAAACTGTGACTGTAACATCACCATCTTGCTACCAGTTCTGCTAAGATGCTAATTTTTTAGCCATACCTAATGTCCTTGCAGTTTGCATAATGTAAATTCTGTTTACTGTCTTTTAAAATAATTTATTTGAAGATTTTTGAGATGTTACCTCATTAACCTTAAAGTTTGTAAATTGTCTGTCATTCATATTTTCTTTTCTTAGTCCTCATCCTTTCTTACTTGCTCTCTTCTTTCCTTGGGATGCAGAATATACACACCTCAGAGAGTTCTAGAGTTTGAACTATTCCTGCAGCAGACTATGCAAATTTTATGACATAAGAAAGATATCCAGGCCAAGGTCCTATCTCTAATCTTTAAAGACTGCAGGATAAAGTTTGTCGCTGTTCCAGGAGTTGCTTGTCTCTCCATAAGCTGTGCAACAGCTGACTGCTACAGGGACAGTAAAGCCTTGTCTCTACATTGAAAAGACCAATTGATTTCATTGTAGAGGGCCAAGGGAGGATTTGGACCTGGGAGGTTCAGCAGCTGAGACAGCTGTTTCTTTGACAGCTGATAGTTCTTATACCAATTTCCCATAAGATTAATTTTAAGGCAGCTTTAATGTAAATGGAAGCAATAATGTAGAGTCAAGGCAAAACCTTAAACTAATGGAAGACAAATAGCGTGAACATAGTGGTGCTTCAGCTCCTGTGAGATAACCAGCTGAAACACATTGCCATTCCAAAAAGGCCAAAGGCTATCATGGAGGGGGATGGTACCCATTGGGGCTGAGAAAGGGCATTTGGGTAAAGGATATTCTGTAATCAATGGAGATCAATTTTGTGACCTATAGGGTACAACGGTGGATTTACCATTTTACAAATGCCAGCCTCTATTAACAACAGCTGCACAATGACCTACTTATAAAAAGACAAGTGAAAATTCCATTTTGGAAGACAGCTGAATAGAAATTAATATTTCCAAATGAATATGTAGAGCCTAAATACTACTGCCTCAGGCACTTATGCCAGAAAGGTTAAGTGGCACGTTTAATAGATAATCTCTATGATTAATTTATCAGAAAGAACCAAGTGGCTAATTTCCCCTAATTGAAATTTTCTGGTAGGATTAAAAATGTTCATATATAATTCCACTTCCATTTAAATCCATTGTACTAACTTATTTTATTATATGAAAGCAAACAAACCTACAGTCTTGAAACCTGCTGTCATTTTCCGCTACTGAAACAAAATACTTGAGTGGCCACAGAGAAAGTAGTAGAATGGCTTCTTCTCAGGACTGATAATAAGACATGAGACCAGATCTTCAATTCCAGCCCCAGGTTTCAAATACCAAAAAGAAACCAGATTTGCAGAGTGCTTCACAGCCATTAGCTTTTGGGTTTAGCAGTGAGAGAAACCTGATGGCACACTCACTGAACTGGGTGGAACACCAAATGAATTGGGCTCACTCAGATCAGCAAAGAAATTTATACTTCTTATGAGATTGGAGCAGGCTTCAGGAAAAGCAAGCAATGTGAGGCTAGGACTGACTGTAATGTACTAATTCTGAAATCATAGAATCATAGAATGGCATGGGTTGGAAGGGACCCCAAGGATCATAGAGCTCCAACCCCCCTGCCACAGGCAGGGCCACCAACCTCAGGCCTGGATCTATACAAGGTTGCCCAGGGCCCCATCCAACCTGGCCTTGACACTTCCAGGGACGGGGCATCCAGTATTTCTCTAGGCAGCCTGTTCCAGCACCTCACCACTCTTTCTGTAAAATATTCCCCCTAAGATCTAATCTAAACCTTCCCTCCTTTAGCTTTAAACCATTCCCCCTTGTCCTGCCATTGTCTGCCCTTTTAAAAAGTCAATTCCCCTCCTGTTTATAATCTCCCTTCAGGGACTGGCAGGCTGCAATGAGGTCCCCCCGCAGCCTTCTCTTCTCCAGGCTGAACAAGCCCAGCTCACTTAGCCTCTCTTTGTAGGGCAGGTGCTGAAATATTTGAGCTGATCATCTATACCTACATTTTGATGTTTTTTAATAAATTTAAGTGCCCTCATTTTTTAAGAAAGGGGTGGTATGCAAGGAGAGGTAATCTTTTTACTCCAACTGTGACAGATACAAACTCTTCTTCAAATCTTCATGCTAAGGATAGACAGGAAGAAATTGCTCTGAATTTAGCTAAAGTTTTTTCAGTTAAATAGTTTGAGGGGGAAAAAAGAGTACCTGATATCTGCAACAGAAGGGGAAAATTGCAAGGGGAAAAGGAATACTGGTCTGATACTGAACAGAGAAGAGCAGTTACCATTTCCTTTGGGCCATGTGGTAGGATGTCTGTGGAAAATGTCCATGTATAGTAAAATCAATGTCTCCATTATATAATTTTTTTTCTGCCCTGTCATTTTTGTTCCTGGGTTTGTCTTTTCAGAATATTTCAGTCTTTCTTGATGGTCAGGACAGCAGTCACAGATGGTGATTCCTTTAAGGCTCCCACTGCCAATTCTTTCTGTGTTTTTTTGCTTGTCTAATGGAATTAATTTCTTTATGATGAAATGATTTCATTTTAGTAACTGGTTCAAATAGTGCTCGTAATGACTGTTGGTTCATTAGATGAAACAAAATTTTGGGAGGCATGTGCTTAGGAGACATGGATATTTATGGATCTTGTGCAGAGGTATCAGATCTTGAATCCACTGTACAGCTACTTGGCACTTCTGAAACCTGCTGCAAAGCATCTCAGCTTGGCAGTACTGAGAAAGTAAACATTTCATGGCTTCCTGAGGGTTTCCTAATGAATTATTGGAACTGAAACACCACGCTCCTGATTCCAGGTCTGGAGCTGTATCTTTTGTACTAAAAAGTACTGCTGTTGATTAGCTTCATGATTCGCAGACATTTCTTGGCTCTAAAGAACAACTATGTTTTTAATATACTTTTAACCTGCTGTAGGTTTTCCAGGTTTTAAAACAGAAAGAAATTTTGCAGATTACACTCCCTTTCCACCTCGGAGCAGTGGGGGATATTCTTAAATATTCCTGCTATAGACCTGCCTAGTCTTAGCTGACTTGGCCCTGGGTAGTAGCTTCAGATCTGGAAGAGGGTCTGAGCAGCCTGGCCCTAGCTGGGAGCTCTGTCCAGCCAATCCTCCAGCAATGCAGCAGTACAGGGCAAATGCCCTGGAAACGCCGCCTCTCGGGAAGAGAAAACGGGAATAATGAACAGCAAGTTAGTGTGGCGGTTCCTGGTCCGAGGCTGCTTGTGCAGCTTCGCTGGGGCAGTGACCAACAGATGGCAATACTGCACTGAGTATGCGGTGTCTGTCTGTACGTGTCTGTGTCCTTCCCAGGGGAGCTGTGAAATGGTTACCGCCTTGCTTTAACTCCTTTCATCATGTCACACTAAAGTATTCTTTCAGTGAAAAAACCCAACCAAAGAAAGAACAAACAAACAAAAAAGGGAACATCACTTGTTTTGATGATTATGCACAGGGGCAGCGCTTTTGAATGCCATCAGTGGCAGCCCACCTCTTTACCCATTAAAGGTAATGGAAAATTTAATAGTTTCACTGAGGGTTCTGTTAACATTTTTGAAAGATGTCACCCTTAACATACTAGAGATTTGCTCAAAGCACCAAATTAATTTTTTATACATATAAAACTCAAGTTTCAAAAGTCTGAAATGACTTAATTTTTTAATAAGGTATCTTTTTCCTTTTAAGAAATAACTGTATGGGCCAAACCCCAATAGAACAGGCATCCTAAGAACCTAAATAGTACTAGAGCTTTTTATATTAGCAATTTTACACAGTAAAAAAATAGTTCTCTGTGAATTAATAAGTTTATTACTGATCTGGAAAGAAAGCTAAGATATGAGAAAGGGGCAGCAAAATCCGTAGATGACAAGTTATTTATACTATGGCTAGAGAGGACTACAAAAAACTTCAGAAAACCTAATTAGATACTATCATGGGGGCTGACTGATGGCCTGATTTTGAAGAAAACCTGATTTTGATAAGTATATGCTATGGATGGAAAGAAAAGTTATTTATGTGATTCACAGCATTCTAAAAAAAATCAGTTTAGAAAACAGACTGAGGTCATGTAGCTGTGGTCAGAACAAGTTAACAAAATGTTGGAATGCATGAGAAAAGTAGTAATGAGTAAGTTGGAGAATGTTAGAGATATCAGTATTGATACCCTCTGGAAGAGAGTGTAACAATACAGGCTGCAAAGATCTCAATAAAGGATACTGCAGAGCTAGATGAAATTAAAAGGATGAGAAGAAGGACCTAGACTAGGGAAAAGGCAAACTAAAAGATGTTTTTCCGCTTAAAGTGATGGATTAAAAAAAGGCGTAAAAATATTAATATGACAGAAAAGGTAGATTTTGAGCTTGCTGTCCTCTAACAGGAAAACAAGAATAAATTTGTTGTGAAATGCAACAATAATAATAAAACAAGGATGTGATTATATTAGAAAGCTTTGTTAAGGGAAATCACTGAGACCAAACATTTCACAAGATTCAAAAAGAGATTCAGTGGTTAAATTGTTACCAGTAATACTCAAAAGTAGTGATTTTTTTTTTAATAAAAAAATGGTGGGAAGTATATGAAAATGCCACACTTCAGGATTTTAACACTCAAAATCAGATTAAGATCTAAAATGTACAGCTAGCTATTCATTACCCATGAGTCTTCTACACCTTCCTCCAAATCATCTGCTTCTTGTTGTCAATAAAACATTAAGCTAAATGTATATTAGCTGAACAATTCCTATCCCACACTGCATGGAATTTCTATTATGAGTCATATTCTGCAGTGATCATATTCCTTTATTATACTGAAATCACAAACAGATTTCAGCCAGCCTATGCAGAGATGCATTTCAATAGAACTAACGGTGGCTTCCTAATTTGCACTTTACTGTAGTTAGAGCAGGCAACTTTCTGAAAAGTGATATTTAAGTGATGCAAACCTTTACCTTCCTGAAGAACCAACAGTGTCTTTGTTCTTTCCCTTAATATGCAATTGGCTCAAATCCTGAAGAACACTGCCCGGCTTCTTAGTGATCCTATTTGGGCTCCCAAGTGTCCAGCACAAAGCTTCAGGCTGCATTAACATCTTGCTTTGGGTACAACAGAATTTGTTCACAGTCTCGCCCAAACTTGTTCCTGCTCTTTTTGGGCTAACTTGATGGAAGGTTCATGGAGATCACTACTTACTAGTTAACATCTCTGTAAGTACCTGATAGGGAATGCACATGGAGGAGAACCCTGATCTCATCCTTTCTGAAGAAACTACTATTTCCATGCTTCAATTATCAGCCTACAAAATGACTGCAATGCTAACACTTCACATGAATGGTAACTAGTTAATTAACATTTCTTAAAGTCCTGAAACCTCAGATTAATGGTGCTCTGGAGTATAAAGACATAATATTATTTCATTGAGCATTTGTCATCTAAAAAGCTCTATGCCTAAAGCTTTAATCAAACTCTGTAAGACGAGAGCAATTTCCTTTTTGTCACATTTGGGTCTCTTGTCTCCGCTACGATACATATGTAGTAGTTAAACTATGTACGTCTTTTGAGAGGAGCACAGATACTACTGTTTATATCTTCATGGAAGCCAAACCCAGCAGAATCCTACACTTGAGAGGCGTATAGTTGTTTTAAGAGTTGTTTTTAGAAGATATGTTTCCTGAATTTATAAACTGCAACACTGTATTACTTCTATTAACCACAGGAAAAAAAAAATAATCTCCCCTTCAGTTAACTATTGTTTTGCTAAAGCTGCCAAATCACAGTGTCTCTAAAATGCCTTTGTTCTAACAAAGACTGATATTTTTTGTTACAGGAAACAACTACTGGCTACCAGATTTAAATATGTTTTGGTGGTATAGGAATACATTAATCTTGGACACCATTCCTCAATAGATTTTAACAAGGTGGGACATTAATTTATAATTTACCATTGTATCAAATACTACAGAAAGCAAGGGTATGCTTTTGAAAAATGAGTAAATAACTATGAATTTTCAGTAATGTCCACTGCTACAGAAATCAGAGCTTTTAATGGTCAAGAACACTTAGTTTAATAGTACAGTTCAGGTGTATATGTATGACTTGAGGTTAAATTTCATGGTTAATTGGCAATAGTGCTATAAACATTAATATAAGAACACAACTGAAAATGTTGACACACCAATGACTTCAGTGTCATAAAATCAGGCCCCATGCAATAGTTGTTTTCAAGCTGCAGATGACGCTATGGAGCATCAGACTGCTTATTTGGACTCCAGTTTAGTGTCTATGCAAAAACCTTTATCTTTTCCAAAAGACTTTTGACAAAAAACCCCACAACAAACCACGGCAGAAGGTTGTTATTCAAGCCTCATCATCTGGCTTAGCACAGAGCATTAAGAACATTACTGGACGTGCAGCATCAGTTCTGGACATAGAGCAGCAGTGAAGGCTGAGGCTGAGGGCATGGTGGAACTGCCCCTTTCAAAAGCAGCCCAGATTTCAGCTCAACCTGAAAGGCTGTGTGATGCTGGCCTGCAATCGTCTAGGCTCCAGTGGCTACACAAATCAGCTCTGCACACATGTATTCTTTTCATGTGTTCTGGGAAGTTCACTGTATGCAGAAAGCTTTTTGTGCCTTTTTTGTATAATCGATACTGAAAGGCAAATTCCTTCTGAAGTATTTTTAGATATTACATATAAACTGCACCCAGTACCTTGCAATTCACTGTTTCTTTCCTTTACAGAGCGGCTGAAGAAAGATTTTTACTCTGAAAGGTGATTGCAAGAACAGCAATAGTACCTCCTCTGATTTTTAAATTACATTCAGTTTACAATTTCAATAAAGATCTACTTATTTACTAGTTGTCAGCCTTGCCCATTTAATATTCCAAGTTACTATTGCTGACTTCAATATGAAAATTAATAGAAATTCAGGAAGCACAATTAATAATTCTGGTAACGATGCAGTGGCCAGGAAATTTACTCATTAGTGGCATCACACTAAGAAACAGCTAGAAAAATACTCATCTAAAAAGAAAGTGAGCACATTTTTTTTCATGTAGAAGGATAGTAAAGTTGCTATATTATGTATACTTTTTGACTATATTCACAGTAAAGCACTTGCCAAGTTCACAGAGGAAATCATTTCGCAAGCCTGATGTGCAGGTCCATCGTTGTCTGTTTTTGTAAGGTGAGCCAATCAGTTAAATATGGTTCTGCTGAAAACAATGGGAAAATAGTTTTGATGTTAGTGAAATTATGTCAGCTCCTGTAACTATTACTTTCCTATGCAATTGTTATTATAAATTATATTGCCGTTAATTAAACACTAATAATTATATTTTTGTGTAATTATAACTATATAAAATTATATCTTGTACTTACTTTGCACATATCCAATAGAAATGTCTTAAAACATACTATTTAGAGAAAATGCTACATATTTCGAGATTAAAGGTACTTTTCACAATAGAAATGATTTAATGCCAACATTTACGTTACTTTGGTTTCTAGAAAAATGCATTTTTTTAATGGTCACAGGGTCTGATCAACACCCATTATGTAAAACTCAGTGATTGCTGCTCATCTTAAAAGCAGCAGAACCAAGTGCTTGGTATGTACCCTTTAAAATGTTTACTTCTTTACATGTTCAGCAGTGCTGCAGTGAATAGCATGCAAGTCTGAGGATCGGGAATTTGCAGTATCAAGTCGGAGGTGGCTTTAACTTACACAGTTTTGGTAATTTGCATATTAATTCAAAGTTCTAGCAAATTCCCTATGTACGGTTTCTCATCTGTAAGTCGAGTCCCCAACGGGAAGAAAGACACCTTTAAAGTACCATTCACATGTAGTAATTCTTGGCAGCTGACCCACAAAGCAGAGTGTTGAGACTTGTGCTCTGCACCACTATCATTTCTGCAAGTTTCCTTCCTCCCCTCTCAGTGGGGCTCCTACTGGGAATGTAACACACATCGCTGGAGTAAGCAGTGATGTGCCAGTCTGCATCTGCTACAAAGCAGCCTAAAAATAAAACCCAATCGGACAATGCCATTTGGTGTATAGCAGCACATAGTGTAGTCACGTAAACCAGGCTGTCAGCAAAGATAACTGATTGTTCAGCTACATGCCAAACAAATCTCAGGCTCTTAAAAAAAACCCGAAATAATCCTTTGATATTCATTTAGAAACTTAATCTCTCAAGATTTATCATCATTGCAATTTAATGAATTTTCATCAGTAAAAGCATAATGAGAACATCTCATCAAAATTTACTATTAATATTTTAAGGAATCGGCCCATCTTGCAGCTTGTTTCAGTTCAAGAAAGTTCTCTAGTAATGTAGATTTTGATTTAGAAGATGTCTACCCTTCAAGTTGACATTTTTCCCTGTGCATATCAGATAAGCCCAATTCTTTTGCCAGTATCTCCCTTTAAAATCCCAGTTCTGTGGACTGCATCTTTTCAAAAAGATCTACATGCTAATGTTCTTTCTACAGATTGTTTGAAATACCTGCCTGTATTTTTTGCTTGTCTGTATAATCAGACTCCTTGAATTTAAAAGGCTGTGGTCATACAGAATGCACAAGTGACTACAATGCAAATAACTGCAGGCTCTTAGATTATAGATACAACTTTTTACATTATCCATTATGCTATCATACATTTGTTCAGGGGGAAAGCTGTCCAGATCTTTGCATCTTTGAAGTATTTAAGTTCTCATCAAATCAAATTTTGAGGATATTTACAAATATTCTTAATTCATAAATTGCTGACCTTGAAACAAATGCCCACATTTATTTTATGTAAAAGCGAAAAGGCTTTAAATATATTTTGTTACTTCTACAACAGTTATGGCTGGAAACCCCAAATTACATGTATACCACTGAACAGCTGGAAAAACAAGCTTTACAAAGATTTCTGTTTATATGTTTTCAGAAAAATGATTACACACTCTGAAAAACATAGGGCACAAAAACCACTACAGATTGAACTTCATTCTTCTTAGGTACTGTGCTGGTTTGCCAATTCTACATGCTCAGAGACCATAAGAGAGAGAGAGTGTCCCAAAGTATGATGAGCTTGATTTTCTTGGGAAACCACCATTCCTAGAATTGTGAGCCCAAGCAAAATATGAATTTGCATGGAACTTGCAATCAGAAGGCCAAACTTAGCAACTCTGAAGACTGTCAGTATGTTATTTAATCCATATGAGGAGAAAAACACAACTGCTGCCAGGGACTAATGTGTCTAATCCCCAAAATCCTGCTCTTGTGAAAGCATCATTGGGGTCACTCTGTGTACATAATCAAGAGTTTGTTAGTTGGCACAGGGGTCAGGCTCACATGTTTGTGGGCAATTATTCCAGGAAATACCAAATCACGTTACCTCAACAACTCTTTGATTATTTGTTTTTTAGAAGCAGTATTGAGTAGACTGGGGGATAGATGTGAACGTTGTAGTTATTAATTTAAGAGTATTTTCATTTAAGAGCACAATAATAGACAATTTTCACTTCTTTTATGATTATTATCTGGTACAGTCTCTATGACAGGCTAGTTTTGTCTCCAAAATTGTACAGAAGGGAAAATATGAGATCTGCATTGGGTCCCCAACTCACAATGCTGTGTATAAGCCCCAGTGCTACAGCACTTTTTTTAAATCATTTTCTTCTATCTGTAACCTTCAGTATGGAAAACCGAAGATAAATATGACAAATCAACTCTATGTAATTTTATCATATTAATCTTTGCAAAAACATATAATTCGTTTATTTCTCACAATATCTGCAGTAACAAAGATAAGACAAATATATGTGTGTACACATGTGTTTCTTGGCACATTTTAAGGTTGTCTTTGGGCTGGATAAAAACTGACTACAGCTAGTATTAGTGAAATAGAAAAAAATTATGGACTTAGCATTCTACATTACCTTTATTGCATACTGAAGTAGCATGTATTTAGCTTGCTTTTGTTGTGACAAATTCAGAATAGGTTTACTAATTAGTTCCCTAATATTTTTTTTCTTTTCTATATGACTCTGCATTTCAATCTCTTTTCTTCTCTTTTTTCTTTTATGCTAAACTGAGCATGTGTCAACTACATAACCATATCTGAAATATTCTCCCATTAAAAAGGAAAAAGAACATACTCTATATCCTATTATTTATTGCCTTCTCAACTTCCAACTCTGGGAATTACAAACATCATTGTATTACAAACATCAGTATATACTCTGTGTTGACACTCAGTACCACCATCAAAGCTCAACTTTGAAGAATATATATAATTTCCTCACTCTAAATCTTGGGATTCCAAAAGAAAACTAACATATACAGAATCCAACAAGAGAAAACAACTGTTGTAAAGAATTCGTATGGCCTACAGATTTTTTTACCACCCCCTATCATTTAGTGATGTTGCCTTGATGTTGTGTGCCTAAAAGGATCAAAAAAGTATGTATTTGGGTTATAGTATCTTGATTTATCAATGTGAAAATAAAAAAAAAAGAAATAGATCTGTAGGTACTGATTATGTGCTTCTTTGAATTATTTAGCAGTGCACATACAAAGCTGAAAATCTTTCTTCCCCTCAAACCTCAGTTGTCAGTTGCTACCACAGGGTTGCTTTCTTAGTCCCTCATGCTGACAAATGTGACCACTTACACAAGAGTTGCATACTGCATATGTGCAGTTCTTGTGGGACTGATGTTTTGTTTCCTGCCTCTCACACCAGTGAGAACTGTAATGAGATAAGTCTGATACAAACTTGGTAGCTTTTTGTATCTCCTTTTACAGTACTGCAGTTGATGACATGTCATGCAACAGAGCTGGAAACTACAACTATCGATTTCAACAAAGCTATATCCACTTCATATTAATGGCAGGTGAATCGGGATCTTTGGAGCCAAAACACAGTAGAGAGGTTTACACGTGCCTCTTGAAACAAAGAGAGAGTACCTTTGACTAGCCCACTCAGACATAAAAGGCATCTGCCTTGGATGCTGTGGTGCATTTGGAAGATGGTGGAAGGATCTAAAATTGTGGATGCCAGAGAAATAGCTTCCGGTAGCCCATAAAGTTCATGCAAATGAATATCCCTATGAGGAATTTCTGGGCTGTGAAAAAGACAGCAGTAGAGGGAACCATAAACACCATGAGACCTGCTCCTGCATCCTTGGCATGTGTCCAGCAGCGCAGAATACTTGCATCTAGTAACACAGACAGTTGCGTCCTATTTTGGCTGAGGAAGTTTACAAAGCAAGCAAACAAACAAAAAAAATCACTGCGTACTGTATCATCATCTTTAGCTTAGAGATGAGCAGAGTTTGCTCCTCAAACCTGCTGTCAGATTTCTCAAGGAGAACTAGGCCCAGGTGGTGGACCACGACGCAAGCAAACCAAATAGACTCTTGGCTGCAGTTACAGAGGAAATATGAAAGCACTATAAGCTGACCAAACAAATCAAGAACCTAAAACCAACCACTGAGGTCAGCTACGATGGCTTTCCTGTTGGAGCTAGAGGAAAATGGTACTCAGCCAATCAAGCGCTGCTAGCTGCACTGGTCGCTTGGAAAGCAGATGAGAATGGCTTGCCAAGTTTCAGTACATAAGTCCCACACTTCTCTGTCAACATCCTGAATGCACAAGACAAACAGGTGGCCAAAGACTAGCTCACCAGCATCTCGTATTTCATGATGTCACCAGGAGACCTGGACAGGTTTGGGTAGGCTCTGTATTGAGGGTTTTTGCAAGAGTCATTTATGAAGGAAGCTTTGTCAGTCTTATATTATTTTGTTCCTGAGAAATATCTTCCTGTAAATGGATTACTTAAATCCCAATCTCAGTCAGGGCCTTTGAGTCTTTCTGTAATTAATGAGGAAACTCTAGAGAAAAGACATTCATTCATGTGTAATGCCTGCATCAGATCACAGCCTTATCTACTAGACTTTTCTGTATGTTATCAAGTAATTGAGCAAAGTTTCAACTGTGAGATATTGACTTACATGTTTCTGTTATCCTTCTGTTCAACCTACTTTCGTAATCCCATGTTCTCCATTACAAAATTACTCCTTATTCAGCAGTTTTCCACAATACAAAATAATCTGTATAGGCAAAAGGTAATATCAGTACCGCTCAGGGAGTTGAAATAGAGTTGCCTTTGTTCCAGTGCCCTAACAGAAACTAAAGCATTGCAATCATTTGGTCCCCCGTTCAATCCTCCTGCAACAATCCTATGTTGCAGGAACTACCACATGGAAATTCTTTAAAACTACCATTTAGGCTTCTTTCTAGACTACTTTAAATATTTGTATGTATTTATATATTTATATCATTTTTGTTATTTATATAAACATAAGTTGAAATAAATAATCTAAAATTCACCATTCATAGCGTAATATTTACTTTAGGTTATTAAAAATATGTATATGCCCAATGTAAGTCACTTAATACAAAATTAAAATTATATTATCTGAAACATACATCACACCATATTGCTGTCACTTGTATAAGGTCAAACAAACAAAACATAGTTTCAAACACTCATTGGGAGGGGATACTGTTTTTCCGTACCTTTTTATAAATGTTCTAGAATTAATTCTCTTTTTTTTTTTTCACTTCTGAGATAGCATTTAGACACTTATTATATTAGAAACCCTAAATACCCTGTTAATAAGTTGGGTCAATTACACAGAATTACATTTTGCTTTTAGTGACAATCTTACAATGGAATATACTTAAATACCATATTGATTTTTAAATTAAAAAGTCCAACAAACCAAACACACAGTCGAGTTCTCATTCACACATTTACAGCCTATCTGTTTTATAACAATCTTCTAAGATCTAGTATTACAAATGTCAACAACAGCTCTTTGTGTCTCGCAAAAATTCTCTCAGCACTTCATTTTTGCTGCATACTTTGAACAGTTCTAAGCCAACTGCTAATGGCTAACTAATAATTAATTCATAAAAATTTGCTACTCATTGAAATATTTTTTTAAAGTACAAAAACTTCTCCAGTATTGAGATGGCCATGCAAACTCTTATACCACAGCTGGCTGAGAAGTACATTTTTGTGGTTTTGCAAGCTGATTCCTTTTTGTGAAAGTTTTCAAGAAAACAAGCAAAATGAGATCCCAGACATCTGAATCACCAGACGTTCAAAAAAAATTATACATATGTTTAAGTACTTGACTTCCTGAAGCAAAAATATGAAATGCCAATGACCGGTTTTGTGCATGTAGTTGGGAGGACTCCATTCCTGTGCCTATCTAGCTGGTTGCAACAAAGGATTGATTTCACAGTCTAGTCCTTTATTTTAGCACAAACGGAAGACAGTTTATTAACAGAGGAGCATTTAAAAACAAACACATCTTCTCCTCCATCTCTGGACTAGGGATGCTGACCTTAAAAATATCTGACATTCTTCCAGTGCCTGTAAACAAAAATGGACTGCAGGCAGTCATGATCATATGTCACTCTTACAAAACATTCTTACTTGTTGGCTACTTTTTGGAAAGGTTATTTGTTGTCAATCAAGTGACAAGTTCTGCTTATAATAATGGTGATGACATCAGACCCGTAGAAGAGAAGATTAGTATGGAGCGTCTAAATATATAAACTAGAAGGTCATGGGACATATCCAACATCAATTGAAGTCAATGGCCTCCATTTACTTCCATCAAAACTGGACTGATCCATGTAGGATTAAGAGATTTTTAAAAATATATATGTGTGTGTGTGTGTGTGTGTGTGTGTGTGTGTGTGTGTGTGTGTATATACTTTTTTCCCCCATAGCCAGTATCATTGGCTGTCAGCCTAGGATTTTTTAAGGTGACCTGGATCTTTGATTTGTCTGACAAGAAAAGGTGACTGTCCCAATTTTTATTTTTATGTGGCCATATATAGTCAGTCATGTTCACTCTTTCCAAAGTGGGACTTGGCCTGTGGAGGTTACAGGCAAGAATTTTTCCAAACAGCAGGCTGAGGCTCTAACCACACATTTCTTTTGCCATTTGGTACTGTTTACGAAGAAGCTGGGCAAGAGGCCAATTCTCATTTTAAGCCTCAGGTTGGACACAATGGTCGGTCAATGTACTGAGGGGTATAAAGCATAGGTCAGCAGCTTTCCCGTCAGGCAGCAAATAACTAAATTTCATTTGCCTGAAATAGGGTTTTAGTTGTCCAGGGCTGCAGGACAAAAGGACTGTTCTCACCCTGGCAGCTGGAATGGATGATTTGTGAAATGTATTTTTAGAAGTCTTATTTGCCTACGCATATGCCTGCATTGTCAAACATTCAGACAGCAAGAGTGAGTTAGGCTGCAAGCCACAAGGACTGTGACATACTGTACAAACTGTGTAACACATCTAGATCTAAACCTGCATTTTCATTACTTCTCACCCTCCAGCTGCAAATATAAAGTCCAAATATTAATGCAACACTACTGTTGTTCTTCCTGTACTTCAACATACTACCACTACAGCATTCACAATAATTAGCAACCACACAGGGAAAATCACTGCGGATACAATAGGACTTTAGTGATCAAGTCTGTTATCCCAAGTCACCCTGGTTTTCCCCACATTTCCTTTCCCTAAACATATCTCTAACTGATTAACAGCAACAAGAATCTCTTGTAAATTAGCTTTTTCCTTTAACAAGACAATCTACTCTTGAGGGATTTTATTTCTAACATTCATCCCCCTAATCTTATCCCACACCTTGCTGATACGCATATCCTTATTAACATTTGCACATGGCTATTGTGCCAGTGCTGCTTTTTTTCCAAGCTAATGATTTCTTCTTCCCACAGCCCATGACATCAAGTTGCACTCATAATACATTTCAAAGCTGGTTTCCTCTCTTTTCTCTAAACAGCATTGTTATATTTTTTATTTAAACAGCGCACTGGTTTCCTTCCCTTCTATAGAGTTTTGGAAAGCACTTTTCACGTATATGAAACATTGATAGGAAAATCATAAATGTAACTGAATATATCTGTTCTTTGAGGATTTACGTATGACTACTAAATAATCACACTAGCATCTTCCAAAATACTTAGAATTCACAAAATTAAAAAAAATTAGAATATTCAGTATAAATATAGCATTGTAAGTATTCCGGAAAATAATTTTAATGTACAATGACACAATAGATATCTACATTACACATTTTCTAGTCCTTAAGAGTTTCCTCTTTATTCTGCATTGGTTATTATGTACTTCTGCTGAATCTGATGGTTTCATACTCTGTTCATATTAAGAAGTGTGAACTTACTATTTATTTCTCAGTCCATCTTAAATTCCTACCATCTGGTTAAGACATATTAGCTTTAAGGCTAGGATTCTTACCAGTCTTCTGTGCTCTTAAGCTATAAAATCCACTTGTCATAAATTTAAAACAAAATGTCTGGTCTTTAGAGACATGTTGAAAGTTGTTACAGAGTACGGTAACAAATGATAGTATGCAAATAAATCCAGCAAGTAAAAAAATATGCTTTGTGTGCATAACTCCACTGTTAGTGTTAGCAGAACCAAATTCTGCACGGATCCACTGACTACAGTTAAATTACTAGGATAACAAAATATGGAGCAAATTTGGACACCTCCTCATAGTGTGGAAGAATATGTTTGTGCATTGTATTGAACTGTAAGAGTAGGTCTGTAGAACAGACTTCTGCCTGTGAATACAATATGCTTTAATCAGCGTCGCTTGTGTCATTTTGGGATCTCTTGGTCAAACTGGTGGATGGCTATCCACTAGTACAACATAATTTGCCAGCTGTTCATCAGGGCAGAAGGTTACTGTGATCCTGCAAATACCATACAAGGTGCTGGAGTGGGTCCAGAGAAGGGCAGTGAAGCTGGTAACGCGTTTGGAGCACAATTCTTATGAGGATCAGAAGAAGGAACTGGGATTGTTTAGTCTATTTAGTCATCTGAAGGCAGATCTTACTGCTATCTACAACTACCTGGAAGGAGGTTGTAGTGAGGTAAAGATTGGTCTCTTCTCCGAAGTAACTAGGAATAGGACAAGAGGAAATTTTCTCAAGTTGCATCAGGAGAGATGGTAATATTGGATCATCTAATATTGGATATTAGGAGAAATTTCTTAAGTGAAAGAGTGGTCAGGCATTGGAACAGGCTGCCCAGAGAGGTGGTGGAGGTTAAAAAAATGGTGTTAAAAAAATGTATAGATGTGGCACTTCAATACATGTTTAGTTAACATGGTGGTATTGGACTGATGGTTGGATTTGATGATCTTTGAAATCTTTCACAACCTTCAAGATTCTATGATTCTCTATCACACTCTTCATGTGACCAAGAACTGCAAAGCATGTGACTTGGAGGGCAGGAGGGTTTCTGTAGTGAAGAACAGTTTGCAGGTTGCAAATGTCAATAGCTCATCAGGGATTCTAGATTTCTGTTTGGAGAGGCCTGGACTGGGTATGAAACAAGAGTCAAGCTTGAGTGGTAACACCTGCCATACTGACTCCTGATGGTTTGCTTCTTCATACCACAGTCCCAAACACTGTTCTGCGCTGGCTACAGAACACAGCCTCAGCACAAGAGCAACACCAGAGCTCCTGGACAGCTGCTTGCAGCTAAAAAGCTTCAGACTGACCAACATGAAATATAAGTATCCCTAAAAAAACATGAGTTTGCATGTGTTAATCTCTCTCTATTCATTCCTTAAAAAAACCCAACCAAAACCAAACAACATGAAACCAAAAAACAGTAGGTACTGTGTGCTGCTTTTTTGGGGTTTTTGGGTGTTTTTTTGTTGTTGTTGTTTGTTTTTGATTCCTTTTAAGGTTAGCCTCAGTATCTAGCCTGGGAGGAAGGAAAATCTATCCAAGTTATTTTCTTTTCTCTTTCCTTTCCTCTTCAGCTCCTTCCTATTTCCTTTACACTCAGCTTTTCCACTTCATACGTACACTTCCTTCTATTCAAAAATTTGTTGAAAAACCATCAGAGTTTTTTTTTAAACAATGTTTCACCTACCATTTAGTTAAAAGCAGGGAAGAAAAAAAAAAAAGGTAGCTTCTCCAGCCCTTTATTGTACTCTTCTAGTACAAAGAACACTCCAACACCCCTCTCTCTTGAAGGAGCCAACAATATGACAGCCTTCTGTTCCTTTGCATGCTTTCCAAGTATTTCCCAGGTATTTCTTAATTTGAGGACTAAATTTACTAGGAAGAGACATGCTTAGCAGACATGCAAGAATAAGAAAAGTTCGGAGGAAGCGCGCTGATGAGAAGCCCAGTCTGCCAGCAACCATCTGTTATGGAGAAGGAAACAAAGCCACAGATTGCTCCTAGGCAGCTCCCCACAGACACTACTTGAGGACTATTTCTAGCTTGTGGCTAGAAGGTGTCCAATAAATTGACAATTTTACTTCTTCCCACTGAGTTTTCTGATTAGCAGCACTGGAACTGGTGGAAATTACTGTTATTTTCACTTTATTATTATCATATCCAAGTGTGTGGGTTTGGTTTTTCTTTTGGGGCGGGGAATCAGTCAGATGCTTAGCCCTGTAGACAGAATTTTTGCCTTCATATATTCCAGCAATTTTTAACTATCCTCCTACTATTACACAGTACTTTATTTTCTAACTTCTACCAGACATTTCTGTACATTATTAAATGCATGTTCCACTTAAAATGTTAAAGTCTAAATAAGCCTTGGACTTAAAAAATAATCACTTTCTACTAAGAAAGAAGGAATTAACAGAAGACTATTTCTTTGGAAATAGGATTTGAAAATACACTGTACTGCACAACAAACTTTTCTGTATAAAATCCACATTAAGCCTGAGAAATAATAACAAACCAGTTTACACTCACACAGAAAATCCATTGTAAACCAGGCCTGCTTCTGAACAATTCCTAAAGCTGGTAGTACCATGACCATTATGTCCAAGTAATCAATTTGAGACAATTTTTGTGCATTTTACCTAATTCCCAAAAAAATCCAATTTCTCCAGGTAGCAATTCTGAATGGAAGAGGAATACAGGACTTTGAGGGTGCCAGTGGCGATCTCCATCACAAATTGCTCTACTGAGGAAGGACACTGCACCTGACCACAGAAAAACAGAACGAGAAACCTCATTATTTTAAGCACATATAAAATAGTCACAGTATTTTTCTCCCCCCTTCTTCCTTTTTCTTCTGCCTGGCGGTCCCTCACCTCGTTCCCCAATACACTCCGCAGTCAGGGCCTGTCCCAGGCGGTCCCTGTCACCCCTCACTGGGACAACCCCACCGCCGCCCCCCCTCCCCGCCTCGCCTCGCCTCGCCTCGCCTCACCTCAGTTCACCCTCCCCCGTGTCCCCGACAGCGTCCCTGCCCCCGAGGACCCTCGGTGCCGCCGCTGCCCGCCTCTCCTCCACCTCCTAATCCTCTCATCGCCTCCTGCCCGCCGCCGCTTGCCCTTCCCTCACCCCTCCGCCGGCGGCTGCCCGCCCTCTCCCGCCTTCCCCTTCCCGCTGTCACTCGCGGCTCCGCCCGCCCCCTGGCCGGCCCCTCCCCGGCGCCCGGCGGAGGAGCCGCCGTTTCCGGAGTACACAGAGCGGGGCTGGCCGCGCGGCGGGGGCTGTTGCGGGCAGGTGAGTGAGCGCCGCTGCCGAGCCCTTGCTCCCGCCGACTGACCTTCTCCCGGCACCGCGGCGAAGGCTGCTCCCAGCTGCTGCCTGCGGACGGCGGGAGGCCGGCAGCAGCCCCGCAGGTCGGCTGGCGGGGCCCTGGTGGTGTGAGGCACCGGGCTGGCATAGACGGCGTTACCGCCGTTCCTCCCTCCCCGGGCGCCGAGGGGAACGGGGCGCGGAGGAGGGCAGCCAGCGCCTTACGGCCGCTCGGGGGAGCCCTCCTGGGCCGCGGCGGGGGGCGCCGGCTGGGGCTGGGAGGAGCCGCCGGCAGCGCCTGGAGAAGCCCTGGCCGGGGGGAGGGCGGCGGTGCCCCGGGGCGCGGCCGGGGGGCTGTCGCCGCGCTCTCTCGGTGGGGCCAGGCCGGCCCTGTGGTGGCGAGGGCAGCCTTAGCGCGGCGCGGGCGCGCAGCCCGGGGCGGTGGCGAGGCTGCGGCCGTGTGTCGTCGTCGTTCACCTCCCCCCCCCCCCAACCCCCCCGTCCTTCCCGCCGCCGTGACCCGTGTGCGAGCAACCCGGGGAGCGCGGCGGGGGACTGGGACTGCGCCTGCGGGAATTCCTGCGCACCTTCCTGCTAAATAGTGACCCACAGCCGCCCGGAGCGCCAGCCCGCCCCGGCCGCGAGACCCCGCCACGGGGGCCTCGCCTCGGGGCTGTGAGGCGCTGCCCTGGCCCCGCCGGGTGCCGGCAGCTTTCCGCGGTGAGGCGGCTCCGCTCGCCCTGCGGGCCTCCCGGGCGGTGCCGGTGGGACCTGCCCCTCAGGGGGGTTGTAACGTCGGCCTCCCGAAAGTACACCTCGTCACAGTGCCTGCGGTGGGTTTTCTTCGCGCCCCCCGGCCCGGAGGCCTGCGGGCAGGAGCGTCTCCGTCTTGGCGGCCGCTGCAGTGGGCTGTGCTTGTATGGATTTTTCACCTGATGCTGACTGAAAAGTGCTGTTTGTTGTTATCTGGCCGTATGTTTAGTGCGTTGTATGCATATGGTAACTGCAGGCAGAAGAGAATAGCTCGTTCTAGGCTGTGGCTTAAAACTTTACTAATACAGCTTTGCTTCTCCCTGCCTGAGGGGTATTTTATTGTTTGAATGGAGGGGAAATGGTGTGGGTATCTATTTGTCAGATGGATGTTAGCTTAGAAATTTGAAAGGAGTTAAAAGATTTTGTATAAAGATCAAGTATAAATCTGACATCGTTATTGTTTTGCTTTCTAGAGGAAGAGATGTCTGGGTGTCTTGAAGAGTGGCATACATCAGTTGTGTGTAGCAGCAATAAACTGGCTTTGGGAGTTGGTCAGCCTTTGGCTCCGGAGGGCCACAGAGCTGGCAAAAGGTTGAAGGTTGTTTCCCAAAATGGCACTACATCTTGTAACTGTCAGTGTGTCTGCTTGATAATCTCTAAGAGGTTGGGGAAAAAGGCGCTGTGGATTTAAGGCTGCTTTTGCTTGATGTTTCTTTTTGTCCTGTGGGTGATGGGTGGCTGAAGGTCCTGCAGTACTCTCCCCTACCCTCACCTCTCTAAGGTATGCAGCTCCCAGCCACATGCAGGTCGTGGTATGCAGCTCATGAGACCAGGAGTGTTGGCAAATCTTGGTATGTTCACAGGTGCTATTTGTATACCATGGGTATTCAGATGATTTTATTTCTTGGCTGGAGTGTTCTACTAGACAATTTTTCTACAGAAAATACATCAGACCCCTCTCCTGTAAAGAATTGCTATTTTCCACAGTTCAAGACTTGCACAAGGTTTTATTTTATTCCTTTCTGTTCTGTACTTTGCCTCATAGAAAGAAGGACTTTTGAAGTGTTTATTCTATGAATGTAAGAAGGTGTGTTTCAAGTCAACATATGTGGTTCTGGTGCTTTGCAGAACCTTTGGGGTGTGAGGACTTGGGCTGGAAGCAGCAAGGAGATGCCATTTCCCATGTGCCTTGTGGTACTGCTTCCTAGGTCAGCGAAAGGCATAAATCCTTCTGTTGGTGTTTTTCATTCTGAATCAGGAGTTACTCAGGGCTGTTAGGATGCTAGAAATAATGCGTACAAGGAATGTTTTTCTAGTTGAAGTCTCAGACTGAAATTTGATAGGTAAATCCTTCAAAGTAATTAAAAAATATCTGCTACAGATGTTTAAATGGGAAGTGTAGGTTTCTTCCACTTCCTAAGTATCAGCCTGTATTTTATCACTTGAATCTTTTCCAACTGAATCTTATTTTTCTGTGAGGTTTTTTTTCCACTTCCAACCAGAGAGGGTTATTTTTCCCTACTTCTTTCCTGCACCTCCAGCATAGAAATGGTGCCCAGTTTTTCTTTGCGGCAAAACAACTGTATTTTTTGCTGTCCAGTAGGGTGTAAGTAAGCATCCCTCTTTACTCTAAACTTCAACTAGTTTTAAGTGCTGCCTCTTGTTGCTTAAAACAGGATTGTGTCAAGAGAAATTGTGCTGCTGCTTTTGTTTATATAGTAGAACCTTACTAGGTTCTTGGTACAATGAATGCTGGTACACCAGAAATCCTGTTAATGATAGTGATTAATGGGTACTGCTCAAAATAGGTATCACTGCTGATATGACTAATTGTTCCATATGAAATGAGCTCCTTTATTCCCAATAATCTCATGGTTCTTCTACTTCTAGAGAAATACCCAATCTGTGCAGACAAATAAATGCTTAGCGAAATGTGGAACTTGCAGTGAAGTGTGGCAATTTTTTAAGAACTTGCTGCTGTGCTGCAAAACCACTTGGGGCTGAAAATGAAGAATATGTTGTGGTTACTGTAGGTAGATAGAATATTATTACTGCAGTTGGATGTTAGCCAGAACAACACCCTACATGTTGCAGACAACACCAGGGTATTGTTAGTAGCTATAGAGAAGGTTTTATATCATACATGAAAGATGACATTTCCAGCAGCATGGGTAACCTCATCACAAAACATTGTGCTGGGGCTGGCTCAGAGGGCAACTGGCTCTGCTAGGCTTGGCAAAATCTACATTATAATCACACTGGTCGTTTTAGGGCTTAGTGATACGTCTGCATTAGTGTTTCTTAACCTTCATTGGCCTTTGAGTAACAGCAATTTATTAGTAACATGCCACAGGCAATCTTGTGATCTCCAGGCAATATTGTATTCTGGATTCTGTTTAGATTTTGTGTCTTGTGGCTGAAAGCTGGAAACTAAACCGGAGAAGGTGGTGGTTCTTGATAGCAGTAAAATCTGAAGTTTTGCCTGGTGGGATGAAAAAAATACTTTGAAAGTTAAATGGAATTTGTTGAAGATGGGTTCCAAAGTCATTGAGTAGAAGCTAGTAGTAGTTGTGTTTTGTTGTGTCTCTGGCTTTGTGTGGCTTTCTTCACTTCTGTTTGTGTACCTCAAGATAATGTTATGGCAGGAGGAGTTCATCCCTTCTGCCCCCAAAGAACTATTAAGGGGTGTGCGTGGGGTGTAGGAGGCATTTGTTTCACAAGTACTGCTTTGCAGGTTAATTGCTGATTTGGTCTGATACAGTCCTAGTCTTCTGTGAATTTTGGTCCAGTCCTTGGATTTTGCCAAAATAGTAATTAAAAAAAGAAGAGGAAATTTTTTTTCTTATGAAACATCAAAAAGATGATGTTGGTGCTAACGAGCTGTGTTTCACTTTGAAGTGGTCTAATGTGACAAGACAAATTATTTTGAGAACTATGGTCTTGAAATATCAATCTTGTCTTACTCTTCTGTAATTAATGAAGATTAGTGTGTGGGTTACTTGAGATAAATGGGAGGGGGGAGGATTGATCTGTGTGGTTCTATTAAGGTCATAACCTTTGAGTGATGCAAATTAATTTCCAAGGACTCAGGTTGGAGCAGCCTTGGAGTACAAGAGAAAGGGGTGTGTGGGGAAATAGCAGAACAGAGGATCTAGAAATATCAGTCAACTTTGGAGAATGAAAGGAAGATGGTGAACAAGGGAATGCGAAGTACTTCAGGTGTAGCTGGGGGAATCCTGAGGTGTCTGTGAGTAAAGATCAGTATATGTGTATCTTAGGTGGGAGTAACTGAGGCTCTGAGAGGCCTTCAGGTGCGTTCAACAGCCTTGATAGCAAAGCACATGTTTTTCCAGCTGTGGTATTGCATACCATTGCTGGTACATGGGTCTAATGGCAGTATATGGCAGTTTGTCAGGGCGAGCACCTATTATAACTTTATTTGAACAGTTCAAGTTTGAAGTGGGATATTCTAGGGCTTTCCTTTGAAGAACTGTTTTCACAAAGGAAATAAATGCTCCCCTTCGAAGGAAAGTTCTTGCAGGAGAACATTGCAGCACTAGTAAACATTGCTGTATTAATTACAAGGCAAACAGAAAACTTTTAAAAAACTTTGGCTTTAAAGTAGCTATCAGTGTGGGGGTGTTTGGTTTTTTTTTTTAAATTACCTCATATGTTGGTACTGTTCGTGTCACATCAGAGAAAAAAATTCCTCAGGAAATCCTTAAAACCATTTACAATACCTTGGTAAACTGTGACTGATGCCTGCTTATGTTTTTAGTAAAACTTGCCCCTTGAAATGACTGATGCATATTTTCTGGTTTAGGCTAGCTAGATTTTAGCTGTCTTACAACATAGTTGTATTCCCACTTTGTGGTCTTTTGTTTCTTGCTTTTCCAACAGTTTTTTGCTTTTTCAAGTGGCTAGAGATTTTTTTGGTCAATGTGACTTCTTGTTTTATATAGTTGTGTTTCAATGGGCTACTTGTCAGGTGCTAATGTTTTCTGGTAAGTATTTCTGTATTTTGTAATGCTATTACACAGATTACTTGGAAAATGTCAACAGTAAGATCTCTCTACCATCTTGTTAGCCACCCCTTTTCAGGTTTGGATATTCTATTTTTGTTCTTTCCTGATGCTACATGTGTGCTGGTTAGGCAGTGGAAAGGGAATGTGTCAGCTGGTTATTTAATAACAGTATTTTAGATGTGATTCTTGTTTAGTTGTGTGCTCAAAGTTGATATGTAAGTGGTACTGTCTGATGGCAGAAGATTCCTCGCAGGCCCTATGCAGCATACTCTGCAATGTGGGAATGAAACAAAATTCCATTTTAAGTCTCTGAATGTAAGGGAAAGTTTGTTCCCCTTCATGGAAATAGTAATATTTATCTTTGATTCTTTAATGCTTTATTCTAACATGCTGTACTTTGGGAACTTTAAAGCAGTGTGAGTGAGTAGAAGAGTAGGGAGGAAGAACTGTGATGAACCTTTTTCCACTTACTTGTCCACATGTATCCCTAGAGTGATTCATTTGTATGAGAGCTATCTAGCAATGAAATGTATTTGTAATGCTGTCAGCAACTGAGTGGTGTTAATTTCCCAAGTAGCTTACTTCAGTGTATTAACTTGGTATGTTTATGAGTTTCTGAATGGTGTTTGGAATCCATCTGGATTTACTGGGGTAAAATCAGATCTTTTGAAGTATGTCCATGTGGTCTGTCTGATACTGGGATATTGAGAGCAGTGTTCCTAGGTGGGTTGTTTTTGTTTTTGGAAGTTGAACTTTGTGCTCTTCCTGTACAGAACTTGTCTGATTTGTGCTTTAGAAGAACACATCTAGTCCAAGCACAAGAGCTTCCCAAGGGAAGGATAAAGCACCCGAATATCTGCAGCTCACATTCCAGAAAAATCTGGAGATATTTTAAGTGTTGCTTCCTGAGAGTTGTACTCTAAAAAGTTCCTAAAAAATACTTGAAGCTGGCAATCTCATCCTGAAGAAGCAGCTAGGCATTTGTTTTATGTGGCCCAGCATATAACAGAAATGCTGAAAACAAGTGAAATCTGTAGTGACTGGAAAGAACAGAAGCAGAAATACACTTCTTGTTGTTGAAAGACTTTTCTTGTGTCTGCGTCTTCACAGTCTGAGTTAAAGACTGAGTATCGCAGGGGAAAGATCACTTTGGATAAATGTCATTCTGTGACAGACTCCAAAAGATTTGAGGAACATAATCTCTTGCTGTTGAGTATTTCAAAATTTTTCTCAGAACGCTATTTGCAAGTCTTGCACCAGATGGTATTGTGTAGAAGGAGGAAGAATACAAGGAGGAAGAGGCTACCTAAAAATTGAATTCTTCAGATCTGTAAGTTCTTGCTGGGTAACTTCAACGTAGAATGAGTTCATCATCTCCAAATGCTCAGAAGAAACTCTGTCAACTGAAGGTAAAAATGTGGCTTTTCATCATTTGTTAAAGGCACCTGTGTTTGGTAAAAGATGGAAAGATCCTGAGGGTAGGAGACTTTTTGGCAGGAGGGAAGGATAGCAATATTGCCTGCCGTTGAATGTCTGCAGTTCCTTGTCCAAGCAGGAATTAAAGGCCAGGTGGTGTAGAATAGTGTTAACTAAAACTCTGCAAATATGTTGTTACAGAATCCAGCTTCATTGGGGCATGCTTCATAGCTCCAGAATAAACTTTATTTAGCCTCTTACCAAAGACATAGTTGGATATTTGTGTCTTTTTGGCTGAGGAACATGGTTTGCAAATATTTAAATAATAAGGTAATAAGATATGCCCTTTTTCCTACAAGATGAACATTTACAAGCAGATGATGTAATAAAGCACTTTAATGTGGTGCTGAAAAATAGGTCTACTGCTAAATATCTGTTTATCCTTTAGAAAAGTGAAATCCTTTAAATTTATTAAATAAAAACCAGGAGAGAATGGAAAAAAAAGAGTAAGATTTGGTAGTGATTGGAACTTTGTATCACTGAGTTCAGTTCCAAGTAGCGCAAATCACGACTGTCAGGTTGCTGCTGTTGTCAGCAGGAACATAGAGTTTTGAGTAGATGCTTGTACATTCTTCACCTACTGAGACCAAACTGTGAGTACTTTGCTAACTCACAGTGGAGTACAAATAAACTGTCTGGGCAGCTACCAGTGTAGATGTAGAAGCTAAGATACAAGCAAGCTTAAGGTTTTGGTAATACAACGTTTTTTGGGTTTTTGCTATTTTGGGAAGAAAAGCTGCTGAAGTTCATGTATAAAAGAGCAGGGTAGGTTATCTAAAAGTTCAATTTCCTAAGTTAGTGCAGTGTAAGTCTAATTCTGTAGCTTAGTTTTCTTCTCATTGAAGAGAATTCCATGCTGATGAAAACTATATGGGATGTTGGGAGGAAATGCCAATAATTGGAAGAAAGCTCTGAAAAAAAGTGCAGAAGTACTGTTGTTTGAAATATTTACTTCTGTATTAGAATGTTGGAAGAGTCTTTACTCAAAGAGCTTCCAGACTTTCTGTCTGTGTTGCTTTCAGGAAGAGACTGAAAACATTTTCTCTCAAGCAATCCTGTTGGATCTCATAATAAACTTCTTTGTCTAAACATTGCAAAAATTTCCAGGGCAAGATTGTGATGTCAGATTCAGCACTTTGACCTCATTTCAGGTCCAAAGAGGAACAAGTATCATAAAGTTTGAGACAAGCTATTACAAAATAGCTTTGGCCGTGAATTTAACACAAATTTGTTCACAAATTCTTCTCAGCAAAGGTTTTCTACAGATCCAAGTTACTAACCCTAATTTAAATGTTATCTTTTATACAATGTTTGATCTTAAAACTGCACTGGTAATTTGGGTCATGGGACAGCATATGGTCTAGGTTGGCAGTCTTTGGTACACAAGTGCTCTTACTGTTTTATCCATGTGGAAAAGTGGTACATCTGACCTGTGCTATTTTGAAATTAATCTGTTGCTTGGTTTTGTGGTTAGAAAAGATCCTGGTCTGGTTAAGTGAAATATATTGCTCTGCAGATGTTGCTGGACATGAAATCTGTTGAAAACCACTAATAACACATTATTTTGTTTTTATATAGGAATGGTACATTTTTGTGGTGACAGATTGGTATGATAGAGTAAATCTGTAGTTGACATACAAGATTTAGGGAAATGTTTTCTTTTGGGAAAAGTGCATTTTCTTCCTTTGAAGAGGTAGTAGGAGAAGACTTTTTTCCATTTTAGTTTCTGGAACAGTTGGGTTTTATGAGGTTTGATCAAGATTGTGTGATAGTCAGACAAATGAATTACAGACTGTGTTTCCCTGAACACGAGTTAGAAGATTCTAGCTGTCCTGTC
The DNA here is from genome assembly GCA_022605575.1 of Laterallus jamaicensis coturniculus. NCBI lineage: Eukaryota > Metazoa > Chordata > Aves > Gruiformes > Rallidae > Laterallus > Laterallus jamaicensis. The sequence goes on from JAKCOX010000017.1 coordinate 7,742,073, forward strand.
ATTCTGCCTTCTCTATGTCACGATGACCATGTGGGCTGCAGAGGTCTCTATCAAATCATAGATGGTGTCTGTCAAGCCTCAGGAGATGTTTTTATCACTGAATCACAATTTAAGTTGTTGCTGGTCAGATGTCAAAAGAGTTACTGCTCCATACGTTCTCATGGTGTCTGATTCTGGATGCTTTTCTGAAGAGAGTGCATTAATCAGATGCCTTGTTGGACTGAATATGAGGTGCGTGAATTGCTATGGCTTACAGATACCAGAGTTCATGGTTGAATAGGTCCTCTGGCTTTAAAGTTGCAATTATTCTTAAACTGCACAGAGTTCTTTACTTGTGCAATACATTGACATGTGGGACTTTTGTGACAGTTCAGTGTGTTTTTGAACTGAAGTTCTCAAGTAATTTATAACAAACTACCTATAGATTAGTATGTTGCTGTTGGTCTCTTCAGAATTGTCTGTCCTTATCCTCTTATTGTTTTGTGCTTTAATGCCTGCCTCTCCATCCCTTGCATTTCAGGAGATTATCGATTGGAAAGTGTCTGTCTAGCCTCTGCCTTGGCTTGTGTTTCAACACCTTTTTCTAATTGCATGTTCCTCTTGGAAGGCCTTCATGGCCCTTAGCTTTATGCTGAGGAGAAGACTACTGCTAATATGACTGGTAAAATTGGACTTGACCTTAGGTCGTGGTTGGTTCTTTTTGCTGAGACATTCACATTTTTAAAGGCTTTTTCAGCTTCACAGCGTAGCCAGTGGATGCTTTTCTTTGTCAGATGTAATGTGTTGTTACTGATATTTTAAGTTGCATACTGAAACAGGAGAAAATTATGTTTTTCAGTCAGTGCCTTTCTGCTAAAAAGTTGTGTCTGTATTTTGTTCTGAAATTGCTCTAGCACAGATGAGGTAGTTTCTTTTCAAAAATTCTTGTGGTTTCACGGAAATAATATATTGTGTCTTCTTTGCGTATGCTATTTGATCTATTCTGTTCTGGAGCACGAGTTGCTCATCTCTGCTGTACTGATTGTTTTTCACTACACATTAAATCATGTATCAAGAAAAACAAGGGTAGGTCTAGCTTATGGAATTTTCGATGCTATGTTACTGTGCTCCTCTTACTTAAAGTTTTGCAAGTGATACAGTCCTCATAAGTGTAAATAGGAAGGTATGCTGTGTTTTGATCCAGTTGTTCAGTTTGTTGAATAAATTATGGTATGAATGCAGGGCATCTTGCATGCTATGTCTGTGCTAAATATTTTTCTCTTAAAATCAATCCTAATGTGAGCAGAAGTTTCAACCTTCTGTAGTTTGAAACAGTGGACTTGGAGCAAAAATGCAACTAGGTATGTGTCAATATTGATTATAGCACTTGGTAGCATGTGAAAAGCCTGATGGTGTCTCAAAGCACTGTTGACTTAATGGACTTCTTACTCCTTATTTAGCTATCTCTAAAGCTTTGTGTTATGAGAGGTTATTTTCTTCTTCTTTTACATGGTATCACTGACCTATAGTTCATTGGCTTTCACTTACCTTACACTGTTGCAGGCAGATAGCATTTGGACAAAAGACAGTGTTGTGAGGGACAGTACTCCATCTGAAATGGTCCAGACTTGGTGGTCTCAGAAGCCCCATTTAATATATTCTGAAAAAGCAGGGAATATTAATTTCTTGTTCTATGTTCAAAAGGTTTTGGTTCTTGTTGAGTACCTTCATGTTGAAGACTATGGTAAGAAACATAGCAAAGCAACTCCTCATTCATAAACTCAGTGAGTAAATACTGAGATTATTCAGTGTGACCTTTTAGAATTAACAATTAGGTAAAAACATTTCAATTCACTTAAGCTTAAATCTGACACAAATAAGGATAAGTTAACGCAGATTTTTAAAGCACTGACGTGGTAAAAACCTAGATGCTGTAAGATTCTTTTAATTGACCTTTTTTTCTTGAGCCATTATCTTCTAGGAATTTATTAGTATAGGTTGCTTAATGTAACAATGAAATTGGTTTTATTTGTAGTTAATACTACTTCTGACCAATAAAAAATCACTATCTTGTCCAAAATATGAACAAAGAAATGTCTATGTAAATGGAGTCTGTGTTACAGCTTCGGAGGCAAAAAAATGCCAGCATAATCACCTGGAAGATAGGAAAAGCAGCTGGTGGAAGAATTTTCTATTCCAAACAGAGAATAATATGTTAGCTGTAAGAGGAGATAAGACTCCATTTTACAAGTGGCTATACTGTTTAAAATTATTTGCTGATATGCATACAGCAACTCAAAAAGCAGTGGAATGCCTTACTAATAGCATTTGAGGGCCCTAAAATATGGCTTAATCTCAATTTTTAGTATCTTATTGATACACTGTAAAGAAAACCATCAGTTTTATTGCCAATTCCACAACCATCCAACTTTTTTATGCTGCTGAATCCAGTCACTCTCCTTTTCTCCCTGTGATTTTTGTTCCTACCTTTAATGCTTCTTTTCTTGCTTTAGACTTTAATTCACATGTAAAACTCTCCTGTTTGTATGTATTACACAGTGGGGATTGGAATGTAGCTGAAAGATGGGGAGAGGAATCTGCCGTGCTGAAAATGTGAAAGATTTCCTGTTGTTCTAAACTCAGCTTGGTATGAGTGCTAGTGCAGTGCCTGTGCAGCTGAAGCACAGCTTAAACTCTCCTGATCCAAAGTAATACACACATGGTAGTTGAGGATAAAAATCCCTTGATCTGTCAAATAATACTCTGATTGTGGTTAGTCCTAGTTCTGACTATAGTACACATTGTTCCTTCTAAAATAATAAATGCAAGAAGTGGGATGGTCTCCTTCAGCTGTGTAGTGTTACTGGACACTTTGAAGGAAGGTAATTATTCCTGGAATGGAAATTTTGGGAAAATGACTCACTGAAATTCAAATCCTTTAGTAAAGACAACATACATCATGTAATATGCACATGAGAGTTATTGTTAGATGTATGCAGGAAATAGGTATTTTGTATTGTGGATAAAAACAAATATAAAAAAGCCTTGGTGTGCAGTGAGGATGCATTTCTAGTGCTGAGTGTTACAAGCTTGTTGGTGTGAATCTAAAAGTAGGAAAAAGGAATTGAACGTAGGAGCAATGTTGAATACAAAGCAAGAAAGTAAGGTATTTTTAGTGTTCAAAAATTTGTAGATAACTACAGAGTCAATATAATTGTCTTTTTTAAGAAGTAGTTGCAAAAATAAGTGTAGCGTGGCTGTGTTTATTCATTGTCCTGTTTTCTGAGAGATTTCTACTGATACACATTATAGATTTGTGCGGGATATAGAATTTGTAATTGCTGAACAGGATAGCTAGAAATAGAACAAGATCCTCCCAGAGCCCTAGAAGGAAGGAATATTTGTAGCAGTAGGAACAGAGTTTTCTGTTTGTTTGGGTCTTTTTCCATTAATGCTTTGGAGAACAGGAATGGGTGGAAATCCTTCCTACAAAAGCATGTTAGCTATTTTTTTGACTGTGCAGGAGTGATTCTCACTTTATGCTGTGAGGTGTAATTCAGGAGCAGAGTACGCATGAGTTCAGGTTTTTGTCAGAGCTTGCCTAGTGGGGAAAAAATATGAAAGTTTATATATTATCAGTAAATGAATGGGGAATGTAGTGAAGTTTGAACCTTAGATCTTAGGGTCTAGCCAAGCAGGGTTCTTTACAAACAGTTACTTGTTCTGTGTGCATTTATTAGTGTGTTATTTATCTGAAAGCCGCTGTAAGGTGAATTTTCGCTGGCTTCTGTTGAGATGTGTGGAAGGAGTTATTCCCATAATTTATTATGATTATGGAGTAGTAGTGTGCATTGAGTTTTATCCAAAATCAGTCTGAACCAGTCACTGTGTGGGGGTTCCACTGGGGTTCAAACAGGAGATCAATGGCTATGGCTCTTGAGGGGTGTTGACTACATGTCTCACTTCTTGTGGGAAGGTGGGTTTCACAGCAGGCTGAAGGCTCTGTAGCAGTGAAGTTGCACGTGTACTGCATCAGATGTGTCATGGAAGCTGTGGCAGGTGGTAGAGGGTCGGAAAACAGTTTCCTATTTTTGCCACTGGTTTAATCTGAAATACAATGTTTACTTGACCATGTTCATATTGTATATCATGTTAATCTAATTAGTATTTTAAATTGTGCTGTTAAATTAATTTTAAAAAATAATTTAACTGTATTGTTAAATACCAAACAAAGCAATCAGTCCTTAACAGTATTGGTTTCTCTAAGCACTAGTTCTGACAGCTGTAGTAACAGTATTGCTGTTAGCACTGTGATGACTTCACCTGATGATGGTCTTGCTGTAAGTGGAGAGAATTTTCAGAAATCTTTCTTAGATTTTCTTTCAGAACTTCTGAAAAAGTGAAGCTTAAATTTTCAGTGACCATAAATGGTTTTTTCAGATGGTCCATGAGTAATTTGAATGTTTCATGTAAGTCACTGTATGTTAAAGGGGTTGTTTTGAATATGTAGAATGTTTATTGCATGCTTCACCCAAAATTAAGGTGCACAATGTCATGCATCTTCAGCCTGCATCAGTGATAGCACTCCAGGAGCCCTTTTCTCAATGACGTAAGGATTTTAAAAGTGTCAAGTGTGGATTTCCTTTGGTACATACATGGTTTTCATTCTTCGTGACTACTGAAGAATGTTCTCACATGACTAAAACCACCTATACTGTGTTCCCACAAGTTTATGAAAGATGGGCGTGGAAACAGTTTTAAAAGAGTAAAGACATTAATACTGTCCTCAGAACTTTATAATTGCTTCTGTAACTTTCAAACCTAAAGCAGACTGTGTGAAAACATTTTAAAAATTATCTTTACATCAACAAGCAATATTCTATTAGTTCTTTAATTATGTATTTTATGGGCACTAAAGTAGTAACATGCTTAATGAATTTAATATTTTGGAATAGTTGGGTTGCTGGACAGTGGTGGTATGATACTCATTTTCCACTTGAATAACCGTATCCTTTTGAAAACTTACTTGCACATATTTTCCTACTGCTATGATAAATTTTTGTGGCAGTCGCTCATTGACATGAGAATCTCAGTGAGGGTTTTTGAGATGTTTTTAGCCTTCATTTTGGGGTGAGGTAGAGAAGCTTTCAAGTATTGACCCATCAGAATGAAGTAAGTTACCATTCAAAATATGTTTTTTATAAAATCCTTTTTTTGCCGAGGGAAAGGTAGTCCTGAGTCAGGGTTATTCATTGACAATGTGGTAGTTTGGCTTTGGCTTGTTGTTTTTTTTTTAAAGTAAGGAAGGGGAGTATTGTTACTCCCCTACTAGTCCCAGAATCTCATGGCAGGCTGTTTCTGATTGCACTACTGTTACTGTGCTAGCTTTTGCTTCATGGTATAAATTGATCTGGTAAGTATGTTGATGGGATGACCCTTGACTTTGCCATTTCTGTGTTTGTTTTCCCATCCATTTCAAAACCTAGCTCTGCTACCTTGAACAGTTCTCACATTTGTTTTTCTCTAGTCTGATTTATGTTCACTTATCTGCTTTTATTCTTAATTGCTAGAGGCTGTCCTCCCACTTGCACTATTCAATTTCTGTGGAACTACTGATAAATTCAAATGATGCCCTGCTGAGAATAGGACGGAAGCTGAAGGAGTGGGAGAGAGAAAGTAGAACAATCTAGCAGTATTTACTAGAACTGCCTGTGCAGACCAACACAAAAGAAACCGTATTTATTGTAAAACATGATGACATTAGATATAATTTATATATATATTATATATGAAATTTAACCAAATGTTTTGTAACAGTTTCTGTCTTCGTTTAAGGATTATTCCTCCTTTCTTAATTTGGCTTGTGTGGTCAAGTTGTTCCATAACTGACTGTGTCTAAAATACAATTCAGTAAGTAATTTTGTGAAGTACTAGGGACAATTTCTTTGCTGTTAGCATTCTAGGCTCTCTAGCTTTCTGATAAATCAGCAGAAAGTCATGTCGGTATAGTTGGCCTTGTTTTGAAAGGGTAGCTACTAGCTTGGTATAATTGTATAAATAGTTTGGTCTATGGGTCCATTAGAATTCACCTTCTTTTTTTAAACTTTCTCTGTGCATAAATGAATGTGTTCACGAAGGCATGGTGACCAAATCAGTTCCTCCCTGTGGGATAAGCAGGTGAAAAGTGACAGAGGTTCCCTGCGTGCTCCACAGGGATGTGTTTTTTGGGGCTAAAATAGCTTATTTTGCGATAGGCAGAAGAGCGTTAACATGTGGGTGATGGAAATGCAGAGGTGTACTTGTAACTCTCTGAAGTGCTGAGAGGGCATAGCTGTGTCAATCCACAACCTCCAGGCTTGGTTGGGATGCATCCTGGAAACTTCTTGTTTTTCAGCACTTCGGAGACAGAAAAATATTTTTTCATTCTTCAGGGAGCTGTTTTGTGTCAAAGTGCTTTTGTGGGACAGCTTGTGCATGGAAGAACATTTTGCCCTAGCAACTGTACATACTGGAAATAATTGATAAAAATATCAAAGAGTTACAGATAGAGCTAATGAATTAAAGTCAGTTTTGGCCATTGTAGCCTAGATGGATCCAGTAGACCATTTTTATTTTAATTTGGTCTGTGTAAGAAATGTTACAGAATTGATGGCAAATAAACAACGTATTTTGCTGTTGCAAAAAAACCCCATCAAGTTTAAGCAAAATTCTTCTCACAAATAGGTGGTGTCAGATATGAGATAACTTCTTTTGTAATAAAAGCCTGTAATTTGTAGAACTTTAGCTTCTGTGGCCACAGATATTCAAGTATCAGTATCTGCTGGAAGTTAATGCTTTGATTTGCAAACTGCCCTGAAGTGCAGATCTGTTGTTTTTTAAGGTCTTTATCTAAACCTTCTAACAAATAAAGCTCTTTGATTGTTTTTCAACACTACTGACATTTGTAGTGAAAAAGCTCTTTTTCTGAAAAGGCTTTTAAACCTGTATTTCATAAATACTGTGTATTTCTAATGCTCTTAAAAGTAATGTCAAATTGTCCTGAACAAGAAACATATGGTTATAAATTGACATGTTCTGTGACTTATCCTGATTGTAGGAAGCAGAGTTTGCAATGTGGAGGATATTTAATTTAAAAAATTGGGATAAGGGCTGTGAATTGTAAGCTAGAAATAGAAAATAAGATTAGAGGTTATGTTTCAGGCATGGAGCTGTCTGGGGGGGGCGAAAGAACAAGGTTACTTCAAGGTTTGGAGCCTGGTTGGGGGATGGGGAGAAGGGAGGAAATCCAACAGTGGCTAAAAATGGTGCCTGGGGAGGTTTGTAGTAATAAATAAAGTAAAAATTGCCAGGCATAGTCTTGATGGTTAGTGTTGTCTTGTAGCCTTCTCCTTGCCATTGCTTGCTGGTGCCAGATATGTCGTGAGCAGTGCTTGGTACCAGTGGGATGGGTGGTCTTGGCTGTCAGCACACCCTCTGCATAAACAGCCCTTGTGACAAAAAGGATGCCTTTTTCTAAGTCTAATAGTGAAGAAATATATTTGAAAGGGGTCTGGCCAGATCTGTAATAGATGTGTCAGCTGGTATTGAAACATTGCTTAAATGCATTTGGCCTCTTTGAAGTGTCTTATGTCTGGCAGAGCTTTACTGTGTTGCAATTTCTGCAGCAGAAAGCCCTTTGTCAACATAAGCTACTGGGAAAGAGTGTCAGCGTGGCTTAAATCACCTAAGCATCATTTAATGTAAGCCTAGTCTTTCCCATTGATGGTGATTTTTAAAGTATAACTGACACATCAGAAGATACCAGTTAAAATTGTAAATGTTTCTTCCCAGTCTTCATTTGTGATCAAAATTCAGCTCTGTTAATGAATATTGAGATACACCATTGGATGTACTTAATTAGGTGTAAAGTCAGGACCATCCACTGATGCATACGTGTGGTATTGTGGGACTGTTGGTTCTAGGTGCTTCATGTAGGGGGCAACACGTGAGTTTTCAGAAAGGTCTAATAAGTAAAAGTTTAAGCTTCATCAGGTGTGCTTATGGAGGTTTTGTGTCTACTGAATAGATAAATCACGTTGTGTTAATTTGCTTTATAGATTAAAACTTTACATGTGTTCCTCTTTCAAGTTGTATTATACCAGCATAAATATCTCATTGTATCCTCTGCTGGGCAAAAAATGTCTTGCACAACTCTGTGCAGAAATTTTGGCACATAACCTGGTGACAAATCATGCACATGATTGAGGGCTTAGGGTTATTTTTTAAATATAGAACGATCAGTACTTCTACTTTTGGGATATGTTAAGGTAGTCCGACTGTGCTTTGTATGTTGTAAATTAAGATTGATAATTATTTAATAATTGGTGACTTTATTGGTAAATATTTTGAGAGTCCTCTGGGGAATAAATTTTAACCTAAAAACGATGCATTTTGAAAAGGAAAAATCGCATCAGTCAAATGGCATCAGTATTTCTCAGCTTTACTGCTCTGCGCCTTTCCATGCCGTATACTGAATGTAGCAGTTTAAAGCCGGAAGCTAGAAAAGCTACGCTGCTGCTGAGACGTGCCAGCAGAATTCCATGTATGCATTTGTTAGCAAGCAGCTCTTGTGGGAAGTTATTTATATTCCATGTTACATCTACACTAGATATTAAAAAAGATATTTATTTTCATATAAAATGTATTTTTATGAAAAGAAATGAAACTTCATTAAGAATGCTAACCTTTTTAAAAAGCGGGAAAATTGGAATGTCTTAAAATATTAATCTTTTGCTTTTCTTAATAAAAAGAAAAGAACTTTAATCAAGCTACTCTTCTTAGGAAGAACATGGAAAGCACAAAGCCTAAGTAACTAATTGCTTTCAAACTAGAAATGTTCACAGCTGCATCAGTGTGAGGAGTGGATAGAGAAGACCTACGATTGCTCTAGCATTCCTCAGCCTTTAGCTTTTTGATTTTAAGTTGACCTGTGGCCTATTTTGGCATTTACATCGCAGGGATAAAAGGCAACAAATTATTCTGTGGACTGAAATAGAAAGCAGGATTACTGAAGCAGCTAATAGAAGGCAGTAGATACTGGAGCCTCAAAGATGTAAGCTGTTGCCGTTGTGGTGAAGATGCAGAGATACTTGTTGGAACACAGGAGCTTGCTGAAAAAAGGCAAGAGGAGAATCCTTCTGTGTCTGGTGCTTAACTTCTGTTTGAACCAGCTGTTAATGGCATTTGCAGAAGAGAGCAACTCAGAAGGATTTTTTTAGTTGTCTGCTGCTTAAAGCAGGCAGAAAAACTAGATGAGTGCTAAGCTTTGGGTGTTCTGGAGGGGACAAGGTTATAGTTGGCAAGATTTGGCTATATTTTTTTCTTTTTTGTATTATAGACTTGTAAACTGGAAGGGTGCTACGTTTGATCTTGTAAGTTCTTATGTTTTGACCCTGCCTTTGCAGGATGAGTTAGTGCTATTTTAAAAATCTCATCTATATTTAATTTAGACTTAAATTCTCATCTTAATGAGGAGGGGAGCGCTGTGCTGAAGACACAAGTAGCTTTTTTGATTATAAAAAAATGAAGAAAGGTTATGAAGTATGTATGCTACCATTTCTACTTTTAAAATCTTTATGATCCCAAATTACATGTCACCACTGTTCCTTCATTAGCTACAGAAATTAGTTCTTCATAATCTCTAATATATTACAAACCGTTGATTTGTAAGAAATAAAGCTTTTTGACAGTTCAAAAAAGTCTCCTGTTAAAAAAAATTAGTTCAAGAATGATTTTCAGAATTAAGGTTAAAATTATTAGGCTACTACTATTTATGAAACTGCTATTTACAGTATTATGTACACAGTAATATTTGGTTTTGTTATAGGGGGGAGACTGTTATTCGCACTGGATTGCTCTGGTTTATTCATATCCTGTGACAGTGAATCAGATATTGCTGTCTATATACAGACTGAATTGCCAGCCGACTTCAGGCCCAAATATGGTAAACATAATTATGTTCATTTGCTATAAAAATACATTCTCCTTAGTGTAACATTTTCATGATTACAGTTTTCTGATAATTCCATAATTTTCAACATGAGAGGGATATGAAAGGCCTAATCATCATGTCCCTCTCTTCAGTATAGAATGTAGTTTGTTTTCCTGGGCAAAACTCCAGCTGTTCAGTGATGAATCTACTGCTACTCAAATACAGTAAGCCCAAAAACCGTTTGGAAAGTCTGTTCTCAGAAGGCAGGAGTTGTGCTACTCGGACGTGAATCTCTGTATTAGCTACACGACAAAAAGGCTTGTGGCTGCAACTGTCATGAGACAGTAAGTGTATGTGCTGATGCCAGTTTTTCTGATATGTACTCCTGTTTCCTATTTTTGGAAATGAAATTTGTATCACTTCAGAATACTTAATACTTTTCACATAGGAGACTTCAAATGGCTGAGTTGGAGGAGAAGGTGAAGATTAAGATAGACAGAGCTTATACCATGTACTGATGAAAATAAAAGTTAGTAAATACTAGATTAGGTTTAACTTCAGTCACAAAAAAATAGCCTGGTAATATACTTAGGAAAAATGGCATTGTTTACATGTGTAAATACAAGCTAATAGCAGTCACTTCCTTTATATGAGTGGTTTAGGATTAGTATATCTACTCTAACTAAGAAAACACATTTACAGAGTATTTTCTTTCTCTTGATTTAGTCTAGTATCAAGAGAATGTTGTAAACTTATTTTGTGGCAAGTGTTGAGAATTCTGAAGAAGCATAGTAATTTGGGAAAGGAAGGCTTGTTGGTGTTTACTTGCTCCAAATGTTTTGAAATCTTTCATCATTCTTGCTACAAACAAAGAAAAGGAGGAAAAGAAAAAAATCTCTCAAAGGCTCCACAGGATTTTCTGTACATAATCTGTTTTATGTAGCACTCAAACTTTTGTTTTTATAGAAGAGTTTTAAATATGTACATCTGTAATTCTAATTATTTTAGTAGTGTTAGACAACTACAGTTATTTCACGGCAGTGAGAACTGCTCTGAGTTCGGGTTTTCTTGAAGTTGTGTAGCGTCGCAAACTCAGTTAAAACAATCTAGAAACTTGATTTAGGAATATTTCAGTGGAAAAATGCAAATCTGTATATGCTAATAAGTGAATGCTGTGGCATTAATGAAATATAGCATCTATGTTTGCAAGAAAAGCAAAATGGCTGGAAGCCTTGTCTAAAAGTTGACAGCTGATTTATTGATGAGGAAATGCTTGTGTTTCCAGAGCAGCTGTAAACAGTGTCATTGTGATACATTGCTTTCGATGAACAACTGAGTTGGACTGAATAAGAAGACAAAAGTGGCCACACTGGTTCAGACTTTAAAATTGATCCAACTTGGCTTTCTTTATCCCATGGAGATTATAAATGGATACCTAGGGAAAGGCAAGAACAAGGTGAATTTGTGAGCTATGCTCATTTAAAACTCTGTCTTCAATGATTTGCTGCATATAGTATTTCCTGAGCCTGTGGTTAATCTATTTAGTAAGCCAAATGAGCCCCTCTGGAAGAAAGAGTGATAAGGAGACCAGAACTGCACGCTGAATTTGAAGTATAGGTAACCCATAGATTTATGCTGTGGCATAATTATGTTTCTGGCTTTCCTACTGCTGCAACTCCCTTTCAAATTCCTTTGCTGCTAATTTGTAACATAAGAATTACTCTTCTGACTCCCATTCAGAATTGGGCTGACATTTTATCCAAAACAGTCAGTTGTAACACTGAGATGTCTTCCTAAGCGGTAAAGATCAGGCCAGAGCTCATAATTTTGTATGTGAGGCTGGGATTTTTTTTTCCCATGATGAATTCATCCATAATGAATCTAGCTTCTTATTTTAGTCCCTCACTTCTACAAAGTTACCCCACTGTGTGTGTGTATAAGAGTGTGTGTAGTAGGGCATGCATAAATGCTGTACTATTTGACTTGAGCTTTTACTCTTTTACTGCTTTCTATGTCTTGTTTAAGGTATGATTTCTTTGGGGCAAGGGAAACTTCCTCAAGAGAACCTGACTTCTAAAAATGATGTATTGAATGTTGTGTTTATAGAAGGTCTTTCAAATACTTCACTTAAGCACTTTGGCAAAAGGTGGGAATTATACCTAATTTTTAGGTGCAGAAGCTTTTTATGCAGTATTTGGGTCCGCGGACGAATAATTTTAAGCCAGTTGTAATAGAGCTCTACATAGAGCCCTCTACTTGATTTCTTGATCTGCACTGACTCATCAGTAACTAAGCTCTTCGAGGTGATTTCCTAAACCTCTTTAACAAATTTCAGTAGAAAATTTAGCATGCATTTTACAATGTGTATTAAAAACCTCTCTTCCCACTGAGTGAGACTGAAAAATACAGATTTTATTATACTGGAAAGCTGCAATTCGTGCTTGAGTGTTATGGGAGATTCCACTGACTTTACTGGAACTCATCATATGCTTAAGTCCATTGCTGAAGGGAGCCCAAAGATTAAACTATTTCTAGGTTTAAGATGTCTACTATGAGATTATATGACTGTGGGACTTTTCAGTTTTGTGGTTCTGTTGTTTGCTGTACTGTGTTCCTCCTGTGTTAAAGCTGATCTTCTGCAGAAGCATAGGAAAGTGTGATTTTTGTAGTTATCACTATGGAACTATGTTCTTAATGCTTGCTTTCTCTTTGTTTTAACAATGAAATGCTGTCCTAGATTCTCTGTGCTTCCTGTATTTAGAAGTAAAACTGCAATCAGAAGTGACAGGATGGAGAGTAGCCGAACATAGGTGGCTTCTGTTGTAGCTTAGACTTTTAAGGGCATATATGATGTGTTGTGTGTTGTTAAGGAAGGATTTGGGAGGGGGCATGTGGGATTGGATTACCTCAAATGGTCATAACTGGACCATGATGCACAAGCCTTCCCAAATAATATTGCTATTCCATGTATGCTTTAATTGAGTAGTTCTCTAGTTCAGCTTTTTCTTTCTGCCTTCCCTTCAGCAGGATGTGAAATCTGTGGCGGAAAAAGGCCACTTATAGGAATAGATGTTGACTTATTCTCAGGAGTATACAGAAATAGTCATCTCTGCATCCCTTCCTTAATACCATGGCCTGCAGTTCTTCACTCTGTTTATAAGTCTTTTGTTTCCGCTGGCTGGCTTCACTGGTTGCCTTGCAGTGTGAGCAGGCGTCTCTTCCCAAGCAGTCCTGCAGATAGTGGCCAGAATCAAAGAGTTCTGTAGGTGATCTGTTCTTGGAGGCAGAGCTGCACCTTTTCTGCAGAAAGCTTGCGGTGTTCACGCTCACTCTTGCTGTGGTCCCAAGAGCCTTTTCTTCATTTTAACATGTTTTACAGCTCTGAGAGCAAGAGAGAGTGTGCTGGTGGCTGATAGCAAGTGCACCCTTTGGGAGATGAGAGATGGAGTCTTAAGTCCCTTCAGGCTGACAGTCACATTGCATGGGAATTTCTTATGCTCTGTGCAAAGCTTTGTTAGGTTGCTGTACCAGAAGAATGGACTTTCCTTTCTCTTCTGCACCCACAGTTCTCTTTTAGGTGGTAACTGGTTCTGCTTTGAATAATGTAAGCACCTATTGCCAAGGCAGGACTGAAACAGTGATCCTGATCTGACATAGGTATCTATTTTTGACATGTAGGGGGGCATCTAAACCTGAAAGAAGGTCTGGCTTAACACATACGTTTCACCAGCTTTCCTTTTGCTGTCTGAGCTTATTGCTGAGACTCGAGTTAGTGTTATTCTGTGTGTTACATGGCTTACTTCAAAGAAAACGTGGTGAGTCTCCTGACACACTGTAGGCTCTGCCTTGGAAAAATCCAGCTCAGTACACAGGCAACTCTGATTCAGAGGCACTTCTACCTTTAATGTGTGTTTTATAGGGGCCATTGTTCTACAATTCAGGACTGTTTAGATTTGTATACATTTAAACAGGATGCTCGACTTGATGATACTAACTACATAGTCCCTGAGAAGTATGTCCTGTGAGCTATGATCCTCAACTGGTGGAAGGGAAGACAGTGAATCGGTGTCCTTCCAAACCTGGAGTGGCCAGGGGAGTGGGCCAGGGCATCTGGTGAGCTGGTGTTAGGAAGGGGAGACCCTAGAAGGAGGATGTTTCCAACAGTGCTTCCTGGATTCATTAAGGGTTGGCTTGCCTACTTTTTTTGTTTTGTTTATTTCCTCCAACTGTTCTGGGCAAGCAGCCAAAAAGGAATCCCAATAAGCAATTCATGAGCTAACAAGAACTAAAACGATATTGGTACAATAAGCTATTTCTGTCTCTCTTCCCCTTTCTCCCCCTGTCCTCCTTTTTACAACTTGGATGTGCCTGGGTCTTCTAGTGGCTGCAGCCCACCCCCTTAGAAAGGCTGTCAGCCTTGTAAACGAGATTGGTTTTCCTTTCTGGCTTTGCAGCCTGTGTACGGGGACCTGACCAAAAGCAATCGGAGTTTGGTGACGTGTGTTGCTTGCCAAGAGGCTGAGCTACCAGGACGTGCATCCTCTCCGTGCTGGTGCTCATGGGTTGGACTGTTGAGGTTTTGTCATGTTCCTGCATCTGGATGGCTGTGTGGAGCAAGTCCTGAGAATCTGTAAGCCCTGTTTGCCCTGGTGGTGAAGATAATGATACTTGTCAACCCTTATAAAAGCACTCGCATGCTTTAAGTATTTATGATGTGTTGGTAAGAAATGACAGGTGTAAAATAACTTAGTTGATGTCAGAGATTAATGCATATTTTCTGCCCAGTCAGCATTACTTGAAGATGGCTGTTCTTGTCGACTGAAAAGTTGAATTTTCAAACCACAGTTTCAACTCTTGTATTCTGGGAAGTTTTGTCTGAGACAGCATTTAAAAAGGAAAAGGATTTTTAAAAGTCCCCTCCCTTCCAGTGATAGACAACTTATTTTTATGGATGGATTGAATATATTATGTGTTCTTGAGAAACTCCTTTATATTCTCAAATGTTGTTCTTATGGCAATTTTAATATTAATAGATGTGTATTGAGAGTAGATGGCCTTTGGTCTTGTTTGTTAGCTTTTGGTGTTAGTTTTATGTGATGTATTGCATTGAAGCTGCAAGTGTGTTTGGACCTTTTATGATTAGTAAACCCATTGGTGAAATTAATCGAGTCTACAGTACTGAGAGGTGTATGCTTACATCCTACCATGTAGATGGCATGAAATAGGAAATAAAGATTGTTCCTGACTTGGGCAACATTTTGTGTGAGTAGTAGCAACTGTATTTAAGAACCAAGACCTCTTTGTTACACCTTTTTCCTAGGAGGTGTATGATAAACAGGAAGAATTTAATAAATCATCATGGAAACTGAACATTGTAATGACTTTTCTTGTATTCTGGGTGAATAGAACAAAGTGTATTGGTGTTTTTTGATACATGGCAGTAGCAATGGTATGTATGCATTACTACAAAACTGAATAGGTTTTCCACTCTCAACTTCTTTTCCACTTTACAACTTCAACTAGAAGTTGGAATTTAATTTCTCAGGCTGTGGGAGTTGCTGCTGAGATTCTAATATTCTATGTCATCTGGTATGTGAATTACATTTTCTAGTATTTTTGAATGGATTTGGTTTCTCTATGATAAACATACTCTCTAATCAGTCTTTAGTTTGGGCTAGTGTAAAATTAATCAACTCCCAGTTAAATTTGTAAAATACTATGTTGTCTGTCTTTTTTTAAACTTGCCGAAGTAGTTGGGATTACTGTTTTTCTTAATCTATTTGTTTACGAGGATCCTGTAAAATTCATTCAGAAGAAATAGTTTGCACCATCTGTCTTAGGTAAGAATGCATGTTATCTACAATTAGTAGCCTATCTAAAAGGAGAAGCAAGTAATAACGCAGCCTGTGGTTCTTCCCTCCAGACAAAGATTTGGTATGGATAGTTTATGCCTTGAGCACAGCAGTGCAGACTAGTACTTTAGAAGGCCTCTGCCTGGGACTAACTCTGTTTCTCCTGTTAAAGTATTGTCTCTTTGCTGTCATGTAGACTGCTGCTTGGAAACCTTTATACAGTTGGGCCGGTCAGCATGTCTTTCTCCACAGTGCCTTGCTGTTGTCTCTTCTGTCCTTGCCATCGGCACATTGCCCTTGCCATTGTGGTGCTCCAGGAGATCAAAGTGGCAGAGGATGTCTTGTCATATACTGCACACTCAGCTTTGGGTCTGAGACTGATAGCAGCTTCAGGCCACTGGGCTTCCTTGGCTAGGGTGTGTTTAGTTATGTTGCACTATGCCAGTACACAAACTGGTGTTGTTTGGACCTCAGCTGGTAACTTTTTTTAGTTCTAAACCAGCTAGTGATAGGGCCAGTGGAAGGCTGGTCTTCTGGAGATAGCCTATGGGCTTTCTCTACTGTTCTGCTCCCAGTTTCCTACTCAGATGTCAAAAGACCATTTGAGATATTTTTACTTTAAGGTGTACGTGTTTGGATTTCAGGGTGGATTGGCAAGGTAATGGATCTGATGTACACATTGGTGACGGTAGAAAATGGAAGGATGACTTTCATAATGGAGTAACTTTTGGTTTACACAGGATTTGTGTAACTAAATGTGAAAGGGAATCGGTGTGGTCTAGATAGGAGGCCCTTGGTTCTAGCAGCTTTCCTGACCTTTTAGCCTTGCAGTAGACTTTATTTGTTCAGGCTTTTCCCTGGTAAGCAATCTGGCCGTTCTGGAGTTAATTTTTTGGGGACATGAGTTGAACTTGGTTGCTTTCATGTTTGATTGTCTTACACGAATGCTTGTGAAGTTCATCCTGATACTTGGAATCTGTATTTCATAAAATAAAACCAGTGTACAATGCCTAGAAATGTTACTTTCAAAAAAATTCAGCGTAGGTCATTTGGATCATCTTCCTTGTGTTATACCGGAATTCATGAAGAACATCTTTGCTAGCAGTTTTTAAAATTGAGGTCAGAACCCTTCTTAAAACATGATTTTTTTTTGGGAGAGGGGTGTTTAAAAAAATATTACAAGTGTGGCCTGCAAAGTCTTCATGTAGGTGGTAAATGAAGTTGGCTGAAAGGAAGTTTATGGTATGGGCAATTGTGTAACTAAACTAACCTAGTGATAGACTTGTGTGTTTTGCACACTACTTCCTCCTGCTCAGTTTCCTGGGTTGATTCAAGGAAAAACATGCTGCCCCTTCTAGCAGGCTAATCCCAAATGGGACAGAGGAGGGATTAGACCCTTTAGTGCCTGTCTAGAACAGTAACAGCAAGGTGCCAAATTCTATTTGTTTGAAAGCCTTCTGTGTTAATTTGTCTCTTGTAGTCAGTCAAGGTGGAGAAAATACTTCTGATTTTTTGAGAAGTACCTAAGCAAAAGATTTTGGATGTTACATTTTTAAAAAAAAATAGTGAACTTGATTTGCATATGCACTCATTTTCATGCAATTTCTGTTTCCTCTATGCAAATATAGCCATTTTTAGAGCAACTCATGCAGATGTCTGCTTGATTCTCTGTGGAAGTTCAAATAGTTCACACTCGTGTGGTGCCTTAACTATAGAATTAACTACTTAGAGTGAGGATGCAGTGTGGTGAGCTTTTTCAGTAGCATTTTATAGCTTTCAAAGCTATAAAGCTTGTTCTTATATATTTACAATGCTTAATAGTATATGAACAACATTGTTTTGATCTTGTTTACATAAAGGGAGGAATAATTTTTATTTCTGGTATGCTTTTTTGGTACTTTCTACACTAGATTTCTGTGACTGTTCTGTTTTCTGCCAAATCAAGTACAAGTTTAAGGTTTACCTCTTGGACAAGAACATAGTGTTCTTGTACGTTGTGTGACTTTGTTTTTCATATTATGGTGAGAGTTAGATTGGCATAAAGTTCATAGAGTTACAATATGGAGCCCCCACTTTTAGTTTATGCACCAAGAGCAGCATGGGAATCACAGCCTTGGGGAGGGGAGGGAGAGCATGGGAGCATTTTCTGCTTCACTCTTTCAAGAAAAGATGCAAAAGGAAGAATACTTATTTTGTGAGTATAGAAAGCATTAAGACATAGCATTTACCATGTACTTAATGTTGAGAAGTGTAGCATTCCTCCCTCCAAAGAAACATCTGTTCAGATGCCAAAGATAGATGATGTCCTCTTTAAGCTTCTGTTTTGATTTTATTACAAGGGAATTTTGAAGTTGAAGAATTGAAAACTTGCAGGTTTGATTGTGAAGTTGTCTAGAAGTAAAACAATACTTATTATGGATGTTGATAGCTGTAGAAAATCTGAAAATGTTTTTTTTTTCTACTCATTGCACTTATGTTCTATTAGAATGTAGTAGTTTCATGTATTGGCTTAATATCAGACTGTTTCAAATTATCAGTTGAGTGTCTTAGTTTGTGCACTGAGCCTTTCAGGATCAATCAGAACCACCAAATTGTAGTGCATCTCTAATATGCTTGTCTAATTCAGTAGCTTGAAAACCCCTTCTTTTTAGCTTTTTCTACTTTTGGCACTAATTAACATTTAGATGTTTCATGATCATTTCTTAAGTTCCTTTGCGATGTGAAATTCATGTGTACTTAGGGAAAATAATCACCAATTTGCTTATACAATGCATATAAATTAACCAGCCCTTTTGTTCCATCTACATTTATATGCAATCAAGAAAACCAATTTAATCATGCTTTCCACTGTAAGGAATCATAGCTTGTAAAGCAAGGAGAAAAATATTTTCCGCTGTGCATATGATAGCAAGGCCTCCTAGAAGATTCTGGTTTTAATGGGCTTATTGAATTTTGATGCATTCAGTGTGTATTTTGAGAGAAGTATAAAGTAGTTATTAGGAAAGAAAGTAATCAGCTTAGACTATTTCAGTAAGGGATGCTGGAATGTGTATGGGAATTTCTGCTGTGTTTTATCTGTTTGGCATGTTTTAAAAGGTGGGAACATAAAAGAATATTTGCTCTAGACCTCAGAAGCAGAACCATCTGCAGCAATGACTTCCTGAAAAACTTGTGTGTCTGTTGTTTTAGTGGGTGTGAGACTATCCGGCTCTATATGTTGTTTTGTCCTGCTGTGTCTTGCCTGCTTCTTTATCTATGGGATTTTGTATCATATGTATGTGTCAAAACACATCATGTGAATGAATTGGTATCTTGTTTCTTCAGACAGGTGGAAATAAGAAATTTTGACTGAAGATAAAATCTTTATTCCCCAACCAATTTGACAACATTAATACGGGTTTCATATCTCAAATATAATAGCTAAAGGAATGTTTTGTTGTTGAATTAAAGGTCTCCTTCCTGTTATATCTGGATTATTCCTTTAAGTGTTCAGAGGGGAAAAAACACCCACACTATTACAAATTTGCTTGATGCTAGCCCTGTACATCCCAATTACTGCAGTAAGGAAAAAAGTGTCCTTATTTGATCAGATGGTTCCTTGCGTGTGTTGGAGAGGGAGTACCTGAAAGCATAACTAAGGGCTGGGACTTGATAAACTGATTGAACAAGTGTTATTTCTCTACATTATATTTCCCTTCTGATAATGTCCTTGAGATTGTTAATCAGTGTCTTACGGGGTTCCCATGCTGATCTAGCTGGTGGGATGAGAGGTAATTTGGGCAATGCAGTTCTGTCTGGCACAGAAGAAAGGAAGGTGATTGAGGTGGAATTAATTAACAAGCTGTAAATTTGTAGTGCATTTGTCACGCGTATATATATGCATGCGTGTATTTATATAAAATGTATATATAAAGATATGTGAATGAGCTGTTAGGATAACTGTGACCATTGTATGTATATGTGACTCCAACCTGCAAACATGATCATGAGATGCCAAGCCCTGTCCAGTTAAAAATTGTGCTTGGTTTAAAAATCTTAATGTCCTTTTCCAGAAACTCCAGTTCCTCCAGCTTGGTGAACATCTGCTACAAACTGACCCTTTCTCACTGCTCAGGCTCTGTTCACCTTCCTGCAAATGCCTTGACGTGCTCTTGGCTCTCCAGCTACATCAGAGTTTTCTAGTAGGAGGAGGGCAGTAGTAGAAGTTTTATTTCCTCTTTACTTTTGTGTCAGGTGAGATTGTTACTTAGGCCAATTTGTTAGGAAATTCCGCCTCATAATACATTGTCTATGATAGATGCTGTCTGATATCCTGAAATGGGATGTGTTGTATTTTTTCAGCTAATCTTAGTTAGGATACAGACAGATTTGTCTTCTGTTGTACTAGAAAAAAATTAAGGACCTGTTTCTGTCTGATTTAGAATTATTAAAATGAGTAGGTGTCTCAGATTTCGGCAATAAATTATGGTGTGTGATAAAAGGTTTCAGTGATTTAAGAATTACTTTTAAAAGATGAAGTTAGAAAATGTGGTTACCTCCCCAGAGCTCTGCGTTTGTAGCCGTCCCCAGTTCTTAAATATATATGGGTTGCAGCTGGGAATTAACTGTAATAAATTTGATGGTCTGGGATGGGAAAACTAGTAAGAAAATATTCAGCAGTGTTGAGTTTAACAGGATGATACCAACTTGTGACTGCCTTTTGGAATGTCAGTGCAACTCTCCCTTCCTTTGGACCCGTATAGAGAAGTATACCAGGATACTGCAGGAGTTAAAATCATAAACCTTCTCATTGTTCCATAACATTTTGACCTTTTTTTTTTTTTTTTACCTTTGCAGGAAATGACCTAGAGGCCTTACAAATACATTTGTGCATTTTTGTTCTGAGTCTACAATTGAGGGCAGTCTGGAAGCACCACTTCTTAATGTTACAACGGAAACAACTACCTCAACAAACAAGGAAAGGGGAAGAAGGCTTGCAATAATAAACACTCTAATTTTTAATAGCTTCTACTTGCAAAGTCTTCTGTAAACAAGAGTCCAGATTATTTTTTCCCTCCAGTATTAAGAAGAGACACTACAAATAAACTAATTTGGCAGACTGGATCTGTCAAGACATTTGAAGATATTTGATCTGCTGACATAAGGATTTGCTTTTTCAAGGAAGGAGCCTCTGCACTGCTTTTATAATCGCTGTTGATCAGTGGTTTGCTCCACTTTTCCTGATAATACCAGTGGGAAAATTGTATTAAGGTATTGCTTCTAGAACTATTATTTGCATTGACAAAAATAACTTTTGTAGACTTAACAGCAAGTGACGATAATATGCTCGTGAAGACGTTGTAGGCGATAATTTCTCTGCTCCAGCATTGTTTTTCTGTGTGCAGAGTGGAACACCAAACAAGAGACAGAGCATTAAGATACTTTGGCTTGCTTTTTGAGTACAGTTTATAACTGCAGCAGGGCTGCACTGAACACTGAAAATACAAAGTCAGCAAATCTGCTGCCTTTCTCACTGCTGATACAGATTATACAGACGCTTGCCTTTTTGAAATGCCTTTTGTGAAACCTATGTACACAGTCCTCCACTGTTACTGTACATAACGATATAGTTGAGGAAGGAATTTGACAAGTGATTGTTAATTCAAGAAGTCTTTGGACAAGCACTCACTTATGTATTGCTGTAGTGCACAAGAAAGCAAAATGGACTATAAGCGGCGCTTTTTGCTTGGCGGGTCCAAGCAAAAAGTGCAGCAACACCAGCAGTATCAAATGCCTGAGCTAGGCAGGACCCTGAGCGCACCGCTGGCATCTACAACCCCAGCATCCCCTTTGGTCTCCTCAGCTGCTGCGGGCAGCTGCAACCACCCTGTGTCCCATACTACTCCGATTGCAGACATCCAGCAGGGAATCTCCAAATATCTGGATGCACTCAATGTGTTTTGCCGTACGAGCACTTTCCTTACAGACCTTTTCAGCAGTGTATTTAGGAACTCACACTATTCTAAGGCAGCTATGCAACTGAAAGACGTGCAGGAACATGTCATGGAAGCAGCGAGTCGACTCACAGCAGCAATAAAACCAGAAATAGCAAAAATGCTGATGGAACTGAGTGCGGGAGCTGCAAACTTTAAAGATCAAAAAGAGTTCAGCTTACAGGACATTGAGGTAAGTTACCTTGGGGGGTACTGGTTTGCATGTGAATTTGTATCATTCCTCTTTAATTGGACTTTTCTTAAAAACTGTTTCTACACCAAACATGCATTCCACCTTGCTTTGTGCTTGTGGGCGATGCTGGTAGGAAGAGAAACTCTTCTATTCTTACACTTTCTTCTTCAGAACATTAAGTGATTTGCAGTGCTTGACCTCCAACTTTGTTGAATTAGGTACTTTGTGGGTATTTCTGTATAAGAACTGGTACTTTATTCAAAGATTTAATGAAATAAGAAAGATGAGTTACAATTAAATCGTACTCACTTATTAGGAAATTAAATGGTAATCTTCTAAATGATTTAAGCTTATAACCAGCAATCCAATGCCCCCCCTCCTCTGGAGAAACTGCTTGTTTTGAAAATAACAACAGTGCAAAACCCCCTTCATCTAACACTCTGCCCCTCCAAACCAACTAACTAATATTTTTGACAATATTAAGCAATTATAGTCTAAAGTACTTTCCTTGGTACTGCTCATTCTGAGGGGAAACTGAACACTTGGGAGCGGCATATTGTCATCAGTGTTTGTGTAAACTGCATTAGTTGATGATCGTAATTTGTGTAATGTTTTACCACTCTCAAAATGTTTTTGTCATGAGTTACTGTGCTAAAAGAAAAATCCCATACTAGCATGAGAGCTTTGTGCTGTAAAACTTTGTCACGACTTTGCTGTAATTGCCATATGCTGACAGCGAGTACCCAACAGTCTGAAATCAGCAGTTTCGAATTTGAGAGGAACCTCAGCTCTCATCTTGCCTGAATGGGTATTTCTGTGTATTTCGCATGTTGTAGATGTGTTAATTATGTACCAGGCTGTGTTAAGTGATAGCTGCATATGAATCCCTTGTGTTTTAAGTAGTTCTTTGTGTCTTCATATTTCTTTCCAATAGTCTTCATAAAGCTTTTCCTATAGAATTCCATCCTGAGTGGAAAACTTACTTTTGAGTTTTCTTACTTTTTATTTAGATTTCATATAACTTTGTAAGGAAGAATGTTATACATACGTGTGTATAAAGCATTATCTGCTTTCTCTAACTGCATGACTTACAGGAGTAAAGTAGAATTTCTAGTGAGAAACGACTGCTGGTTTTCAATGTATACTTAGTATAGAATGAAGTAAGATTAGCTGTGTATTATAAATGTCTTCTGTAGACTAGTATTTTTAAAATACCATCTAATAATATCACTATGTTTAGCAAAAGGTGTAGGAGAAGATAAAAACAGAAAAAAGGATATATTTTAAATTTAAAAATCAGTGTGAGTTTATGTAAGTAAAGAACTTGATAATACCCGTGCTGAAAGATTTACTTTAATTAAAATACCTATCTTCTAGGGTGTTTTCTGTGGACTTTCTTGCAAAATGTTGGCAACTGTTTGTGTGCTGCTTTTATAACCTAGTCAATCAGTTCTAGGTGCTAATTCATACCCTGCCCCACACACTGTTTGGGGAAAATGCTTCTTCAGCAGTGAATGGAGTTCATACGCAGAAGCAAAGCATTGTTTGCATAAGTTGGCTGTGCATCCTGCTGGCTTAAAGGCAGAGGAACTTGCTTTGGTCCCTGCTTTACCTGTATAGACCTAACCCTGGTTCCTGGGCTCCAGGAGCACCTGCAGTGCTCACTTCACTGGGGAGCTCTATACAGTAAAGAAAATGCTTTCTTTCTGGATTTCTTGCTTTTCTTTCATAGCTTGTCCTATGGAAATTGAGCACTCGTCACCGTACTTCTCTTACACCTTTTCTTAATTAAAACTGCGTCTTGGCCAGAGCTTTAAAAAAAGTCAGTATGCAAGATACATGGGAGCTTTTTTGTGTAATGAAACAAATATCATATTCTGCTTTTGCTCAAGAACCAACGAGGTTTAAGAATTTTGACACTGACCCCAGGGAGCAGCGTGGTTTAGATGACTTAAGTATATGAACAAGTTAGTTGGATGATTGTGCCCAGGAAGCAGTTATCAGCTGCTCACTGTGAAAATGGACCTTGGCAGAGCTCAGGATAGACAATACGTTCAAGTTTGTAGGTGACTAGAAAGTACTTGATACAAATAATGCTGGAAGACCTGCTGAGTTAAAGATACTCTTGAATTGAATAATTGAATTTTCCAACTGGGATGGAATTCAGATGGGGGAATGTTTAAATATTCTATTTAAATTTTCAGCTTCAGAAGTGGAGCCCACTAGGCAGAAGTTGTGAAGAACAGTTCTAGGGCTTATGGTAGTCGTATGTTGGGCTTGTAGGAGTCTGTGTTGTGTGGTTGCAAATAGTAAATCAGTGTTGTTGCTGTTGTGGAAAGAGGTAGTTGTCATGTATTCAACTCAACTATAGCCTGCAAGAACCATAAAATTAGCACTCAACGCTCTTCAGTTTAGTTATTAAGGCCTTAAACACAACAGTGCACCCACATACCACTGCTGTTGCATTTAGAGAATGGTGAGTGACTGGAGAGACCCCAGGGGAGAGTAGCAAGAGTAATCAGACATCCAGGAAATAGGGTTTCAGAGGACAAATTTAAAAGAATGACTCTACAGAAGAGAAGACTAAGAACAATCAGAACTGTTCAGGTATGTAAGAAGCTGCCAGAAGATGTGGCAGTGTTCATGTCCACATAAGGTGGAGCAAGAAGTCATGAACTTAAATGTCAGAAGGAAATATTCATATTAGGTGTTGTGGAAATACTTTGTAATGTTAGTGAAGCACTGATGTGGATTGCTGCAAAGGGTAGGGAGCCTTCATCATGAAGAACTTACAGAACAGGTTAAACCTGCATCCAGCAAAGCTGACCCAAGTGAAGTTTATCCTTGCTTGGGACAGTAGGGTGACCTTTTGAGGTCCTCTCCTAGTCTACTTTTTTGTGATTTGAAGACTGTGCTGTTTATGCTGAAAACCACACTTTTTTTTTTAAAAGTGTGGTTCTCCCCTGCCCCCCAATTGACAGAAAAGCTAATGTGTCATAAAACTATTGTCAGGATTTAAAAACTTACACTGGAAGCAGAAAAGTGTGAAGGGCTTGCCTGACAAGAATTCATGGACTGGGGAAACAAGGGAAAAGAGTGTGAGAGGCAGTGTAAGTTTTTTCCCTTGGAAATGACAAGGGAGACAATATGGTAATATCTGCAGTTGATTTTGCAGCTTCACTAGTAGATGATTGAAAGAACTTAAAACTCTGAGAAAGAATTGAGAGATATTTGAGTGTCTGAGTGGCAGCTCAGCAGTGTCCTATGAAGAGATACTCCAGAGCCTCGAATTTGAGGGATGAAGTCTGGTTATTATGGAAGCAGTGGGAGGCGAGTTGTAATTCATGGTGGGGTGGGAACCCCAAATGCATGAGAAGGACATGAGAATTAGGTTTCTTGTATGTGTGACCCTTAAGGAAAACTTACTTCTCAACAGAGGCTGTATCTTTTGAGGAAATGAGAAATGTAAGCAGTGCAGGTGCGGCTTGAGAAATCTAGCAGTGAGCTATAGCTTTTCTGAGGTGCCACACATTGTTCCTCTAGTGTGGTGGGCTCTAGCCCCCCAGCAGGGGCAACATCAAGGAAACTTCCAAGTTCTGATGGACATACACTGGCTTGGATTTGGACTGAAAATGGTAGTGTAACCAGGACTGTAGCATCAGCAAGTGAGGCTGTTAATTTATGTATTATTTTTTAGCAGAACAGATCTCACTAGCTCAGAGCTGTCTGCCAGGATGTGTAAGAAGGTGACTTCTCTTGATCAAAGTGTTGGCGACAGATGGAATTTCCTGAGGTTTCTTAATTCAGAAATGCAAATGCTGATTTTTATTTCCTGCCTTTCCTCTTCCCCTTTCAAGAAACTTTGAATTCTCAGGTGTGTTGTGCCTGTATGGGTGAGGAACAGCTTGGAAATCAGGGGAGCAAGAATCTGTTTTATGTTAAGTTTTCCAGATCTCTGAAAGCTTTGTAAGCTGGAAGAACTTGGTACAATTGTACTTATATTAGTAAGTGTGTTCAAGGAGATCCTGGGAGGTGAACCTAGAAAAAAGTATGTGTATTTCCTCATCTTTTGTGAACCTTTGCAGCAGTCTCAGTACTGCAAAATACAAAGAATTAACCTTTGGTGTAGTTACACGAAGCTCGTGTATTGTCTTAAAAATGGTAGTAGTGGCAGGTGTATTTGTTGTCTTTCTAAACCAGAGGGAAGCATGAATAGCACAGGATTATTTACTTGGGTGCTTGGTTTTGTATAAATGGAGATAATTTTGGCTATTTATTACTGAAGATTTTTGAACAAGAAGCTTATGGGACAAAAATGTCTAAGTATAAAATGTAGGCTTTCCTTGGCAAACGTAAAGCCCAATTTAAATATTTTCCTTTTTTTTTAAATTATCTTTTCTGTGATTTGCGGGGATGGGCTTCAGACTTTTCTGAGTTGAGGAACTTTAAATAGCAAAAAGCTGCTTCAAATCAGTATGGCTTGCTGCAATGCAACTGTACTCTTGTCTCTACAATGTCATGGTCTGCTCTTTGATCTGCTAGCATTATCTTTAGAAATACTTTGTATTACACTTTAATTCCTGCTTTTTATTTTTAAAATATTTAACATCAAAATGCATGTTTGCTAAATTAGTTAGCATTTTAGTAGCTTTGAATATCAGTGTCACCACTGGGCTTTTTGGTTGATTGTCAGCAAAACCGAGACTGTTAGATTGCCAATGTCTTCTAGTACTGTAGGTGTAAAGGTGTGATCTACACTGGAATCTGGTTTATTTTTAGGTAACTGTTTCAAGGAGCAGGATTGTGTCTTCTGTTGGAGGTGTTTTGGTCATGAGATTGCTCTTCTGAATTGTGGGGCATAGCTACATATAAAAAATTAATAGTATTGTGCCCTCTTTCAATAATACATGGGTGAAGGTGTTACCTCATAGTCTGGTGCACCAGTTTGAGTCGTACCTCATTGTGAACTTCATTATATTGCTATTTTAATCTGGTCTCTTCCTCTGGTGGACGGGTTGTGCACAGGGTTTATCATTATGAAAGCCATTAAGAGCTCTGTTAAGGGAAATGAGGCAGTAGGAAACCACTGAATAATGTGTTGTGGTGTTTTGGTTTTTTGAGTGTTTTCTTTGTTTAGGGAAATAGGCCACCTGTCAAAAAAAAAATAATAAAAAAATTCTGCCCTGCCATGCAAAATGGTACTTGGATTTGCAGGTCAGTGTTTGTAGCACGTTTTGAAGCCTGACAGTGATTATTTGCTAGCTTTGTTAGTGGTAGTGTTTTGTTTTAAAGAATCTGTTGTGTAAGACTTGCTTGCTAGGGAATTTGCACAGCATTGCTGTTTAGCAATGAAATCTGGCAATTTTATATGTGCACTTTGTCCAGGAAAATATTCCAAAGCTGATTGTGTGTCCCCATGAGGAGGATAATACGGGACAGAGTAACCTAAGACTGCATCTCCACCTGATAGTCCTGTCTGTATGTAATCAGTTGACTAAACTCATCACCTGTTTCAGAGACTGGGAAGTCTGAAGTGGGACCTACCCAAGAAGTCCCAACTGCCTGAACAGGAAAATAAATTCCTTTAGGCGAGGTCACGTAGCTGCTGAGACAGATAGCTGCCCTCTCCAGCAACGGGTTAGGAAAGTCAAGTGCTAGAGCTGTATTTCTTTGGAGGAAATGGTCTGCAAGCTGAAGGCTCTATCATATACGCAATAGAAACGGTTCTAAGGAATAGTTTAAGAAAAGACCACCTCTACCAAGAAAAAGTTACTTGTTGATACCTGTGATGATTCTGGTTCATCTTTAATTACTACATAGTCTCTAAGCTTGAGTTTGTTTTTACTATGGTCTAACAGAGGAGAGTCAAACACTTCTACATGGGAAAGTAGGAAAAAAACCTCAAAATAAGAGATGGTGGTGTGTCTTAACTGTGAAAAAACCACATCCATATGCTGATATTGTTCTTCAGATTTCACAATGCTTTGGTAACTGCCTGCCAACCCTGGCTGTATTGTTAAACTGGTAGTGGTTGTGCTTCCTTCCATAGTTAAGACTGAGTTTCAGCTCTTTGCAAGAAAATCCTCAAGAAGTGAACTTGAAAGCAAAATGAGTTTGGCATCTGCATTGAGTGTTTAACAGGGCAAAAATCCTCCAGCACTTGGATTTTATTTAAGCAGTTAAAGCCATCCTTACCCATTTCTGAGGAAGACTGAAATAGATTATTTTCCAAACAAAATAGAAGTTCAGTAAAGCAGATGTTACTCTTTATCTTTAGTGTTTAAGTTGTAAATTACACTAGGAATGTTGTGTGCAGCCCCTTAAAAACTAATTCATTTGTTTATTTTGAGCTTTATTCCCAGGCAAGGGAAACTTCAACCTCTGTACCTTAAATATTCTTTGAAACTTAATCGGCTTGAAATTCCTAATGAGTCCTAGTTTCTTCTTCCCTTGAGAACGGCATTGTTCATACATAGAAATATTCAGATCACCAGTTGCCTTTGCCTGCAGTGTTCTTATAAATCTTAATAATCCTGTAGCCAGGAAAGTTGGGAGTTTAATTCATTTTATCATTTGCTGACTGTTTTTTTAATAAGGCAAACTCCACTTTCAGAGGTCAGTCAAAGTATCAAAAATGTTTAATTTTGTGCCCTGTACAAAGAAGGGAAGTGATGGAACCAGAATGGAATGTCAAAAGGAGTCCGGATGCAATGGAAAAAAGCATTGCCACCACTGGTTCTTCTGAAGTAGATAGTTAATGCATATAACTGCTCGTGTGACTATAGAGCCTTGCCAGTAAGATCATTGTGTCTGAATATTTTTATTCCAGAAGAATGTAGCTGAAAATAAGCCAGATGATTTATTCTCTCCAAGGCACGATGGCTTTGTACGTTATCTGTGTATTTTATGAATTATTCCTAAAAAGGAATTTGAGTCTTTTTCAGTAAATCAAAGTAAAATATACATTTTTTTAAACCATTTTGTGTGACAAACTCCATAAAAGGAACAAAACACTTTGAATAGCTTTTTAATATTTTCTATGTTAATTTGGAAAAATACTTGCTTCTCTGCTGCATTCCAGTTACGCTTTATTGTAAAGTTTTGTGTGCTAAGGAGAGCATGGCCCTGAAGGTGGATAGAGCAGTCCTGTTCATGCTGCTTGGCTCTCCATGCTGTCCTTCTGGAAGGTCACACCTCCTGTCTGTTCTTCCATATGTGTTGGCTGCACCTAAATACTCAGTTTGTGTAACCTGTTTTGTTATGCTTGTAGTAACTCAGGCATGTGTCTGTCTTCAGTCATAACTCTCATTAGCATTGGTATGAGTGAAGGAGATAAATGAAGGGTGGAAATGTGTAGGGGTCGGACATCCAAGACATGGAGTCCAGCTCTGGCTGGCCAAGGTGGGCACCCCTTCTGCATGATGCTGGCGCTGCCCTCAGCCTAGCACATACAGGGAGGGACCGGCAGCCCTTTGCTCCCCTGCCTTTCCTCAGGCTTTGAGTAAGTATTACATGACCCATTTCAGTGAAATGTTCTGAAGAGAAGATTTGTGCCAGCGTTAGCAGTTCCTGCCAGACAATGCAAGTGACAGGGCTGCAACTTTGTGTGTGCATTCTGCAGTCACTATTATATTCTAAAAATGGTGCTGTGTTGCCACTGTATTATGTGGCGAAATGTTTTTCATGCTTGTTACCTGTTACTGCTCTACTGGATTAAACTTTTCTGATTTTTATGATAAGGCTTTAAAATTATTCAGGTTTTTTTTTTCTTTGGGGATTTTTAGCATAAATTCAGCTAGGTCTGTGCGCAAGTGAGTTTTGCCGTTGACTTTGTCCTTGTGATAATATGCTACTCCCATTTTTGTGTTGTTTTGTATGCTCAGTAACTTAACAGGCTTTTAATTCTTCAAGTACCCATAACTTGAGTGCAGAATTAAAAAAGCAATCAATCTGATTTTCTCCTTAATTCACAGAAACTAGTGCTCACTCACTGTTTATCGCATTGTGAGTAAATGGTTAAGTATCATGGGTTACATATGAAGTTTTACTTGAATTAGAAATGATGTGAGTGTAACTTGGTTCCTTACCGCAAACACTGAACCAAAAAGAAGGGAAATTTCCATGAAATCTTCTATTTTCTTGAAATTGGTTTGTTTTTTCTTATGCAGGTACTTGGGCGATGTTTCTTGACGGTGATGCAGGTCCACTTTCAGTTCCTGTCACAAGCTTTGCAGAAGGTCCAGCCAGTGGCACACTCTTGCTTTGCTGAAGCTGTAGCTCAGGAGAGAAAGAACGTTGGTGGGGCTGGAGCTTCAAATTTAAGCCCTACAAATGAGCTAGAAGAGGCAATAAGATCCTGGAGAGGAGCAGCAGAGGTATGGATGTCCTGCTGTAGTGACCTTATATTTAGTGAAATGTCAGTTACATTTACTGAAACGTAAATTCAGGCTGGATGCCCTAATAAAAGAAAATGCCTGATTTTGAAGACATGCTACACTTGAAAGGAGGAACATGGTGCAGTTAGTTTCAGATGCTAAAACTTGTTTTACCTATATGGTGATTATACTATCTTTGTCCTGTGTAAAGTTCTCTTTGTGATCTGATTGTATATAAGGAGTGCACAAACAGTGGAAACAGCTTTTTGTTATTAGTAGTGAATTAACCAGTGTTCAAATGTGGTTTGGCAGACAGAAGGGATTTAGAAAAAAACAACCACCCAATATATAATAAGTCTTTGCAGAAACAGAGCAAAAATAATTCAGTTAGTCTGTTTGTTTCTCTTTTATCTTCAGCATGAATTCTATTTGATACTTAAAAATATGTACAGTAACTATTAACACTTTTGTCTTCATACTGTCAAGATTGGTGTTGCTCAGTCCATCAATTGTTGGAATGTTAATCATATTACTTTATTAGACCACTCTCCGGACTTAGATTTTCACAAACACTTCCAATCTGTGGAATCCTTTTCCTACTGAAAAAAGTACTTTACAAAGAAAGTTAATTTTATGAGCTCTTCTGCATTCCCTTGCACAGTTGAGGTCCGCAGACCGATAGAGCAAAATGGATTCAGGCCCTGAGTGCATAGTTTCCTTAAATTCAAATAACTTGGAGCATGTGCTTTTGAAGTCTTAATTTGGCAGCCCACACAGGCTTGTTAATCATCTTGACTGGAAAACTTGTCAAGGTTTCCATTTAGGAACTAACATCTGCAAGGTATACGAAAGCAAGCAAGTTTCTTTCAGAACTGTGGATACAGAGGTACTACTTTTAATTTTTACTGCAGCATAAATTTATTTTATGGGATTAAAATAAGGATTTGGGAGTGCTTTAGCTGTATTACAGATAACTGTAACAGGTCTAATCCTGCTATAGTTTTTTTTTCACTGTTTTTGCATAAAAAAACAGTTTAATATACTTAGTTCCTTAAAACTGCTACAATTTCTAGAAATGCCTTGCAATTGCTATTGAGCTTGTTTAAAATGTGGTTAAAATTAAACTTTGGTTTGCAGAGTCTGGGATCTTAGCTTTCTTTTTTACCTCCTTAACAGCACGTTTCAGCTGCTTCTGTTAATAAAACCTGTATTTCAAAATAGTTTAGTACAAGTATTAATCAAATCCTTTATTAAATGTACTTGGGGGGGAGAAGAGAAAAAAATCTGCATCTTCTTAGTTCCAGAATAATAGTAGAAGAAATGTTTGTGTTTATGATTAGTTAGTCAATCTGAAGTGTTTGTGTGGGGTTTTAGGATAGCCTAAGCAAAACCTGTGCTCTGTAAATAAATGTAATCACTCTGTAATTGTAGATAGACTAGTACGAGTAATTTTGATAGAATGGAGATTTGAAAACTGCAAACTTATTTATGGAGTGGAAAGCAATCCATTATTTCCATATAAAACCAACCTCTGGCAGAATTCATTACTCTTTCACAATAAAGTTTAAGATCATACTTTGTCAGTAGTTCAAAAGTACTTTTCCTTTTTAATATTTTTCACTTGGAAAACGTTGTAACTTTGTGCATGTCGATGAGGTGAGCGATGGATCTGTCCACTGGCTGTAGTACCAAGACTTTAGAGCTTGACCCTGCTTTAGAGCGAGACTCCAATCTAGACTGAAACATAAGCTGTAGCTGAAGCCTTAAATGCAGTTGAGAGTACATCTGACTTCCCTTTACCCTGCTCAACAGTGCAATGTTTTACAGTTAAAGCCAGATAGTATACTTTTTAAATTTATTTTTCAAAATCATGTTACATAAAGCTATTGTCTTGCTGTATGAAATGGATCTTAGTTTTGTGTGACTCTTCTCAAATTGCACCACAGTAATCAGCCTTGATTTTATAAAATAAATCATCTTACATACATGGGAGTGTTTGTACATATGATTAAATGTATCTCCTGCTTCTGTGGCCAGTAATACCCTTTATGTTGAAGTTTTAAGTCCCTTCTGTGGTAACCACAGTCATCATCTGACCTGGGTACCAGAAGCCTTATTCCTGAGAGGCGGCTGAAACAGTAACAGCAAACAATGTTGAATTAAGTTGCTAGTCAACACCTGTATGCCATACAAATTAAAGGAGATTTGTACTTTTAAAGCAGCAGTAGAGATTTAATAAGTTACAGGAAGTTACCTCTTCCAGATTCTTTGTGTAGTGCTGCTTCTCATCTCCTTTATAATGTTTCAAACTCTGCATGATTTTTTATGTGTGGTTGTTATATTTTTTACTTAATTAAGCTTGACCTGGTTTAATGTTGAACCTCTTTACCCTGGATTTTTCTTTTACATTACAGGCCACATCTCGACTGAGAGAAAGAGGCTGTGATGGATGTTTGGCAGGAATTGAAGTTCAGCAACTTTTCTGCTCACAGAGTGTGGCAATCCCTGAACATCAGCTCAAAGAGCTGAACATGAAAATTGACAGTGCTTTGCAGGTGAGTGTTTTTTTTAAAGTCTGCTGCTTTCCTGTGCATGTAGCGCAGTCAGCGGGCCAAAGAATGGAACAGGGAAGGAGTACACTACTGCAGAAATATGTGCCACAGGCAGACACCAGGTATTTGAGAATTACAGCATAGGATAAATGTAACAGTTATGTATCCAGGCACAGTGACTGCATACTTACTTGCTGATATGCCTGTTCTATCTCAACCTTTTGTTTAATGTCAGGCTTACAAAGTGGCTTTGGAGAGTTTAGGCCATTGTGAATATGCAATGAAGGCCGGCTTCCACTTGAACCCAAAAGCCATTGAAGCAACTCTTCAGGTAGGATCTACTAAACCTGCTCTCTTTCATCCCTCCTCACCTTGAAAATAACTATTAAAAAATAAGACTCCTGGTAGGATTATCAAGGTCTGTATTTCTTCTGATTGATATGTTCTTGTGTGTTTCAGGGCTGTTGCAGTGAAGCGGAAGCCCAGCAAACAGGAAGGAGACAGACTCCACCTCAGCCAATTCAGTGTGAACTGCCCACAGTACCTGTTCAGATAGGATCGCATTTTCTGAAAGGAATATCCTTTAATGAGTCAGCAGCAGAAAACCTGAAGCTGAAAACGGTAATAACCCTGAATCTAACCACATGAGTGAAGGTGGGGAGGGTGGGGTGGGGCGGAGAAGGGGAGCAAGAGGGGGGTGGGGGGGAGAAGGGGAGCAAGAGGGGGGTGGGGGGGAAGAGGAGCAGAACTCCTTAAAATTCAGAGAACAACTGCAGTAGAAGTTCAGTGCCAAACTTGTATTTAGAAGTGTGTATTTTTAGCCTGACTTCCTGTGAAAGCAAGATGTTGATAACATTGTAGGTCCACACCTACTTCTGATAACACTTCAACCACCTGGGCAAATTCAATCCAATCTGAGAAAAGCATAGAAGTCTAGGAGGTAATGACACTGCTGTCAACTTTTTGAAAATAGGTGGGGTAGGTCTGAAGTGCAGAGGACAGCGAGCCATTACAGATGCCCCAACCAGGTGATGTACTTAAGAGTTTTTATATTCTTAGGTGCCAAAATAAGTCTGGCTCAACCTAGTGCTAAAGGGAGGTATTTGGGAAAAAAATCGTAGCAATGCTCCTTTCCAATGTAATTCTATAAACTTTAAATCAATTAATCAGTTTTTGAAAAATAATTTTAAATTGTGTAAGAGTTAGTTGGATTTTCAGTATAAAGGAATGGACAAGATGTCCATTCAGAACTCTGCATTTTCACATTTTTAGACAAGCCCAGTTCTTGTTCCTGAAAGAGTTGAAGCAATCCACAGCTCAAAATGGGGTTTTTTGTAGTTTTGATTTAACCATTTTGCAAGAAGATAACCAAAAATACTGTTGATGCTTTTGGAGGAATATTGTGTTCTAAGTAGTAGAGATGGTCTTCCATGTTTCAGTTCTGCAGTTGAGCTCTTCCAATTATGTAAGACTGTTAAGAGGTACCAGAGATTAAAGCTGTCTGAAAAACTCTTAGAACAGTGATAAATGCATATGGAAGCGTTGGTGTTAATATTTCTGAATTACATGTTTTGTATGACAGTTTTAAAAATTATTTTTTCCAGCACACAATGCTGCAGTTGATTAAGGAAGCTGGATGCCATAATGGACTTACACCACGGGATGACTCTCCTGTTACCGAAGTACTAAATCAGGTTTGCCCTTCCACTTGGCGAGGAGCCTGCAAAACTGCTGTACAACTGTTATTTGGCCAAGCTGGACTGGTAAGTGACTATGAATAGGCTTATAAAAAAAAGCGCTATTTAAACGTCCTGAAGAGAGAAACTGTGCATTATAGAGTGTGGAAATTAATTTCCTGTGTCTGACTGTTTCTTCATTTTTAACGCTGCAGCTAAATTGATTTATGAGCACAATGTATCCTGGAAGATATCATAGATGGTATCTATAGTTGATAGGAACAAGAGAATGTACTGTGTGCTTCATAGTCTTTATTATTAGAACACAAGAAATGAAACTTCTAATTCATAGTGAAGTAAAAAGATTTTCAAATTTGTAGATGACTCTGTTAAAAAGAAACACCCTTCTCCCCCACCCCTTCTTGCAGATTAGCTTTTAAAAAAATGCCATTTTTTCATTTCCTCTCTGCTTTGAATGGAAGCTGGGTTTCCTGCCCAAGATAAACCACAAAGTCCTCTGCACCAAGTAATGCTACTTGACATCTCCATCAGAGGACAGTGCAATTAAATACCTTGCTGTAGACATAGGTGTTCTTTAGAATTAAGCCCTATGGCTTTTACCCTATCTAAAGAGTTCCTAAGGATAGATACTTGGCACATACTGTGATAAGAAAATATATTTGTGCTCCCATAATTAATTACTGTAATCTCTTAAAGTGTTCATTCACGACATAAGGGTTTTTTTGGTCTACTGTGAGTGTTAATTTGACTGGACAAATAAACTGGGGGCAAGAAGGCAATAGGATAGGAAAGAAATGCAAGCATGAAGGTACACCACAGCCTATGATAGTTTCTGTCATGTATTCTTTGAGCAGTCTTTCATATACAATGATCTGGAGGCTTCTTGTTGATTGATATATTGATAGTTTGTTCAAGGTGATGGCAGGCCACCAAGACTTTTGTAACTAACTACAATTTCCATTGAGGAAGGATCCATATTGCTACATACTTTAAGAATACCACACTTTTCAAACAAATCACACAGTTGATTAAGAGACAGCACACCTGTTATCTATCCTTCTTCAGTGCAGTACAGGGATTTAAGAATAGGAGACAGTAGTGCATTAGCCACTTTGTATAAGGAAGCTTTAGAGGGTGGTATAGAAAGTTACTATCTTTGCAGGGAGAGAAAGCAACTGTGGAATAGTGGGATTGATCAAATTTCTGCTTGGGTGTTTTCAAGGAAATCTGTATTAAATATTAATAAATACAAGATGAACTAGAAAAAAAAAAGATGGTTACGGGGGGTTGTGTTTTCAGCTGTTACAGGTCGTGGTAGGATGCTGGGAGTCAGCAGCTAGGTATGGGAAATGAGGCCAAGAAAGAATCTTTCTCAGCAACTCTATAGGAGTGTGCCGTAACCCAGGAGAATTTTTGGCTCCTGAGTGTCTAGATGAGGAATGCCTTGGAGGATGCCGCACCTCCCAACATACGCTTTCTAGGGGCTTTCAGGGTTGTGCACACCCAAGTCCTGCCCTGATGAGATTTGGGGAGTGCCCCGAGGCACACTTGGTCTTGGGAGTCTGGAAATCCATTGGTGTCCCCCAGTCTAGACATAACTAGTTAGACCTGCTGGTAATTAAAGTGCTGATATTCTGCAGGTTTATCATAACATTTGGAGAGTTGTCAGCATAAAACTTAGTTGTATGTTCTCCCAAGAGACAGTGTTGATTATAAGGAATACTACTTGTGTTGCATCATGAATGTCTCAGGATTTTTGCATGAATGTCATGTTCTGAAAGTAGCAGGTTTCTATCTTCAAAGACACGGTAATGAGCTGTGCACATGACAAAGCAAGCCATCTCTCCTTCCTTCATTCTCACTTTGATTTGTTACAGTTTGGAAGGGTGTGAGGGTTGAGGTTTTTCTTTATAAACTCTGTGCCATATTTTTTACAAGATCCAATTATGCTTGTATGTAGCTTTATGCAATGATGGGAAATTGTAATTGGCTTCTTTAAAGCACTCTTTGGGTGGAGATGAGAGAGGAAACACCTGTAAAGGAAGAACAATAGATGTCTGATGCATAGGAAGCTATCCTCTAAGCACCCACCAGGCGGGGAGGGAGAATGTGTTTATTTTAAGTTTATTTTGTGTAGAACTCAGATAAATGAATCATGGGACAATATTGCATAGTCTTTGGCTTCCTGCTTTTTGAAACTAAGCTGTCTGCAGTAGTTCAGAATTATGTGTAAATTTGTCACTTAAATGCCAAATTTAAAAGAGGAATGTTACTTGACAGTCTTGCTGTCTTTAGCCTATCGTGCCATGTGCCTTTTAAGATGGAACTCATTAAGTGTGGAAAGCACAACAAGATGTGACCTTTAAGTTTGCTTGGCTGTTTCAGGTTTCAGTTTTTTAACATAAGAAATTATTTTAAAGTGCAGCCTTTCAGTTTTTACCCTAGTGTATATATTAAGAATTTTCAGATTTGGGTCAGAAATCTCCCTGTTTGAATAAAAGTTATGTGTATTATAATAGTTGAACTCAGAGGAAAAGTGGAAATAAAACTTTGAATTGACCTCATGCTCATGTAAAGTCATGAAGAGAAGGTTTAACTGAGTCTCTAGCCATCCCTTTTTGTGCTAGTAGATCTTTCTGTAGCAAAAGCCCACATGCCTTGCAGAAGCATCGTATCTCCTAGCAGTGTTTAGATACCAGATGTTGTGACTGGCCAAATGTTGAGAAATGTAAAACTTCTTTTAAAGGGAAGAAAGGAAGATATGGGAGGTGTGAAACACCCCCAAAAAAGCCCAGACCACAAGTACTACCATGCACTGCTACCAGAATTTGATCTAGGTGTATGCAAATCAGAATTTTAGGCCTGACTTACAGGTCTGACATGCAGATAGTATTTTTCTTGGTAGTTAAGAAAAATCGCTCCTAAGTTCATCTCTCCTTATCTCAGTTATAATTGCAGTACAGGTTAATTGCAGATTATCAAATTACATAAAATTAAAATGGTACAAGTGGAATGAAAAAGGTAATGGAGTTGCCCTGTTATTAAGAAAGAGGTACTTTCATGAGGGGGTAATAGCATAATGTTTCATCACTCTGCTTAGACATGTTTTACAAGTTTGAAAAAAAAAAAAGCTCAGGAAAATGCATAGAGTCAGCTGGAGAAAAACTAAGACCTCATGCTAAAATACCTAAAAGGTGGGAAATCGCTGCCTTCAAGTGTCACTGGATGGTTTTGTTAAACCAAGAGAAAGAAGAGACTCTCATATTTCGAATTTCTTAATAACCAGTACTAGACGACCAGTTAGAAGTAGAACCAGTGTAGGATGATTACAAGAAAACCCAGTAATGCCCCTTTAGGCTTATGTATGCTAGAGGACTTTTGCCATTTCAAGGATAAATGGTACAGTTAATCTGCTAGTCACTGGAGCAAGAACTGCTGACTGCTGCCAGAAAGCTGCTGGTTCAGCATGACCAAAATAGGAAATTATGGAAATGATCAAAAAGGCCAACCCATACAGACTGGGCTGCAACAGAAAACATGAACCAAATATGGAACTTACTACCACTGGTATTAAGGTTTAAATGAAGCTGAAGTGAATCCATTCCTTCCCAATTCCATAAAAAGAAAGGTTCATGACAGAAGGTTAATTTTGAAGACTTTCATCTTCTATATATCTTCAGGGTGTCTTACAGAAAGTTCAGAATTCAGCAAGCTGAACAGTCACTTCTCTTTATGTGATGGGGGAATGAATAATAGTACGTTCTTTTGGGGAGAACAGAAGAAAGTTGGTGTGGGATTTTATAACCCTAGAAAAGGGGGAGGGGTTGTGTTAAGAATTGTGAGCTATGTAGCTATGTGAAGAGTTTCAGACTAAATACTTCTTGTGTACATCATACCATGTGCTGCAGTTAAATTATTTAGAAAAATA
Organism: Laterallus jamaicensis coturniculus; assembly: GCA_022605575.1. Lineage (NCBI taxonomy): Eukaryota > Metazoa > Chordata > Aves > Gruiformes > Rallidae > Laterallus > Laterallus jamaicensis. Next base: position 7,780,591 of record JAKCOX010000017.1, read on the forward strand.
GGTGTTTGGGAGCTGTTACAGTAGTAATAGTGCCAAACCTCTCAAACATAAGGGCTGCTACATGAAGCTATTAGTAACTACCAGCTGTTGAGTAAAGCAATTGGTAACTACATAGTGATGCAGAGCTACAGTATGTAATTGAGAAGAATTAAGTCCTAGAAATATAGATTACTGTATCAAGCTAATATTTTTTATATTCTAGTTTCAGATGTTAATTTAGATATTTAGCTATTAAACTAGATATCAATAATGATTTTATATGTTGTTTATTCTTTGCACCTGTAGCATGGCAGGGAGGTGAAACTATTGCATCTTAACTAGGAGATGATAAAATAACAGGCTAATTCTTAAAAATAATTTTCCCTTATTATTTTCATTTTACTTCCTAGGTGGTTGTGGACACAGCACAGATTGAAAATAAGGAAGCCTATGCTCCTCAGATAAGTTTAGAAGGATCCAGAATTGTGGTGCAAGTTCCATCAACTTGGTAAATAAAAATACTGTATTATAGATTATACCAGTAGCTGTAACTGCAAAATACAGGGAAAAATAGTGCAGTGCAAGTGGAAAAGAGAGTACTACACAATTATGGCATATCTTCCTTAAGTTCCTTTGTCTGGAGCTGTTTGAATACCACATTCCTGATAGACTGACAGTTGCACTTGAGCGGTCTTTGTACTAGTGCCGCCTCTGTGGGAGGCAATAGAAGAGAGGCAGTGCTGGGGCACTAAATCACACTTTTGAAGAACAAATAAAAGCTTGATGATGAAAGAGAAGGTTTTAATAAAAAATAAAATCCAATAATATTCCTGTTATGCTCCTCCCTGGCAGGTCCTCACAGCTGTTACCTCAGGAAGGCCAGGAATTAGATGAGATTAATGAGACCTTTTGCTCGCTGTTCACTGAGCTGTTCTTTAAGCGCTGTCATGCACTGCAGAACTCTGTGGTCTGAGATGCACTATTCCTATCAGTTTAGTTGACTGCCTAGGAAAGAACGGTAGGATTGATCTGCAGTTTAGATGAGGGTTTCTCCCCTTTTGAAACAGTGATTTGGAATTGGAATACTTCCTTTCTCTCTTCGTTTGGAGTAGTTAGAGCTATGAATTTCAGTACAACACAGTTCATTCAATCTGAATCCTTAGTGAGATAGCCTGTTACTGATGGTACCAATGGTATCACCAGAAGTGCGAGTCAACTGATAGTCTATTTACCCATATACATCTTTAATTCCTCTACAGAGCATAAACTGGCACTTCTCTGTTCTTTTTGTAAATGTCTCTATTATGAAAGAACTAAAGGCAAGAATGCTTTGAGCTAGGCTGTGTGTGCTCTGGAAGAGCTCCGCCTGCTGACCCGTAGTAAAACTGCCTCTTTACTCGCCTCTGCTGGAGGGGCTCGTTAAGCGCCTGACAAATATACTAATATTCAAAGTTGTTTTGGTTTCACTTCAAACTCAGTCCTAATTGTGTGCCATTAATGAGGAAAATCCAGTAATCTGCATCTTCACAGCTCAGTAAAATCTTCTCTGTGCTCTTGGATATGCTGAATTGTTTTCCATGTGGAATCTGTTAAGCTGGGGGCTCTTAGCGTTGGGGTCCAGAGTGCACCCATGTGCTAGTGCTTTGTGTCAGGCTTGTTGAGTGGTCTTGTCGTTTCCCAGAAATTAATTTGTGTATTTTTTACTTCTTGCCTCTGTTCCTGAATTATGCCTGCTCAGATAAAGAGCTAATAATGATTTTTAAGACAGATCAGATAGCTCATAATTTTACAATTAGATTAGCTATATATTCAACAGTAGAAGAAATTGAGGCTGCAGGCATAGTCTTTAGGAACCTTCAGGCTTTATACATTATGCTGCCTTTACCAGTTGCACCTCTTCAGGAGCAGTACTAGTGCATCAATTGGCCTTTTATCTGACTGGTATGGTAAAAATGTTCAGTGTAAAAAATAAAGTTTTTGATTTAATGGTTACAGGTGTCTGAAAGAAGATCCAGCAACGATGTCTTTGCTACAGAGGAGTCTGGATCCAGAGAAGACTTTGGGACTAGTAGATGTGCTCTATACTGCTGTATTTGACATACAGAGGTGGAAGGAAGGAAGGTACATCTCCTCTTGAGCCTCATGCTCTACTTCTCTAGTGTAAAGAAAACCATCACTGTTCAAAGATGTGTACTGAGGAGCTTGATAATACTGGTTCATGAAGAGGGGAAAGCAGTAGTCAAACTGAGAGCAAGAAATCTATCAAACTGAGAGCAAGAAATCTATAATCTCCATGGGGCATCTTGTGGGTGCAGCAGACTTTAAAACCAAGCCAGCAGTTTATCCAAGTGCACCAAAGTATTTGTTTTTCTCTTAGAAAAAGATCTGATTTATATTAAATCAATCTCCATTTAGGTCTTGAAGCACAATTAAAATTTCTTAAGTAATGGAAAGAAGTCAGTGCTCTTGCAAGTACTACTAAAAATTTGTATTGTTCGTAGGAAGTAGCTGATGAACTGGCAATCCTTGGTTTTGCTTCTTCCACTATTTATGACCCAAATAACTGAGTTTGTACTTTGGAGGAAAACATGTATGTATGAGGTGGTTTGATATATGTGTTTCTGTTTATGCAGGGAGCAAGCTTTGCCTTGTATTCAGATCCAGTTACAGCGTGAAATCTCAGACTTTGGGAATCAAGTTGACATGCCATCCGGAAATGGAAGCAAATCTTCAGGTGGTCTGCAAAAGACATTCTCCAAACTGACTTCACGGTTTACAAAAAAAACTTCCTGCACCAGTACAAGTAATACTGGAAGTTACTCAATCTCTAATACACCTTCCAAAAATGTCTTCATAAGTTCCAACTCAGAGGAGAAAGCTAAAATGCCCACTAATATAGACGCACGGTTGCAAAGTATTTTGAACATTGGTAATTTTCCTAGGACTGCAGATCCACTGCAGTCAATTCAGAGCACAAATAATCAGCTAGTAAATGGCTTTCTAGTTGAAAGACGGGACAATTTCTTCAAACCGGATGATGGCAAGGATGACAAAGGTATGAATTTACCAACTGACCAAGAAATGCAGGATGTTATAGACTTCTTGTCTGGTTTTAACATGGGCAAATCCCAGCAGACTTCTCCAATGGTGAAAAGAAGAAACTCTGTTGCATCCTCTACAGCAACAGAAGCAAAACCAGGAACAGTACAACAGCAGCCGCAAGCTGTGTCTCACACACCACTGCATCCCTCTCAGCAAGGCTTGTCACAGCAACAACAGTCACAAAAGCAGCAGCAGCAGCAAATGCAGTATTACCAACACTTACTTCAACCTATTGGACCACAGCAACGCGTACCTGCCAAATGGCTGACTAATTCTTCACAGCAGCCACCCCAAGCTGTTGGAGCTGGATTGTCTCATATAAACCAGTGGAACAATCCTGGTTTTTCAGACTTAAGCTCTGATCTGTACAGCTTGGGTCTTGTGAGCAGCTATATGGACAATATGATGTCAGAGATGTTGGGACAGAAACCACAAGGACCTAGAAACAACACGTGGCCAAATCGTGACCAAACTGATGGAGTGTTTGGGATGTTGGGAGAGATCCTGCCTTTTGACCCTGCAGGTGTGTGTGATTTTTTTTCTTTTCTTTTTTGTTTTTTTATAAGAGTCCAGAATGCTGTTAAATATTGCTAGCAATATCTCGTCATTTCTTAGTACTGTCTGCCAGGTGCTGAGGTGCTTACAAAGACAAGCAGGTGTTCGTATGTCTGCCTCTTTACTTTCTTTTAACAGAAGGTGAAGTAAAGTACGAGCAACTTGGATTAATAAAGAAGAATGGCAACAAGTTCCTCATTTCTTGTCCCGGTTGTAGTTCTCACCTTAGCTATATGGACCATATCAAAGCACTGAAACAGATGTTTACAGATTATGTTCATATTCTCACTTATTTGTAGAATTGTTTAAAACCAAGCTGTTGAACTTAGGTATTTTACCTTATCCTAGAATGATGCTTCCTGCTCTTTACCAGTCTTGCAGTCTGGAGCTACAGTCAGGCTGCCTCTTACCCACATCCCTGCATTTCCCCTCTGTTACCGTGCAGTTCCATGGGAGTCATACAGATTCCTGTTCTACAGCTGTCAAAGATGAAGTGAGGTAAAATTTTGTAGCCATAAGCAAATAGCTAAAGATTATGAAATTGATTGTAGAGTCTAAGAGGAGATTAATTCTTCTGATAACGAATTGTTGTTCTTGTACTAGTATCTTCTATAATTTCTGTTAGCCTGGAAGATAGCTATAGAAACTTTGCAATATGCATTTGTGAAAGCTGTTTGGAGGGAGGCAGCTCTAGAACCAACAGGAAAACCTTTTCTCAAACTGTGCTTACCTGCACGTGCGGGTGTGTTAGGACTGTGTCTCAGGAACAGGCTCATTTGACTCTTTATAGTTATTTTGTCAATTTAGTTGATACATTAGTGGAGTTTGTGAGGCAAGAATAGGCATCATAGTTACGTTATCAAAAGCTTCTTAACAATTCTAAGTCTAAATTAGCATCATCTTATTTAAACATGGTATGTATATACAGGTTATTAAGGAAGGATAATTGATTTTCACCAAGCATCAAATACATGCATGTGTAGGGGAAAAAAATGGCATGTATACAAAGGACTGGCATTTTTAGCATTTTGAATCCGTTATATTTCTGTAGTATTTTCCTTTTGATCTGCATAAGCAGCTTGTGTTGTTCCATTTGATATGGTGACTACCACAGACTTTGAAAGTGATTCTCTGAAAAGGTGACTTAGGTGGATAAATCATAGAACAAATGGTGCTCTGTGGATGAATGTACATACTTGTCATTTCAGCTGTAGAAATAAATGGTCTTATATAAAGACCTGGGGTTTAAAAACCCAAAACCAACCCCAAAATTTTCCAATCAAATGGATTTTGGAAAGATAACTTTTCTTCATATAACTTGCCAGGTTGAACTCTGATGAAGGAGTTTTCAATTTAAGCTCTAGTCAGTGTAGTACAGAAAGGTTTTAAAACATGGAACGCCTTTTCCTTTCCAGACATCCTTAAGACTTTGTACATTTGTCATTTGAAACAAAGGGCACTACTTTTTTGATAAATATTTTTGGAGCCTGAAAAGGATGTCTCTCTTCAGATGCAAATCTGCTAATTAAGAATTTATAAAATTGATGGCTTTTCATGTCAGAGGCTTAACTAGCTACCAAAGCTGTATTCTGCAGTACTTTCATCCTCGGTAAGAACTTGCTGAAGGAAGGTTGCAGTAAAAACTAATAGAAGGAATGGTGATGCTCCAGGTCCTTTGAATTACTTTCACAGAGGTGAAAGAATGAAGTGAAAAACATAATGGATCAACAGCTTTTTATCTGATACAGATTTTTATTGAAGTATAAATTAGCAGAAGCTGCCATTTTGAATAGAATGGTAATGTAGCAATGCTGTCAAAAGGAAGAAAAACCTGGACATCCTTCAGAATCTGCCAAGAATCTAGCCTTAGATCTGAGGCTCTGCCTAGCTTCCAGCTTCCTCTTATATTGACATAAAGATCTTTTTCAAAGAAAACAAGGATCCGTGGGAATACTTTGTTTCTGTACAGCTCTCAGATAGCCTGTCCTTTAAAAGAATGTATAAAAACAAAGTTTTCTTCATTGTTATTTCAATTTGCATCCAACCAAAAGATGTGGAGTGCTCTTCTGAATGTGCCAAATAAAACCAAGGAAACTTCTTGTAAATGCTGAGCTGGATGAAGTGAAGGTACCACATGGAAGATTGATTTCTTCTTTCCAAGCTGTGTGCGCTTATTGGATATTCTTCAGTCTTTACTTTTAATTTAAAACTGGGACCAGCAAGTCAGCAGCTCTGTACTTCCTGCTGCAACTACTGTGCTTGTGGTCTAGACATTTTCCATAAATCCAGTTGGATTTCAAAAGTTTCCCCTCACAAGGGGGAAAAAAAAGGCAAAAAGAAACAAGCTGTGGAAACTCATTTACACTGACTCATAACAGCATTCTTTTTAATACACTAATTATTTGTTCTGATCGATTGAGCATTTAAAACACTTCTGGAGTGAGACTTCTGCTGCGTCTGCTTAAGATCATGCTTATCACTAAGCAGATGCTTGAGATAAAAAAATTATTCCCATTCCTGAAGTGTTTTATGTAAAAAATACTGCTTTTTTTTCCCTGTAAATGCCAAGCTCATTCTGAGGTATCTTGCAGGTCAGGATCAGAATGTTTTCAAATTTCTTGCCCAGTCTTTGTAGGTTGTGGGCAGTTTCTGGGCTGTATGTTCTAATATGATCTGAGATTCTGATTTCCCAAAGCCAGCAGGATTACAACATAGCAATAAACCATGTTGTGAGTTAATAATAATAATTGGTATGCTCTTTTTCCCTGAGATGGGATAAATGTACGAGTTGTAATTCTGTTGGTGTCAGATATTGGACCTTTCACTGTATAGACATGATGATACAGACAAATACTATTTCCCTGATGGAATGCACGGGGCAGCTGCTCTTCCATGTGAGAATTATTATCCGCCACGTATGGATGGTGCATACCTACTCTTTTAAACCATTTCCCATTCGGTGCTCTCCCCTGCTCAATGAGGGCCATCAACTGTTGTCTGGCACTTATCAGTGAAGGAATTACTTTCTGTTGGGGATATGGTCAAGCCTAAAGGATTAAAGGAGGGGGATAATCGCAGTAGAGAGAGCTGAATGTTAACAACTGACTTCTTGGTTCCTTTTATTCAGTTGGCTCTGATCCAGAATTCGCCCGCTATGTTGCTGGGGTCAACCAGGCTATGCAACAGAAAAGGCAAGCACAGCATGTCCGTCGTCCAAGCAACACACGTAGCAACTGGCCTCTTCCTGATGATCCTCATAAAACCTGGCCCTTCCCTGAGTATTTCACAGAAGGGTAAGAGATTGGACAGGCTATGTATTTTTATTGTATGTGAGTCTATTTTATGCTCAGCCTTGGCAGAACGTAGGAATACTGGGTGGTTTTTCCCTAGTTGGTGCAGTGTCTGTGAAAGCTGTGCTCTATTGAGAGTGAGAAATCTGAGCCCTTCCTGCTTCACTCATACTGAAGCACTGATACTGGTTTGATGTCTTCTTTAGAGTGGAATGTATGCTGACTTTGAATCAAACAGTGGAAATAAGGAGTTTATAGCAGAGATGTATTCAGAACAGTGCTCTTTCAGTAATTTGTAAACCTTGAGGACGTAGTTTTGGTGAAAAGTGATGCTGTCAAGGTTGCAGTGCCTGACTGAATTCAGCTTTTCAGATTTTAGCCACTTAATCTTGCTACTGCAAGGCAGGTACATTAGTAGTTCATCTCTTCTAAATTATAACTGTTCATTACAACAGAAGTATTTCAAGATTCTCTGTCCATTATGTAACAGCTGTGACACTCAAGCTAGCTTAAAACCAGTAGGACCAATACGTGTTCTAGTTCAGTTTTGCAGTGAAAAAGTCAAGTGCTTACTGATTCCGAACCCAAGTGTTGTTTGTTTCTCCCTCCTGACCAAGACTGGTGCTTTTAGATTATAATTATTTTAGTAAAACTTATATAGTGACTGTAACAGACAAAGCAGTTGATGTGATCACTCAGCAGTGAGTTAGTGAAAGAATCTGTAGTACTAGTACATTTTGCAGAGTACTGACACCTCTGTGTTCTGAGGTATCGCCCCTGACAACGATTCAGCGTACCGAACTAGGACATGCAGTCTGGGCCAGGTACTATAAATAAGAGAAGTAATACAACTTCTTGTCTTGCAGTGATGTGACAAATAGCTGGTCTGGTACTCAAGGAGATTCTGCCAGCTCAAGTGATGAGACCTCCTCAGCTAATGGAGACAGTTTGTTCTCCATGTTCTCAGGGCCAGACCTCGTTGCTGCTGTGAAGCAGAGAAGGTGAGCAGAATGAACAGAAACATGTACCACTGCTTCAGATTCTTCTTTTTTTGGTAACTTTATGCAAGTAGCCACACAAAGGAAACTCCTGCTAATTAGATGTTGGTTTGCATACTACTATCAGCGTGTGGTGTACCTGACTTCAGTGCCCTCAGGGTTTCCTAAACATGAGTTGTATTAGTAGCTGTCTCCTTATACAAACTGTCTGTGTAAATCACCAGTTGTTAGCTGAAATTCAGTAAGCCTAGGTAAGATCAGATGCTTCCTTCTTCTGGAGAATCTATTCTGGATACCACTTGCTCTAAACTATTGAGGGGTTAAGAGATCATCTTTGAACTGGTTTTCTGAACTGTGTACTTAACTGCAGCTTTCTCCTTCCCCTGGTGTTGTGTTTTGATACCAGCAAGTTCCCATTTCCTGGCTTGTGCTGCACCTTTGTGGCATTTGAGAAACACCACTGCTAACCTTGTGTAGACATTTGCCTTGCAGACCACTGCCATTTTAGTAGTCATAAATACATGCCTATTTAGTCAGTTACTTCTGACAATATGAAGGAGGCTTAATTGCATTCATAAATAAGTTTAGTAACTTTAAAAACTAAGCCAGGGTTTTCAACCATGAACGATCCACTTAAAAACAGTAGTGTGAGTTACAGCACGTGCTTTGTGCTTTTCTAAAAGGCTGGAAGCTGGGTTCTTTGGAACTTCAGTGACTCCATAGTAGAGGGTAGTTAAGACAACAATAAAAGCAAGGCACATGATGAAGCATGGATACCAGACTGGAATCATTCTCTCATTGTTAGAAAAGGCTTTGAAAAATAGTTTAAGCTAGTTCTCTGGCCAAAGGCTCTATTTTTGTTTAGATCATAGACTCGCTCAGTGTCAATACATTTAGATACAAGATTGTCTGCTTTTTGGTGACAGGAAAAAGTCAGTGGATGTACTGCCAGTTTCCTGCAGGTTACACCTGGAAGGCTGTTTTTATATGAGTTACCAGAAAGGAACTATACGGGAGCTGAAAATGATGAGACTGAGGCAGTAGGGTGAAAGGAACTGAGTGAAAGAGGAACTGTTTTCTGAATCTTTGCAGTTAGCAAGACTATATATAGAAGGGGCAGGAGTTGAGCTTTGATAAATGCTAAACAGAAACTAATGGCAGGGAGCTCTCTAGTAAGCAGTCATAGGAAAAAGGAGTAATTATTTGTGCTTTGAAAAGAAAAGCAGAGAACAAAAACACAAGCAGCATAAAATAGGTGAATTAATCTGCCCAGCCAGCAGATAGATAGAGATTGATTGTAGATCAATGAATGGAGCCTGTGCTTTCTGTAGTGCTCTGAAGAGAGGAGCAGAAGGAAGTTTCCAAAGCGCGTGCTTCATTACGTGAGAACATCAGATGAAGTAACGGTACTGCTCTACTGTCTGATGTTACTTTCAGGAAGAAAAACAAGGAAGGGGCTGACAAAATAGTGTAGCTAAAGTTATACAGCAAGATAAGGCATGGAAGGGTTGAGCGTTCCAAAGCTGGTGTGCAAAGGACTCCTCACCTGTGGAGGCCTGGTGCTTGGGAGCGTGGTCACTTTTTTAAACAAAGGATAAAAGATTCTGTTTAAATCTAAACCCACCCACCTCACACCCTTCATACCCTGCCAAACAAAAAAAAAAACCCCAGAAAACAAAACTAAACACCAGAACACAAAACAACCAAGCCCAAGAAAATGTGGTCAAGGACTTCTGTTTGATGTGAGGTCACAAATTTAAACCAAAGGTGTAACACTTCTCCTCAGTAAAGTCACTGTGCCTCACCAGATGTTTCACTTGCTCCACTGTGTCTTTTGTCTTGTCTGTAAAGCTGCTTCAGAGAAGACACAACCCCACAAACAAGAGCAGTTAACAGAAATGGCAATTTCTGGCTGATTTCTTCAAAGTGAGGGAAAGACTAGCCCATCTTCCTTTCACCTCTGCAAAACCCTGTGTGTGTTGCTGTAGCTTAGAGAGATACTCCACTCTCAAGCCTCTGACAGTGTTCAGTAACGCATTTTTTTTTGGCATTACTGCTCTTAACCTGTACTGAGTAAAAGTACATGGACCGAGATGAGTCATAGAGTGGTCTGGGTTGGAAGGGACCCCAAGGATCATAAAGCTCCAACCCCCCTGCCACAGGCAGGGACACCAACCTCAGGCCTGGAGCTACACAAGGTTGCCCAGGGCCCCATCCAACCTGGCCTAGAACAACACCCCCAGGGACAGGGCATCTGCCACCTCTCTGGGCAGAAACATCAGTATGTGTTCTAGGCTGTCAGGTATGACAGACTGGAACTACTGACTGGTGTGTGTCAGCAGCAGATTAATGGGGGTGACTCACAAAAATAATACCTCAATGTCACTTCTTTTGGGGCAGAAAACACAGCAGTGGTGAACAGGAGCCTAGTACGCTACCATCACCGCCTCTTCTTTCTGTGGCAGATGACCGTAATCAGGTAAGCTGAAAATGGCTTTGCTTGAGTCACTTTTCCTGTTTGCATTTTGGGGTGGTTTACACTCAGAAAACAACCAGAATAGCATTTGTATCTCCAGATTGCTTACCTCAGCTGAAACCCAAACCACTTGCACTCAAGTAGGACTAGGTGCTTTTTTTCAAAGTTACCACATTTAAATTCTAGAACTAGAAATTATGAATCTCTTTCCTGTGCAGCAGAAATTGTCACAAACCCAAAGATTTCAAGTTCAGCCAAGAGGCAACACAACTGTAACTGCATGTGCAGGAAAAATGAAAGTATTGCCAGATTTATTACCTGTCTTGCTAGAAAATTTCACTTAGAGAGGAGCTGCTGTGTGTCCAGCAAATGTGCTGAAGTAAATAGGAAGATTTTTGCAAGGGGCAAATGTTTTAAGAATTGTGTGTGCTCTATATATGCAGCAGCTCTGCTTTCAAACACGAATTAATCTCCTGAAAATGTCTTAAGGAGGGGATAAGGTGATGTGTTAAGTATTGTCTGAAAAGAAGCGTATTGGTGGCGTGTGGGTGTTGAAACAAAATCCCAAACCAATCTTCCTTTCTCAGGACAATAAAACCAAAACTTGGCCTCCAAAGGCACCCTGGCAGCATACATCCTCTGTCACCAACACTCTGCCTGGTCAGAGCACGTCTCTGTACCCTATGAGCAGCCCCGTCAGCCAGTGGAGCGACACGATGCAGATCCTCCAGTCGCCCGTGTGGGCAGCAGCCAACGACTGTGCTCCAGCAGCAGGAATCTCCTCCAACTTTGCCTACGCGCAGCAGCAGCAATCACAACAACAGGCTTCCCAGCACAAACAGATGAACAAGGGCTTTAAATCTTTCCCAGTAAAGCACGAACGCAGACCATCTTACCTGCATCAGTACTAATGGCTTTTCGTATTGGAAAACGCAGCACAGGGCCAAACGGGAGTGATGTATGCTGTGTTTCACACTTGGGTATTGGCTGTATCCTGTTTATCTCATGGAATTGCTGAACTGAGGTGAGTTTGGCTGAGATCTACAAACTCTTGAATTTTGATTTACAGTGCTGAGCAAATATGGCCAATATGTTTGTTTGTACATGAAACAGCCCAAAACTGTGATGTAGAAATGCTTTTAAAAATGTGTACATTGCCTTTACTTTCCAAACTTTTTTTTAACAGAACTGCTGAAGGACTACCATACAAGAAACACTGTATTTTATAGCTATTTTTCATATAGATTTATAGGTAAAACATCTTACTGAAACACATGGAATATGTTGAAGCAAATACATAGTGGTCGCTTTGCTCAACACTGTTGGCATATGAATTTGTAAGGGAGGGGCTGTAAAGCCTTCGTCTTTCCCATGAAGGGCCTGGGGGTGGCTTTTTTACAATGAAGTGCAACAGCAGCTTTTCGGTGCCACACGGGTGAGTTCATGGTGAAACTGTTGCAGAAACAGTTGTAAAACAGAATCTTGTGGTGGTTTCCTTACTCTTAAGTAAGTGGAGATCAGCAGAACCGCTCAACCTTGTGTCTCAAATGATATCTGAGCTGCTAAAAGTAGATGGCATCTGTGTGGATAATATGACACTGGTTTTCAATAAATACACAGTTACTTACCGCTTCATTTGGCCAAAGGCATTATCCACACAGTGCTCCTTAAGTGGGTGAGAGTATAGCCTAAAAGACTACTTGCATATATTTAAAGTCTTATTTCAGATGCTACAGTTGATTAAAAATTGTGAGCTGGCTCAGAAGATACTAAACTGAAACGTGGGGTAGCAGTTAGTTAAAAGAACATTATTTTTTTTAAAAGGATAAAGTAATTATTTGCAGTCAATATGTGCCATTAAGTGAACCTGTGGAATTAGGAATAATCTTCCAACCAAAGTGGATCTGGGGAGAGTGACTGGTGCTTAAAAATTGAAGAACAATGGTAAATATATGTATAGCTATCCCACTGTATATTAATTGAGATTACAGAAGATTCTTTATATAGTTAGAGCTTATTTAAATTTTCATATTTCATCTTTGAGAGAGTCTAAAAACCACAATATTTTCTGGTATAAGAGTTTTGACAGTATTAATCTTATTTTTGTATTTTTCTTAAGTCATATCATTCTAATATGTTAACTACTAGTAAAATGGGTTATTAGTTCTAACTACATAATTTTTCAACGGAGATAAAGCACATTTGTTGGTTTTGTTTTTACAAACTAAGTACATCTATATCTAAAGATACCAAAAATAAATGCATATTATATATATAAATAAAAACTATACACAACACTAAAACTATTAAACATTTGGGTGTTTGAAACCCATCCACCTTTTTTTTGTTTGTATGGTGATGGGCTGTATTTGCAGGCCCGATTGTTACCTTCTGTGCTGTTTGAGGATGCCAATGTTGCCTGTATTTATGATAAGTCACCATGTTTTCCGAAACTTCATACTTACCATGTTTACAGAGATTTGTTTGCTGTACATAGACTTTTTACAGTAATGTGCTTTGCACAATCAGTGTGGCTTCTGTCTGTAAATTGTTAATGGTCTGTACTACTATAATTTTGAAAACCCTCTGCTGAAAATGTTAGTGGTTATTTAACTTGATGGTTTTGAGTTTCCTAAATCTTGTCATTTAGATCTAATATTAAATGCTAAATTTGGTTGTACTTACTGGTTATTCCTACTAAGACCAAAATGGAAGTCAGCGAGCGAGAACACTTCATTTTGAACTCTTTCCTAACAAGTGCCAAAATTATCGCCGTAGTTTTTGCAGTTTATTCATGAGGACAAACGCTGGCAAGCTGCTGGACCTGCAGAAGTGAATTGTGAGAACAAAGAACGTTTGTCTGCATTTTGACCACGTAGGTGCTACTCTGTCCTTTGCTTCTGATCGTTCTGAACACTGGTAACTTTAAGAATTGTTGCACTTGGCAAATGAGTCTTGCCATTAAACTTCACTTACACTGCCAAGTGCAAGGGTTTGGTGCTTAGTTAACTTACCCTTATTGCAGTGCTTCTTGTGAATAGCTAATGCTTCTGAACTGGAACTGTACATTTTGTATTTTAAAGCTTCTGTAAAAGTAAACTATTTGCTTTATTAAAGATATACATTTAATAGGTCAGACCTGTTTAAAATATGCACCTTGCTGAAAGTGAGCAGCACCTTGAACTGTAACTTTGGTTTGTAAACAAAGATCTTATTTCATTAACACAGGATTATTTTACAGTTTGAAAATTGTCAGCTGCCTACTTCCTGACTCATCGTATAAAAGTGGACTTCGTGCATCTGTAAGGTGACTTCTTCAGGTAGAGTGCAGTGGAGAAGGGCTCCAGAAGTGCCTTGGCCCCATCTTTGAGCTAGTAGTGCAGGTGAACATGGTCAAAGGTAAAGTTGCTTGAATTTTTAGCAGTGATGAGGTAAGATGTTTTGATGGTAGTGAGTGAAAGGAACATTTCCCCCTCCCCCCCACCCCCAACCAGAAAACTGTGCCTAAGGCTGATTTCTGTCCTGCCCAAGGTGGGCAAGGGAGCTGTGCTCTGTCTGGGCAGGAGCACCCAGGCATCCCCCTGGACACAAATACTGACAAATACTCAGGAAGCATATTAATCCTTTTTCAGTATGCAAGGATTTACTTGTTTACAGAGCCTGCAGTACAGAGCATTTCAAGCAAAAAGGAAAAGCCTTGACACAACTAGGGCAGATGCCTGGCCTTCTCTCACTGAAATAAAGGCTCTGTTTAAGTTACTCACCCATCCCCTCAGCCCCAGAACACTTAACAGCATCTCTGTTTCACTGAATCCCTGTGCTGTTCCTTTGTTAACAGGCGCTGTTAATTCAGAGTATACTGTGATTTACAATGAACAGCTTAGTTTATTAACCACACTTTCTGCAATACCAATGAGTCAACCGCTTATGTGTGTGGTAACGTATCACTGGCTGTGGTGTGTTGGAGGGAGACAGAAGTTGCCTGGCTAAATGCTTCTCAATACACAGCTTTAGCCATGAAACTGCCTTCGGTAGATCTACAGGAGGCCTCCAGAGGCACCTCTGGTCCTGCTGTCATCCCCCATGAACATATTCTGCATGGAATTCTTTGGGGGGAAGGAAGTGTGCTGATTCATTATTACCCTTCAGTGCTGCTCACAGTAACGGGGAAAAAATGCCGAATATTACACCAAACAACTACATTCACTGTTTTAATTTAGAAGCACGGATGACCCTTTACCTGCCTTTCAAAACCACTCCTCAGCTCTCAAAGTGGGACTTTTAAGTATTTCTACAGACTGTTAAAGCGTTGCTACCCCCATCCAGCTGTGCCCAGTCAGTCTGCGGTCTTCTGCACGCTGGGTGGCGTCGCATCAGCGATTGTAGCTAAATAAATGAGGTTCCTGTGCAGGATGTGCTGGTACCTGAGAGAGGAAGAAACAGCGTGTCTGGGAAACGTGCTCTATAGCCAACTACCGGCACCGCAGGGGTGAGATCCCCTTGGAACGTAACTTCAGACTGGGGCCAACCCTCCGGCTGCTGCTCTTGCTCTCAAGCCCGGCCCTCGGCGCCGACCAGCGACCGGCTTCTCCCCGCACGGTCAGGACGGGAAGGAGGCGGCCCCGGCGCGGGCGGAGCCAAAGCGCCGCTGCGGGGCTGGGCTGAGCGCGCCCGGCGAACGCTCGGCCCGTCCGTCACTCGGGCGCTGCGCCGGCTGAAGCGCCGGGCTGCGGCGGGGCCGGGCGCTGGCCCCGCAACCCCGGCCGCGGGGGCAGGGCTTGTCCAACGGCGCTGCCGCCGTCCTGGCTAACGCGGAAGAACAGCCTTGACTACACAGCGCCGGGGCCACGTTCACCCCAGCCGGCGGCACCTCTGCTCCGCGCATGCGTGAAAGCCGTTGTCGGGCACCCGCCGAACGAGCACGACCGCGGTGTCGTGTCGTGTCCACCACCACACCCCTCCCCCCCCCAGCTCCCCCCGCGGGCAGGGAAGCTCCGGGGAGCTAGGACCGGCGCGCTCTCGGCCTTCCGCGTGGCGCGGCGCTGACTCACTGCACGCAGTCGGTGGCGCGGCCCTTGCTCTGGTACTCCACGATGCACCGGATCAGCTGGTCGTTCTCCTCCAGCAACTAGGGCACAGGAGCGCGCCGTCAGCGCCCGCCTCGCGCCCGCCCCGCGCCGGGCCGGCTCCCCCCTCGCGCGCCCGCGCTCACCCGCTGCAGCGTCTCCTGGTTCACCTCCGCCTTCCCGCGCAGCCGCTCGGGCACGAACGCCACCGACATGCCGTCCCCGCCGCCCCGGAGGGACGGCCCGCACGCGCCGCGCCCTCGTGACCGGCAGCCGCGCGCCTCGGCACGTCCGCCGCCGGGCCCGGCCGCACCCGGAGCTGCGCGCGCTTCCCGCGCCCGGCCCCGCCCCCGCGGCGGCGGCAACGCCCGGGCGGCGCCGGTAACGACGAATGAGGAGCAACGACGGCCGGAGGGTTTATTGAAGAGTTTATTCTGGCTGCGGACGGAAGAGGGGGGAAGGGCGCGGGGCCGCGGTCACGGCCCGCGGGTGGCCGCAGGCCCGGTTATGGCGAGGGAACAGCGCGCGCTGCGACGGTCCCGTCCGTCAGGCGCCGCTCAGCGCGCGAGCGCAGCGGGCGGCCGCGCCCCGGCGCACGGCTGCCCCGCCCCCCCGGGTCCCCAACACCCGCTCCGCGTAGTGCTGCACAAGAGCTATAAAACAACATCCTACCGACCACTTAAACACCCCAACGCTACACCGGGGCAGCTCCACAGCCTCACCGCCGCTCCGCAGCTTGAAGAGAAAGTAAAAAACCCACCAAAAAACCCCAAAACACTCAGAAAATTAGGTCAAAATGGTTTCATCTTTGGATCCCTTTATTCCTGCGGCCTTCATTCATACACATACACAGACACAAATGACCGGGTTGCTATTCAGCATATCAAAAAGGTGTAACTAGTCATCCAGAATTGGCAAAAAGTCCATACTATGTCATTTGTGACTTCGTGGTCTTAGAACCAGAACCCCACTGTCTCCCAGCTATGGTCTATCAAAATGCAAACAACTCCAAACACTAAGAATTCTTTAAATTGCTTATGCCTACAGGTATTACAACAAAGTTAACATCTCAAGAACTGACAGATGGAGACATAACTCGTGTCCCAGGTGAATCACTAACTTGTGAGCCTGGGCCATTATTAAAAAAAGTTAATATTTATCACTAAGTAAAATTAATTGCAAATTTCGACATAAGAAAATGTCTTCTCTCGTTATTTGAAAATACCTCCTTAATTTGGTCAGATCCTGTGATATGCCAGAAACTACAAAAATCAAACTCTTGCAAGAGAAGTGAAGAGTGTATCATCCAGTTCTGTGTAATGGAAGAACATTTGCGAATTGTCATTATAGTCCAAATATAAAAATCAAACATCTAAGCCTGAAAAGCTGCTAAAGAAAAAAAACAAACCACAACTAATTCAGTGTTCTTCAGCATATCAACTTTTGCAATAACACAGTATGTTTGCCGACTTAAAAATGTTTATTCTTTAAAAAATTAGTTGCTTTTTATACAGCTATACAAAGTCTGTAATGTTTCTTTGGCAATGGGATATAATGGAATTTTACAACTATATAAAAAGTTTCCTTTGCCTAAGAAACAGTATTTACTGTGTGTACATATTCAACTGACAAAGCAAGTTTCCTACTGTCCAGCACCCTAGTTGATAAAAGTACAACTATCTCAAAAGGGATATTACAGGATTTCCAAAAAACAACCTTCAGTGGATCAAAACACTCACAGTATCGACGGCCTTCTGCATACAATTGTCCTTACAACTTGAAGCAATTATCAAATACAGTTTAGTAATAAGAAAAATCCTTTCAGTGATGAAAAAATACTTAAACTCCATCGAAGTACTGCTTTATAATTAACTATACATAAGAAATTACTCATCCTTCTGTCTCAAATATATTTAATGCTCACTGTTTTCAAAGATGGCCATTTTTCAAAAGTAACTGCATTACACCCCTTTGAAATTAAATAGTTAAATCCCAGTGCTGGTGACAAGTATACAGCAAATTAACTTCATTTGTTGCAGAGATCGAAACTAATTCTCTGGATCAAGAAGATCTAGATGTTCACCTGGGTTCAGCTGTCTTGCAGACTATGCAGCAACTTTGTTGTCTTTCTAGAAGGAACAACAGTAGAACATTAGAATTTATTTGGGGAAAAAAAAAGAGTCACAAATTAATCTGAGCAACAGCACTGGGAGAAGGTGTGCTGTGATGGCTTCTTCCCACTTTCTGAAATCAGAAGGGAGATCTCCCTTGGCCATCGGGTTCACATCTGGTCACAACACCCTCAGTCTGGCACCCTCAGAGCAGCTCCACACTTTGACTAGAAGCATGGCACAAATCCTCAGTCTTTCCACCACCTCCTACTTATGGAAGGCTGTGAAATTCTTCCATTCAGAAATGCAAATCTTTAATCTTCAACCCCTTATTTCAATTCACACTCAGCTATCAAAAGTTTATTTACATCACAGGACTGATTGTTGCAAAATATGAAAGGAATATCTGAGGGGCAGTCCCAAACCTTGGGATGAAGGAAGGCTCTGCCCTCCCTTTTTTAAAATTAAAAATAATTAAAGTCTTCAGAGCAGGACAGATTGCGTGTTGCAGAACTCTTAACTGCTCACACAGCAAACCAATGGAAAGAGCTCTTCTGTCCCAGTCAGAATTGTAAAAGGTATAATTACTTCCACCAATCAGGTTAATTAAATACTACTCATTCCAAACAGTATCCCACTACTACTGCTATTCCTTAATGAGCCAACATTCGACCAGAATATATGTACTCAACCCTAAGAAGAATGGCTCACACTGAAATTATGAAAACACTTTGGGTTTTTTACAAGCAACTGAGCTCTGCTGGTGTACAAAGCCTGTATGATCAATGAGCTTTCATGAAGAGGAGAATGTATGAAGTTTCCAAGACAACGGAAGTGCCTGAGATACCACAAGCAGAGAATAGGGAATTTCACAGGCTGTGGCTGACAACTAACTTGGTCCTTCCTCCAAATGGCTGGAAGGAAGAGTTAAGTTCTTCGGCAGTCAACAGAGAAACAGATGGCTCAAGAGTGTTGTGAAAACAGCCAAGTAAGTAACTCTACAGTAAAGGAAGACTCTGCTTCTTAGCCATCATAACTCTTGCAGAGCACATTACTATCTCTATGCTTAAAGTAGAGATGATGATGAATACATGTTTGTACATCAGGTTACTTCAGTTAGCACCCTTACGTGGTCACTTGTGCATAACTCTTAAAAAAACTATCAGCTTCATTCATATTTAACTGAAAAACGAAGCAGTGGTATTTGTTTTATTCTTTTGAAACCACTTTATGAGATGAACAGGTTTTTTTCTTTTGAAGCTGTTAGCCCTATTTCCCACAGTCCCTTTTTACTGAATGACCTGCTGAAACAAGTCAGCCCTGCCTTAGCTGTCCCAACAGCTATTGGACACAAGTATGGAGAGGTGCGCAATGGGACCTCAGAACACTCAAATATTCTATTTTCTTTTTTGCAAAAGGTCAAATAACTTCAATTTTAAGGGTTATACAGGATCTTAGATGAGTTGGCACAAAGCCTGCAGAGAGCACAATTCTAAAGAGTTTGTTGCACACTAGAAGCAAATTCAGTTATCCCCTCTCAACCTTTACGTTTTACAATACTGCTAAGAAAACACACGCTTTATTAAATCTGCAGAACTACTACTTTCTTCTCTCTCCTCAGTTCCAGCTACAGAACAAATATTTAGGGCATGTGAGGAGAGGCCACGTTTGGACTGGTTGCTGTTGATAGCAAAATGACACTACATAACTTCAGCATTGATGGACTTAAGTAGCTCAGAGTACCTGCAAAGCACTATTAAAGACATTCTAGTTCAACATCAAATCGAAAAGCAGAAGATTTTTTACCACTGGGTTCTAAGAGCAGAAGATCAGGTCACAGAAAGATCAAATGTATGTTACCCTATATTCGAAGTCAGCAAACTCCCTGCCACCACGGCCTCCTCTGAATCCACCACGAAATCCTCGGGGGGCAGTGAAGCCACCTCTTCCGCCTCCTCGTCCTCTTCCACCTCGGAAGCCAATCCCCCCTCTGCCTCTGTACCCTCCACGGCCACGATTGGGACGCAGTGGTATTCCGAAGGTCTCGGCATTTAATCTTCTTTCCTCAGCCCAGGTGGGTCGCCGTTCTCTGCCACACAAAAGGAACGAGGAATTGTTTTAAAACACACTTCTGAAGGAAGACTGTATGGCTTAGAAACTCCAGAAAGCCCATGAAATGAAAAATGATACACTAGTCACACCAAAATCTCCAAATTATCCCTTCTACAAGAATCTAGATGTTTATCACAGTTCATGTAACAATGAGAAGGGTCATGTTACAGCATCATGAATTACATATTAGTAGTGCTGCACACACAGAGCATCCTATAATAAATTAAAGCTGTTTGCAGTTTACAACAAGAAAGAGTTTGCAGTTAGATATTATTTTGATCTAGCTGTAAGAAGCAATAAACAGCCCCCCTCCTTGTAATTCAAAATAGGTCAGCAATCCACATCATCTTATCTAATAAAAAGGCAAAGGCAAAAAATAAGCTTTAACTTTCCTGAAATGCTATCTCCCACTCAAACAACACTATGGCCAAGATGGTTATGTAACCTACTTAAATACCATTACCAATGCAGTCATCACTGATTTAAGTGTTAACTTAGTAGCAAACAAACCCCCCACTTTTAAAAACCTAGAATATGTATACACAGTTATAGAAGCATAGTTTAAAACACTTAAAGATGTCATCTTATTAATGCACTGTACTTGCCCATGAAGAAATTTTGTGCTTCATAATCCTGTTATATTTTTGCCCACCACATGTGGGAATAAGCTTTACTCGCTTCCGCTTCAGAGCTGATTGCAGCGAGTAGTGCTGACACCACCTTATGACACAAACATGCATTAAGCAGACTAACAGGCTTCCTTGCAGGTCATACCTATTGTCATCACAGGAGATGTTATCAAAGAAGGATTTGGTTTTATCATAGTAGCAGTTGGGTCCAAGTGGATCTTCCTCATCTGCATTCCCTTCGCTATTTTGGGTATCAACACCGGAGTCACCTTTGTCTTCCCCATTTACAGGCTTCTCTGGTTTCTCAAGTTTATCTTCTGGAAAACAAAAGCAAGCAGAAGCCTTCCAGACCACCAAACTAAACAAAGCAGCACTATTAACTTACTCCCAGACAGACACAAACTATACCAAATGCTGAAAATTACAAAAACATCCCCAAAATTTAATGTGAAAGTCAAATAACTTGACACAAATTAGGATGCTTTGCTGCTGCTGTCTGGAGGTTCAACATCCTCTAAATCCACAGAGAATGTAATAACAACAAACCCTGTGGCAGAATGGTTTTGACTTGGGATTTTCTTCACTAGTAATACCAAGAGTCCAACTTACTGTTTTGACTGGTACTGAAAAAGCAGCTGATGATTCAACAGAACCAGCTATTATGATCTTTAAGTCTCACTCATAAATGCTGACAGCTTAAATCTCACAATGCTGTGCATAAATGATAACGAGCTCAACCTTTCCACAACACACACACAAATTACCACTGCCTCATAAAACATTTCTATAGCTTTTTATGGCTAACTTTCATTTTCCTTTTCATTATTCCAAAAAAACCCCAGTATCAGCAGCAAACTCTCAACTCATTTAAAAATGACCCAGATGCAAGCACCTGAGAATAAATGCTATGAAATTCTACTAGTAGTTTTCCCCTCTATACTGAAGTATTTATTCCTACCTTTTGTTTCCCAGCTTTTAGTCAATGGTTTACTAAAACAGGGAGCTCCCTGTTTTAACCTGCAACAAATTTGTCCAAAAATAGCAGCAGCAGCCACCAACAGGTAATTAAAACAGAAGCCTGACAGAAAACAGAATTAAAGCGCTGGCAGCATGGATCTGATCTACTCCTGTATTTCTATGGAAAAGAGCAAAAGCTAGAAGCTTCCTTAAACTGAAACTCTCATGCATCCTCCAGCAAAGTTCTGATCCCAACCTCATGGGTTTTGGGATTGTTTTTGATCTATTAATAACTGAAAACATAAAATAGAGGTTTTCTTTTGTTGTGTGTTTTCCAGAACTCAAAAGTAAACTCACTGCTGGGACTTCTGCTCAGCTCACCTGCATTTTTAACAGACTTCTCAGAACATGATGTATGATACTGGTTAGTTAAAGTTCTTTCAAAACTCAAATATCGATTCAAGTATTATCTGAACAGATAATCCCAGTTTACTTGTTTGGGGCTTTTAATTGTCTTTTTAATGACTGCAAACAAGACCTGGTAGGATATACCTTTTAAAGTTGTTTTCCAAGGTAGCATTATACCAGTAGGACAGTTTTTTCATACTCAAATCTAAAGCAAAAATTGGTTTACCTTTTAGTTTAAGTTTATTATGAAATTCTCTATCAATTTCCTCCTTATTGAATTGTGCATTTGCACTTTCAAAGTCGAAATCCTTCTCAAACTTCATGGGACCATCCCTCCTAATACCAAATCTTCCTCGTCCCCCTCTGTGACCTCCACGGCCTCTCCGTGCTGCGGGTCCACCTGGAACTGAAGAGAGAAGTTCTGTTTGGTTTTGCTTTTTCTTTCAGGGCAGTGGTTTCTTGGGGAAGTTGGGTTGTATTGTTTTGTTTTTTAATTCCTGGGGTAACAGGTTGGGACATCATGCATCCTCTTCCTACACTTCTACTGTTAAAAGTCCTGTCAGAGCACCTTGCAATTTCTAAATTCACTTGCACTAATTACAGCAGCAACACAGATAGCTTTTCATGCCTTCTAGAAAGTTCTTTAGGACCCAAGTTTAGTATAACTATGCTATCTGGAGAACAGCTGAACTGTTGGTCGATTTTCAGTAATGTATTTTCATAGAAAGGTAACATTATATTTAGAAATCCATGAATACTGCTTGGTTTTGCATTTTTATTATCACTTAATATAGCCAACATTGAAGAGACAAATCTCTTCTGGTTGCTTTTGTTGTGCTTGTATTATTCTGACCCAATGTGAAGTTACTGTTACCCACAACTGTTTCACAACTATGTGAAAGCATTCTAAATACATATATTCTTTATTACTGTGATCTGAACTGCAAGATTTCTGGATGTTAGAAAGAAAGTCCTAGGACTCTGTAAACTATACACAATGCTGTATTTTAGCAGACTTTAGAAAAACTTAAATGAAGTCTGGAAATAATGATAGCTATTTCTCAAAACAAGATTTACCAATTTGTCGTTTGTTTTCATTTCTGAGCTCATTTTCTGATCTTGAAACCTTGTGTGCTTCAGCTAAAGTTGGAAATAAAAACATTATTTGTTTATCCAATTAGGTAATTTTGATCATAGTTTTGTATATAGTTATATTGTTCAGATTTTTAAAAAAATCCAAACCTATAAAAGTAAACCAGAAGTTTAACTTCATAAACGAAAGGAAAAAAAATAAGAATATATATAGGCTTGACTTTAAAAAGAAATATATATATTCCAGGTCTCTGCTGACCAGTCTACTAATAATGGACAGCTGGAAAATTCCTACATGCTACCCCTTAAAAAGAGCACTTCCTATGTGTATTGAAGAAAATAAGCTGTATGAAAATCACCCAAAGCTACCTCGCCTGTGCTCCTGACTCTCTAGCGATTTTTGGCTAGCAGACACCAAAGGTCTGGCTGATACAGGACTCCTCCTCCCAACTGGTGCTGGAGTAGGCAAGTGGGCTGAAGCTGTTTGTACTGCTTGTTCCATGGTGGGGCTCCTTCTCAAATGATCTATCTGAGGGCTTGAACGACCTGGGAAAAACAAAACAAAAACAGAACCCAAGAGTTATTTCTCATCCACAAATCTGATTTACTGGTCTCAACCAATCTAGACTGACAGGTTATCTGCCTTACCAGTCAATACAGCTGTGTCCAAAGAAGAAATAAATATTTCTGCACCCTCAGATCCACTAATCCAGAATGAAGGATATTTAGCAATTCCCCTTCCCCCAGTCTAAAAGAAAAAAATGGGTAGGACAATTAATCCCTACCAACCCATCCGTGATGTGCATTTAGCTGTGGAATGAAATTTTTTGATTGATTTGAGGTAAAAATACTCTTCCTGCCTCCCTGGAAAGCCAAGTGGAAAGTGACTGCTCCCAAAAGCAGAGATACAGTTCCAATACTGAAATTTCATTTCCTCTAGCGCACTCTGTTGTACAATCAGCACAAAAATAAATGAACAGCGATGGTTAGTGCCAGGCATAATGCAGATGAAGGGGCTACAAAAGCTTCCCAACAAAGTGCTGTTCATACATTTCAATTTGCAGCATGAGTGACTGGAGCCAGAAGCATGTTTAGAATCGAGACATCTGATCCGGCCAGACAAATTCATGATGCCATATAGGTAAACCTAAGAAATCAGAATAAGACTCAAGTCCCAGTAAGTAAAAGAAAAATGTTGTATCTCATTTAAAAAAAAAAAAAAAAGTTAAACAAAAGAAGAAGAAAAGTCTAAACACAACTCCTACCCAAACCAACTGCACTACACTTTGGATCTACAAAAATGGTAAGTATTTTTAAAAGCAAGCACACAGAAAAAAACTTGCTGGTGCCTCACAGGAAGTTTTGTGGCAGAATATATGTTCACCTGGAGCATGTGTCATATGTTAAGTCCAACAGTCATGTATGTTTTAATTGTACATACAGAAAACCATGCTCCCCTTCAAGAGAGAAACAGTAAAGACTCAGCACACTTTTTCCCTCCTTTTTCCCTTCAATTAAAACAACAAAGTAGAACCTATTTTTGGTAATCCAGTCAATCCTAGAAGGCAGCCCTCATTTGTACACAAATCTCAACTGTAACTGTAAGGAAGTGTTTTGCCTTTTAACATGGCTGCATACACTGAAAACTAGCATTAGCAATGTATCTTAGCATACGCTTTTTACTTGCAGCAATGAAGAGTGGACAAGCAGGCAAAAATATCTTTTGGATTTTGAGAAGCAATCAACATATTTATACAAGAAGTGAGGGTGAAGGTGTTCAACAGTGAGTTTATTTTGCCACCTGAAAAGCATCAAGAATTTCCCTTTTGCACCGGCTTTCCAATATTACACACATCACCCATACAATTTCTAGTCCTACTGAGCTGATCTAATTGTCAAATCACTACCTCTACATGCATCAAGTTCTGCTGCTAATATTACTTATGTAAATATACATTAACAGGAAAATGCTGTTAGGAATGAAGATTTAAAAACTGTAGGCTGAAGGATTTCAGAATCCAATCAGTGTGATGTACCTTACGTTTTACCACATTATCCATAAAACTAGATATTGAATTTCTGTATGTGCCTACTTGCTAATATTATTCAACCAAAGTAAGCCCTGCTCTCAATACAGATGATGTAAGGGTCAAAACAAATATGTTGCCAACAGTTGCTTATGCAGCACACCAAGACACAGAAAAACATATTTACCGAGCGTCTCAGTGGTTTCTTGTTTTACTACCAAGTGTTTTCATGACAGAATTCAACTGGTTGGCATTTCTTGCAATCACCTAAATCACTGGGGCACAACTGGTCAAAAAAAAGATGAAGCAGTTATCCAAAAGTATTTACCTTGAGACATCTGTGTTTTTAGAGATCTTGCATCTGTTGTAAATGCAGAACCAACTGCAGTGCTTTGGGACATATTAGCACTGGCTGAAGAGTCTGTTCCAAAAGATGTTAGAGAACCTCCTGCTTTGAAAGAAATAATAGAGTGATAAAACGTGGTGCAGGCTTTACAGGTGTCTTTTTAAACTGGCACTAAATGATTAGTGAAGCCATATTAGGCAGTTATTCTAGAACATGTCTGCCATACATGGCAAGTTTAATGCAATGTATGCATTCGTACTAAGTTAGTAAGACACTAATACCTCAATGCTTTTAATCAAGATTAAAAAAAAAAAAGAGCATTGCTAACTTTATTAGCACAAATATTAGCACAGCATAGTCACAACAGCATCTTCCAGAGTTACTAGTAGGTAACTTCACATCTTTCAAACAAAACCATGATTCCTCTATCTTATCAAGCGATAATCAAGTTATGGTCAACTCTACAGCCTTCCTTTCACATGGCTAACATTTTCAGTATCAGGAGTTGCACTGTCCTCATAACAAATACAGCAGCAGTTTAAGTTCTTACATGAAAAACCTAAAAGGTAAAATAAGAAAATTTAAGAGAGGAATGAAAGCTGGCTGATGAGTCTTGGAGAGCAGAAGCAATATAAAGGGGCAACGAACTCGTGCAGCTCACAAATACATCCAGCATGTACTTAATGTCAAGCTAACATCTCATGATTAGCTGGAGGATTGTGCTGGCACATGGATTGCTGAATAATCCAAATACTTAGTTAAGGCACAAACCACCCAGTCAACTTGGGATATCAAATGTCCACAGTACAGCTATGGGGTTTTTTGTGGAGGAACAGCCTCTACCACTTGAGAAATACTGAATACATTATTAATGCAATGAATATATATGAAAAAGAATGAATTAATTAATATAGGAACCTCTCCCTGTTCAACCCTCTGAGACAGGGTGTTCAGTTCAGTCATAATTGCTTTGATTTGAGCTGCAAAGATCATGGAAAAACTACTTTTGAGCTGAACTATGGGACTGATACAAAGTGAAGACTTTGGATTTGCCCTTAGGATAGCATGCTGATGGAACTATAAGCACTAGTTAGTGTCTATACACACACATGCAACTTAACTTATAAAGAACATACCAAATAATAAAACTGAACCTACCAACTCCAACAGCACCAAACTGCTGTCCCACCAGCGGGCTTGGACTGAATTGACTGTAAGCAGGCATCCTGCCAAAAGGACCATAGGACCCCACAGACTGGAATGAAGATGTAGTTGAAGAACCTAATGAAGACTAAAGACAAAATACACTTACAGAAATTAGTATTTACATAAAAAGTAGGAAACAGTTCTGCAAGGCAAAAGATGTGGAGTCTAAACCTCTACGTAAATTTTCCCTAGCACCATCACAGTGGCTAACATGTACAAAAGACCTTAATGTTCATAAAGTTATTTCTTTTAATACCGAGAATGTATCTGCTTTAACACAGAAGCAAAGACAGCACAAAAATCATTACTCACCACAAAAACTCAAACCAGACAACAGTTAGCAGAAAGCAATTTCACAGGTACATAGGAAGCACTTTTACCTTTCCAATACCAGAAACCTAGAACCTCACATACTGGACTCTGTCAAATCTAGATATAAGCTTTTGTTGGCAAACTTAGAAAAATGTTCAATCTTTTCCCCTGAAGTTTCAAAAACTACACAAACAATGAGTGACCCAAACATATGGGTGGGGTTATTACTATTACTGGAGTTCCCAGTAATGCAATTTCACAGCTCTCAACTACCACTGACAGAAAGACCTGCATCAAATTTAGCAAAAGACCTTAGTGGATTGTAACGATACTTTGTAAGGAAGTATCACGAATTTTATGTTACAGAATAGTTAGAGCATTAGAAACATAAACACATGGAACTACCAAGTTCCATTACAACCAAGAACTTGAACTTCCCTCTCAGAAATGATTTTAAGGCATCTCACAAGCACAAAGCCAAAAATGTTCAGAGATCAAATGTAACACTCAGTCCATTTACTATGGAATAACATATTAACCTCAAATGCTTCAAGTTGTAAGTTGCCTTCTCTTCAGCAACCAAGTATTCTCTTTTCAAATAACTGCCCTTTAGTATGAAACCTTTTTAAAAACACATCACTACATTAAACACTTTTATAGTCAGCAAAAGAAGTTGAACATGAAATACAAAAGAAAACAAAACAGAGGATTTGGGGAGGTTACTCAATTTGACTTACACAAAGTCTGATTTTTCTAAATAGTCTTGCATACATGTCCACCTAAGGCAAGCAACTTTCAAAAAAATGCATCAAGGTCTACTTTTTAAAAATCTGGCAGCTTTGATATACAATGCACTGTGCTAGAGAGATTTCAACCTTGATGTTCATAGTTAAAGACATGATTCAAAAGAAGTTCTTTACACTGGGTAGCAAACTTTACAGCAACATTTACATTTTTTTAACATTCAGCTAGAGAGCACTTAAAACTGCCAGTTTATAGCTTCAGCAACAAACATCGAAAAATATGTTTTGACTTACCTGAACAATAGCAGGGTCCTGTGGCAAAGAACACTGAGGCTTTGGTGGCTCACAAACAGTTAGGTCTTTAATGTCACTGCCACGGAATATAATGTACTCAAAGACTTCATCACGAGGTGGTATAGGTCTATCAGTTGGTCTATCTTCTGTACCAAAGGAGCGAACTGCAAAATTGGGAAGAAAATAAATATAACAAAACCACTCCAAATTCAACAAAAATGTTTCAGACATACTGCAGAGACCAGCAGCTTTAAACAAAAGGAATAAAATTTTGTTGAGTAAAAAAATCCCCAACTTACTAAATAGGCAGCATATACTTTGTCATTATCAACTGCTCTGACACAAATAATTTGGCCTTATAAATTTCAGCTAAACAAGCAGAAAGACACCTCTTCCATTCCTTACTGAGGTTTCACTTATGCTATCATACACATGTTGAATATTTCAACTGTTTTGTGAGGATTAGGGGAAGCAGCAAAGCAGGTTTTTTGCTGAAGGTATAACACTGTGGACCTTAAAGCAACAAAACCACCAACGAAGACTGGCAAGTCAGTCCCAGGAATCAAGGACTACATGGCTTTATGTACCTCATAATCTGCACTTGCAAATTAGGAAAAAAAAATGCTAGTACTACTAGAAACTAGAATGTTTAAAATTATTTCTCTAAAGCTTCAAGGTCTGAACCAAGTATCAATAAAACCAAGGAATTCTGAAGTGCGTGTATACAGACACACAATTTTCACTAAGCAAAATGGATTTCTCTTGCTGACGCAAGTTTCATATGCTCTCTGTCAAATCAAGTAAGCTCACTGGGGCGTGACTATCTTCCGGAGTAGCCCTGCAGCGTGCAACATACCAAAATACGACATTTATTTGTGTGGACTTAGTTGAGTTATAACAGTCTTCAGGTGGCACGGTGATAAAGCTTATCATAAGCTTTGCACTGCATATAATCACTTTACTTTCACTACCCTCTCAAAGACTTTTCCTCACTTTAAGATTGTCAACTCCCAACACTTATAACTGTGTAAGCAAAAGCTAAACGATGCGCTGAAACCAGGAGACCAAAAAAAGTGACAATCACATTCTACAGAACATCAACTTGCAGCAGCTTTAGCAATCTCTGTTAAATCTTTTCCTTTGCTCTAGCCTTTTAAGAAGTCTTTGTTTGCTCTGTATATTATGCTGAGAAATATTTTGCTTTAATTTACCAGAACTAGTTTTCCCTCCATTTTCAGATGCATCAACAATTTGGAGACATCATTAGGCACTTATTTGCAGCCACAAAATCATTAGTCAAGAAAAGTAGAGCTTCCTGTAGAGCTGTATAAAATGATAGTCATTTCTCAGGCTGCACCAACCATCTTCCATCATTGTTGCTTCTTCTAGTAATGCACAAACAGAGCTTATCAGTTAAGTTTTACACATCTTTTTGAGAAAGATAATTCAGAAGAGATGTGAAAATAACATTAAGACATTAGAATTAGTTTGTTCATACTTACATCATCTACTGAGCTGAATTTAATCAACTTTTCTATTTCTTTGCATCTGAAAGCCTGTTCTGAATGGTACTATAAACATAAGCGCTGTAAAAAAGGCACATCCTGGTAAGTGAATTTCAATCTTTGTTGTAAGATAAATGTTTTCTATTCTTCCTCTACAGAAAAAGATATCTGCAGCTGAAGAATTTGCTGAAATTAGCTCTAAGTAATACACAATAGCTTAACAACATTATTAGTTGGTCATGTGCATTACTACAGTTCATTCTGTTGCTTTTTATTCATCAGGCCTTTCTATTTCACTGCCTCCACCAAGGATCCAACTTCAATTCCTCGCCATCGTAGACTCTTAGACAACTGGTGAACCAGTTTGGCCCTTCATTCCATCAACTGGCCTGCTGTCTTGAGAAGCATAACCAGTTGATTTTGTAATGGTTCTCTCTCCTGCACTGAAATGGTTGCTCTAGTAGCCATTTTGTCTAAAAAGATACACAGAAACAGCCAGATTGTGATCAGTAAGGTACTGAAGCATTTTACTTTAGAGCTAAAGTGAAGGAACTATGTAGTAGCCACAACACAAAAAAGTGTAGTAAACTAGAGGATCACATCTCACCTTCACATAGAAATAAAGATCTGATGAACTATGGAAGTAGTCTACTTTGAAGGTACTTCTTTTGACTCAGACCCATGCTGCATGAGTATTTTACATTTGACTGTTGATATTAATATCAACATCACAAGATACCTATAGGAGCTGTTTTAACACACAATTACAAAACATCAACAGAAAGTATTTCACTACCAAAAATTAGAATTCACCTTTAAGAGATTCAGCTGTCTCTGCAACTACATCAAGATACTGATAACGTCATTGGTGGTTTTGCAACAAAACACATCAAGAATAGCTACTCTTGGGCTTTCCCGCCCCTCCCCCAACTAATTTTAGTGCAACTTTCTGCAAAATATGACAATTTTGTCCAATGAAGATTAGGTCTATTGGAGAAGGGTAAGCAGATCCCTCTGATTTGGGGTTCAACCTTCGCCTACCTCCCCAAACCAAGAAAAAATAGCCATCCTTAAATCTAATCTCCATCTAAAACAAGGAACTAGAACTGCACGTGCGACAATCTAAGAAAGTGGTTTAGAATAAGTGCTGCTCAAAGTTTTTGCAAAGTCTATCCCAACTAGGTCCTTCAGACAGTAGTATTTAAGAGCTGAATGTTACTTTTTGTATTTTGCAAAGGGATGGCTATCTTTACAGTTTCTTCTTTCCTAGCTTGGATTAGGATTTAACATAACCTGAGCTTGTTAACGTGTCATATTAAAGGTGGCCAGTACAGTAACTTTTCAGAATTAAATCACTTTTATCACCGTTTTGCACAATCAGAAATACTAAGTTGCCAGAGTCAAAAAGACAAGATATTGGAGCAGCAGTAGTCTTAGAGCTTTATCCAGCTCTGTTTGTTGGCGTATTTCCTCAGTCTACATCCTTCCTCCAGAACAAGGTGCAGAGGCTCATAAATAGCAAAATATTGAGAGGAAATGAAATTAAGCATGTGAATGATAACATTATAATACTTTTCAGGACTACAGTAAATCCATTTGATCTTACCTTGTCAATCTGGGGTTCGGGGATTTTTTTTTTTTTTCCCAAACAAGCTAAACTGACTTTGTAACTTGCAACCAAAACCACAACCATCACATGATAAAAGCAATCTTACATTTTCTCAGTGTAGATACACACATTTAGTTAGCTAGCTAAAAGGAAAACAGAAGTGAGCCTAACAGGATTAATATATGTGACTTTATGCCCATGTAGTTCCACCAATTTCACGTGTAAATTGTTGCAAGAAATTTTTTTTAATAGATTTTGACTGAATTCAATGTTACAACTATATTTTAATGAATATTACTATATTATACTTCTAAAGCATCTGAAGAAAAACATTGCAACTTTGTAAGTTAACAGATCACCTGTTGAATAACACAGAAAAATATTGTGTTAGTCAGAAGCCAAGCTCTGTTCTACTAGCAAAAGAGAACTTTGCTCCTATTTAATGTGAATTATTGTAAATGCATGGTTCAGGCTTTGCATGCAGCACTGAGACAATGTTGCCGCCTTACCTCATAGGTAGCACCCGTACATACACAGAAACCAGTTTGTTAAGTTTCTGCGTATGTATGAGAGGCATGGCAACTAAAATGAGACCACTGCCACAAAAGTAATTTCAATTGCAATCTCTCTTCAAAACATCACAGCCTTCCCACTGTAAACATGCTCAGATGCCTGCACACCATGTTACAGCAAAAGTATTAACATGAAGGAGACAGCTTGCGGTGGGCTCATACCTTCAGAGCAATTAATTCAGTCTGCATTCCCGTACTCATGGCGGTGGTGAGTTAACAGGGAAATAGATAGGAGGCATGTAGCCAAGAGTGGGCTTGCAGAAGAGGAATTTTTCTGCTGTGACACACTGCACAGGGTGGTTTTGGCACACATGCCCTAAACCTCAAGACATGGAATGGAGGGAGCGTGTCACTTAACCGATTAAAACATAACTTTGTGAAAGCTTGATAAAAATTTAACCCCTTCCTTTCCTGCTCCTACCTTGAACTATGCTCAAGTCTTCACAAGAATTTAACTCCAGTTAACTTGAAACTGGAGAATAAAAGCGAGTGGGCTTTGGTTCCAAACACTAGCTCTGAAAAGCTGGCAATTTGCAGAAAATATATGCAGTAATAATATACAAAAATATGAAATAATTGTATAGCTTGCTGAATATTTACAACCTGATACAGAGAGGAGTTTTCAGTGTTATCTAAGTAACAATGAAAGGAGACATTGCTTTCCCTTATCAGACTCTAGCTTAGGATAAAAACGCTACCTTCGTTATTTAAATAGGTGCTATCTTCCTCTAAGACAGAGGCCACTACTTTTGCTAGTAAAAGGATCAGAGCTTTGTAAATAAAATGCTGGTTAGAGAACTATAGGGAACTGCCCCTCAACAACTGAGGGCTACAATCAGTACTTTGCTAGCATCCCAAGGAATTTTATTTCTAAAACCCCTGAAGATCTATAATAAACCAAGACATTCCACATATACAACTTCATGAGATTGATCTCAGACTTCAGTTTAACCTGCTGAAGTCCTACTGTTACGCAAGTCTGTAGCTATTCAAGAACAGATTCTACCCCTTCTGCACTGTGTGTCACACAAATTTTCAGTGATTTCAGTCTGGAAATTAATAATGATAAGCCATCCTAACCTCAACCCAGGTAAGTCACATTAAGCCAGCTACACAGCAGAGAAACTGAAAGCATCAAGTCATCTTTTGGGGTATTTTTTTGGGTCATTTTCTGGAAGAAAATTTGACGTTTGTGGTAAAGATTCACGATAAACAGTTTGGTTTGACTTCTGGACTCACCACAGGAAAAGGAGATAACTAGTATCTGATCAACATATTTACAGCTACAGACAGTTCAGAAAGAAAATCTGCTTCTTTTACATACAGACCTTGCCATAATTAACCACACTTGTCACCTTATAAACACATGCTATTACCACATTCACATGACGTAGGCCTTCACTTATTCAGAAACTTCAATACTCTAGAGTTGAGCTTTTTGTTCACGAGCAGAGTGAACTGATTTTCATTCCAATATGGTTGTTATCAGCTTCCAGATTAATCTCAAGTTTTTGGTTCCAACTGGCCTAGAAATACTGGTTTATTCTCTTCTGAATCATGACACTATATTGCAAAATACATATTCTTCAGTTAACACAGCCAAGCATTTTATTAAAGCAAATGTAATGGTTTAGATTTACATTTCTGATGAGAGTTACGAGATTATTACATTTCTAACTGTATTTTGATCTATCTTAACTAAGTACACTTTGGCAGATATGCCATAACATGACTTAACCACTCTTGAGAAGTCATACAAAATTGGCTTGCTGAGCACTAAATTTGTCTAACTTAGGGCAAGACTATCACAACCTCCTCAAGGATGGGATTCCTGTCAGTACTTCTGAACAAGCCTTAACAATCACAGCATGCAACTGGAATTTCTAAATATTTATTATGCATCATAGTGCTCATCTTTTTCCTCATATAAACAAACACTAGCTATTTTAAATAGGTAATGTAATTACAGCAAGGTAA
This sequence comes from Laterallus jamaicensis coturniculus, assembly GCA_022605575.1. NCBI lineage: Eukaryota > Metazoa > Chordata > Aves > Gruiformes > Rallidae > Laterallus > Laterallus jamaicensis. The sequence continues at coordinate 7,813,957 of JAKCOX010000017.1, forward strand.
TTTAACCTAAAGGCAACTTGACAAAAAAAAATCATAAAGCTAAATGCCTTATAAATGAACTGCGTAAACCTAGCACCGAGCCTAGTGTATTTCAAAACATACATATAAGAATTCACAAAACGAAACAATTTATTTCTTAAATAATAAGAGGGGGGGGGGAATGTCACGGGGAGGGAGGAAGTCCCTTAAAGTGACAAGGCACACAACCATGAAATACTACAAAGGCTGATACAAGATGAAAGCAAATATATGCACTGTATCAACCCCACAAGCCAACTATTAAACACATCAACTACATAAAACATAACAGATTGTTATAGTGCTAGAATGCTAAACCGATCATATCAAACAGAAACTGAAGTACAGAATTCTCTGTGTCAAATTTATAGTTTACACAAGGCACAATTCTTCCCCTTGCGTAATGACTGGGAAAATAATCTGCTTTGCTTTTATACGCATTTAGGTTACTTAGTAAGACTTTACAGAGTCAAGAAGCATAAGGTAAAATAACCACTGAGTTTCGCAGAATTTATTATAATTGCATTATTAAAAACTGTTTTACTTAAATTGTATATATTCGCTGCCACGAATAATATACTTGGGTTGGGAGTGCATTACCATGCGCAGGGAACAGCGGGGTCCTTCAGACGCCCAGTTTCAAAGATCCTCTTTTTTAGTCCCCAGTTTCTGACTCTTTCTCAGTAAGCACACCTTCTCAACTTTCGTATACACACACGCACACACATACTCTCTGGCCAATGCACTCTCACGGCAGTGTTTGTACTCAATTTCGGTTTATGCAGTGCCCTAGTGCTACCTCTGAAATGAGGAGCTCACGATCAGCTTTCTTAGCCGATAACCGAGCACGTAAAGGATTCCCTGCAGACGGGGATTGTTCTCTAGCCCAGGATGCAGCAGAGTTCACTATCTGTACGCGGCCCTGTACCCTGTAGGTCTGGCACTCCTACAAGGCAAAGAAATCCTCTCTCCAGCCTTCCCTTCCTACTCCCTTTTACGCACTAACTCTGGACCACTTCCACCGCTAAGGGCTTCATACTATACTCATGACTCCTTTTAGCAGTCCCTAACTAGGTAACGTTCCGAGCTCCTTTTTGCGAGGGTCCCTCCGCAGCCGCTCTGGGCTTTCCGTACCCCTCCCTGAAACCGGGGAAGCAGCCCGCGCGGCGGGAGCAGGGGCCTCTACAGCGCCGCTGCTTTCCCTACCCCTCCCTCACTTCCACCTCCGCCGCGAAGCGTCGCGGGTCGCCCCAGCCCCGCCGCAGACGCTCCGTCGGGGAAGCTGGCGGCAGGACGCGCCTCCGGCAGAAACCAGCGCGGGCTCTTACCAGAGCTCCGCCAAGCCCCCCCCTCCCCCCGCCCCGCAGCTGCTGGGCCCTCACAGGCTGTAGGCCTTCCTTCGCACCCCGAGCCTCCTCAGCGCCACAGATGACTCTGCCGCGGCTCCAGATTCTTGCTCGATCCCCGACGGGCCCCAAACGGTCCCTAATGCCGACGCACGTACCGCTCCCCGCCCCGAGGGGCTGCTGGGCCTCTAGGGCCCAGTCCTCTACTCCGCCAACTCCTTACCCTTGGCCAGCGCCACAGTGGAGTTTTCGGTGTCGATGGTGTACAAGATCCCTTCATACCGGATCTCGGCCTTGGAGATAAGGCTGATCTTGCTCCCGATGTAGGGCGTCCCCCCGCTCATGGTGCTGGCTCCTCGGTCAGGGACACCCCCCTTCCTTCCCGGCCGAGCACTCCCGAAGCCGGGCACAAGCAACTAAACGAGCCCAGCTCAGAGTCGTAGTAGGCGCTCTACTCCTCCCGCTTCGAGCCCGACCCTCCGCCGATCCCCCAGCGACGGCTCTCCCCGCGCAGACTCCCTCAGCACACCCCGCACCAAAAGCGCCCTGAAGCTCCCAACATGGCCGCCGCCTTCATCTTCCCCCAGAACTGCCCCCCCTCACTCCAACCCCGAAATGGATGCCGGGAATGGGGATAGTGTCGCGAGACGCGGAGGCCGAGGGCGGGGCGCGCCGAGGGAGTAAAACGGCCATTTGGGCCGCCCGCGAGAGTCCTCTGGCGAGCCTCAAACCCGGCGCGCTCAGCCTCCCGTGTGAAGAGCGGTTTCCCCGTCAGCAGTTCGGCTCGCGGGATGGGTTGAGCTCGGCCGTCCCTCGTAGGCGGTTTCCCTGCCCGGCCTAAGAGTGGTGTGCGGGGCCGGAGCGGCATTGAGTCGGGGCCCGCGGCTCCCCCTGCCCGGGCTCCCGCCCAGCGCGCCGGGAGGTTGAGCTCGCGCCTCGGAAACCTGCTCGTGCCGCACCCGCGAGCGCCGGGGGATGTGGAAGTAGGTTTGGTGTGGGCGCTTTTCGGGATTATTTGGGAGGGAGGCCCGGGCCACCTGTAACTGAATGATAAATTCTCGCTGGCTGCAACAAGCGATTCAGACTGCAGTGCCGGGCAGAGCGGCCGAAGTCTGGGTGATGACGGCTGTGCAGCTCCCATCTCAGGGGAGATCCCGTTGTTCTCGGGTACCTGGCAGCGTTGGCATAGTTGGATCTTGCCAAGCAACACAAGGTGACAACTGAGGAGGAGAACTTCACTGAAGTGTTGTATTAATACTGGAAAACTACCCTCTTGGTACAAGTAAGCACCAAAAAATACTTTGAGGTTGCATTTAACTTACATGTCTTACATAAAAAACACAAATCAGGCTTTGTTTCAGAGCCTTTGCCTGTGAAAACACCATACTGCCTCAGGCCCCCTTTTTATATTTGCAGCCTAGAAAATGACATGTAACGAAAGCTAACTTCTGGAAAGGGTGTTCAATAGCTGTTGTTGCAGCAACTAGATGTTAATAGATTCATCAAGTGTTTCGTTAAGGATTTTGAAACAATAGCAAGTCAGATTTTCGGGAAGGGCCTGCCTGTTTCTAAATAGGAGCCATACTAGACCTTTGTTAACTTTATGCCTGAGTTCAACTGAGTCTGGAAGGACTTGAGTGCCCAGGGAGCTTTACTGCAGCGTTCATTTAGTGGGTTGGACTAGTTGAAAGATCTGGAGCAAAGTTATGCAGTTAGTGATTGTGCATATGTGACTGTGGGAGACCACTGTTGAAAATCAGCATTTGTAAGTTAGTTCAAAGTAAAGCCAGTGTTTAGAAAAATAATGAAAGATACTTATGTTCTATCAGAAGGAAGGAAAGAGGAAGGCTTCCTGACAACGAAAGCTTGGTCTGTGGCTGCTTTTCAACCCTGGTAAAATAGTATGTTGGAGGAGGTGAAGACTACAGTAACAATCTAGAAGCTCAGCTACAGTCTGTATTGCATAGTTTTCCTGCTCCTCCCTCTTACAATCAGTATCAGATATAGATTGGGATTGGAAAAGGAGGAAAAAAAGTTTTATTGGAGGCTGCCCAGAAGATGGGACCCTGGCTGATGAAGAGAGGGGATCCAAGGGGAAGGAGGACAGAGAAGCTTGTGATACTGATGCAAGAGGAGAGAGAAGGGGAAGAGGATTACTTTGAAATAACAATCACCTGTCCCAAAGCCCCATGTGGCTTTATTTCTGACCAGTGCTTTCCTAAGTTTTCCCTCATCTACCTCTCAAAATTGTGGTTGAAGACTATTTTTATAGAGTTAAGGTTTCAAAGTTGTGTGGTGGAATAGGAAATAGAAATGGACATTTCTTTGAGCTTGGGACAAAGTAGATGAGCACTTCAGGAGAGAATTCAAGTGGAAAACTCCCAACATTTGCTTTTAGGTGTTAACACTTGCTAGCTTTTTTTATTTAATTCATTCTGGACAACTTCATCCTTTCAGAAGCTTTGCAACAGAAAGGTATCCCCTTGAAAAACTTTTCAAGGTTTAAATGTGAACCTCGATGACAAATTTACCCAAGTCTCTCTGCAAGTTCTGTCTAGGTGAACAGACAAGTATTTACAATTATAATGAACTTCAGAATCAAAGCTCCTAACTTTCTATAAGCCATATACAAAAAAGAAGTTCCACTGCAACTGAAATATGTGAAACTAAATTTAGATATTTCTAGCACTGGGCTGGAACAAAGTGCCCTACAAAGAGAGGCTGAGGGAGCTGGGCTTGTTCAGCCTGGAGAAGAGAAGGCTGTGGGGGGACCTCACCGCAGCCTTCCAGTACCTGAAGGGAGCATACAAACAGGAGGGGATTCAACTTTTTAAAAGGATAGACAATGGCAGGACAAGGGGGAATGGATTAAAACTAAAGGAAGGAAGGTTTAGATTAGATATTAGGGGGAAGTTTTTTACAGAAAGAGTGGTGAGGTGCTGGAACAGGCTGCCCAGAGAGGTGGTGGATACCCCGTCCCTGGAAGTGTTCAAGGCCAGGTTGGATGGGGCCCTGGGCAACCTTGTGTAGATCCAGCCCTGAGGTTGGTGGCCCTGCCTGTGGCAGGGGGGTTGGAGCTCTATAATCCTTGGGGTCCCTTCCAACCCAGATCATTCTATTATTCTATGAGCAGGTGTTGGTTACTCTAGACATCTTTGTACTCTCCAGTTTGTGGAATTTATAATTTCTAATTCATACTTAAAATCAGCAGTATAAAGTGAATTTTGATTATATATGTAGAGAGTTCTGTAAATTCATTTTAAGAAGGTATCTCAAACTCTTACGTAAACCTGTTAGAGACCATTTTAATCACAATTTTAAACTTAGAATAATTGAACTTTATATTTGACTGCACTGAAAATGTGCATTGGAAATAAACCTGTATCGCATAGTAGAAAAATAGCTTTCACTTCTTTAGGTGACAAAAAGATACTTGTCTATGTGATCTCTTAGTATTCCCCACAGCTCAACATGGCAGTGGTACTTCTGTTACGTAGTGTGTTACTGAAGAAAAATTTAGGCTGGAAACAGGGCACAGGGTTTAACAGTGTTGATAACTCAACAGCAACTTAGTAGCAAGTTTTGTCTTGGATTTTCTTTCACAGGCAATTTTAAAACCAACTTTCCTAATTCTCTATTTCAAACAAAAATAATTCAGGAAATACTGTGTTTTAAGATATCAGATGAGATGATCACAGTGGTCTCTTCGATTATTTATTTATTCTATACATATTTAACTCCTAAAAATGAAAGAGCAACAATTAAATTCATAAACACTTTCTATAATGAAAAGCATGTAAATATTTGAAAGATATAATAAAAGAATGAATGCACAAGTTCACAGAGATTTTGTACTTTACTGAAAGTCTCATTCCCAATGTAAAAGCACAAGGCCAAAGCCAGTTTCATCAGGTTTATATACGTTTTATGTATGTCATCACTTCTTGACTTGAAAGGAGTCCCATGTGAATCAGTATACATCATGTTTCTTTACATAAAATATTCTATTATACTTCCTTATTCTGTGTGGTTCTATATATATATATATATTAAATGGCTCAATTAAGGAGAGGTGAGTGGGAAGATTACAGATTACCCACCCACAAAAGTACTTCAAAACTGTAATTAAAAGCAGGTAATTTTTTATGCTTTAAAACCTGCCTTATAAATCATGCCTCGCAATTTTCTCCATCCGGTGGGAAGATTACTCTTACCTTCTAAACTTACAAAGCTATGAAGTTTTTCCTCCTGGGTGGTTTTTGTGGAGACACCAAGTTTAATACTGTAGTATAAGAAAAAGGTATACTAAAGCTTTTTTCATAGTCAAGAATAGTTGCAGAATCCTATGTCTAACTTTGAATTATCTTATAAAAACTGTGGGGATAGTGGTATGCAAGTGAAGTCCAGGACCAGGGCAAGTAAGCATGGAATCTTCTCTAATAAAATTAATAAAATGTGTGACTCTTTAGCAAAGTAGTATTGGATAGATTTTGGTATTTTTCCAACCCAAATTAATATTCTTTATTTTTGTGCAATAGCAAATTGACTAATAGTCTGCTAGGTTTTAATTACATTTCCAGGTAGAAACATTTATTGAAAGTCCAAATTTAATTCAGCTGAGCATTCCATAAAAACAATATTCATTCGCTAAGCAAATTTTTGATGTGTAGATCTCCTGTGTACACTCACTGCTGTTTTTCATAAGCACTACTGTGCTTTCACATTCACTTACTGCACAGTCTCCCATTTATACATCCAGACCATATCTTTGGCCCTTCAGTACTTTTATTGGCCACTTTATTTAATATATGGGCACTGGTTTAATTTCAAGAGACGTTTAAAGTTACCATAATTAATCTGGTGCAACTTATTTTTAATGCATTTTAAAGGTGGTTTATTTTGATTCATCATAAACCTGCTCCCATAGGTATAAATTTACAACCAGGAAAAACTACCTTGAATAAAAGGTAGTTACCTTCAATAAAAAGGTAACTTACATTGAGAGAAAATGGATAGTAACAAACCAGTTATGAGCGGTTTGGTCTTGTGAGTTAAGCCTAACAATGAATGACTTACCAGACTGAGTCTGGCAACCGGGAAGAGTTGTGTGCATGCAGGCACTGTGAGCCCTTCACTCATTTCCAGCCATGCATTGTGCAATTCAAGGTGCATTACACACACACCTTTTTCAGCTTTGTGGAAAATCCTGAAAATCCCTACATGAAGAATGAGTCACTATTTCAGGCTGCAGAGCAGCAGCTCAAATACATCCACGTTTGCAGACATCCATGCTATTGCAGGACAGCAGAGACACATCAGGGAATCCAAGCTGCTCTGCTGGCAGCTTTGCAAGCCCACAGTGGGTATCACTCACACAGAAGGACAGATGCAGTGAACTGTGGGTGATATTTATTCATGGAAGAGCTTACTTATTTTGAAGGTCCCACCAAAGAAACTGCACTGTAATTAGTAGAAGAAATGATGCCTTTTTGTTAAATGGTATTTCGGAACACAAGGCAAGTGGTGATGGGAGAAAGGTGTACAGGAACACAGTGGTGAAAGTGTTAGTAACAAAATTAACTACCTTTTATTTCCTGGGGCAACACAGTATGCCAGAACAGCTGCTGTGATGATGCTAAGAACCTTATTTTTGGTTTGCAAGTCTGTTTGAACAGAGTTCACATTGGGAAATAGTATTGCAAGCACTGCTGCCTAGGTAAAGCAGTAGCTTTAGACACAAACGCCTACAATTCAAGCAGACACAGTGGTATAGATGAGAGTACTCTGCCTGAATCTCAGCACTGTGAACAGTGTCAACAGTGCTTGAAGTTTCCTCCTTCCAAAGAGGTGGTGTGTAAGACAGCTGAGCCACTGCAGCCGACTGCATGTATGCTTTTGGTCCTCCCTCGGTGTGAGGAAAACTGCTGGCCCCAAGTGTCCTCACAGGGTACGGAGTGAGAGCAGCCGACACAATCACAGCAGCTTAGCTACTACGACAGTACGACTGCATGACGCTTCAGTTCCCAACGTGCCAGCTCACACCTCTCTGTACCAGGGCTGCAGGCCTTCTCCGCGCCTCAGAGCTCCCTGCCAAAAGCCCCCACCAACTCAATGCACGGCAGGCTCTTACACCCCCGCATCGCAGAGGCACCGGCCTGGCCGCACTGCCGCGCCGCAGCTTTCCGACGTGGCGAGGGGGCGGCTTGCTGCCCCCCCTCCCTCAGGTAGCCGTCCCTCGCAGGGACAGGTCAGGCCGCCGGGCCTTCCCCTGTCTCTGCTGGTCACAGCCCACGGGCACCCCGCACGTCTCACCGGTCCTCGAAGGACTCGGGGGCGGTGGCCGCAGCCGCCCGTACTCCCGCCAGCAGCGCGCCTGCCCCCGCCCCGCGGCGGGGGAGGAGGAAGCCGGCCCCTCCCAGAATGCCTCGCGCCCGGCAGAGGCCGGCGCGCTTGCGCGGTGCGCGGCCGGCTCCCAGCTCAGCGCAAGATGGCGGCGGGCGCCTCGGACCCCCTGGAAGAGATGCTGCTCTTCTCCGAGGAGGTGGACGAGAAGGCGGTCAGCGACCTGGTGGGCTCCTTGGAATCGCAGCTGGCCGGCGGCCGGGGCTCCGCCGAGGCGCCCCAGCCCAGGACCTCCGCCCCGTCCCAGCAGCAGCAGCCGCAGCACCAGGGGAGCCTAGCGGGGGGCAGCAGCCCCGTCCGGCAGCAGCAAGGGCATCCCGCGCCTTCTCCCGCGCCCGGGACAGAGGAGGCGGCGGGGTGCCCCGGAGCCGCGGAGAGCCGAGCCCCTGCCCAGGGGCCGCTCCCGTCCCCGTCCCCCCCGGCGGCGGCAGCGGCGGCGGCAGCGGCGGCGGCGGCAGGGAGGGGAGTGAGTGTAAACAGTAGTAGTGTGCAGCAATCACATGGAGCGGCTCTCAGCAGCGGCGGCGGCAGCAGCACCGGCGCGCCCGCCGCCCCTGCCCCACCGCAGCCCGCTGGCCCCCCGCCGGCCGGCGCCCCTGCCCAGCCTGTCAACAACCATGTGGCTGCCGACGCCGCTGTCCGGGACGTGGGGAGCCCCAGCCCCGGCGGCAGCCCGCCCGCAGCCGACAGCGCGCCGCCGCAGCGCGCCGAGGCCGCCGCGGGGGGAAGCGGGACCCCGGCGGGGGGCGGCGGGCCGGCGGGAGCGGCGGGGGGCGCCGCGACCGCGCCTCTCCCGGGCGAGGCGGCGCCCAACGGAGAGGGCGCCGGGGGCCGGCCGGCGGCAGTCCCACCAGTCAGCAGCCACGGCAGAACCGACGCCGCCACCGCGCAGACCAAGCCCGCGCTCGGCCCGCTCCCCGCAGTAAACGCACTCAGTAACTCCGCCAGCCCCGCGCCCGCCGCTGCCGCCCCGCCGGGACAGGGCTCGCTGGCCAACTGTGCCCCGCCGGCCGCCGCAGCCCCCGGCGGAGCGCCCAAGCCGGCGGTCAGCTCCGCGGGCGTCGCCAAAGCGGGCGCCGCCCTCCCCGTCGCCCCCGCGGCCCCTCAGGCCCTCTCGCCCAGACCGGCGCTGGGCGCTGCCCCCAGGATCGTGGCCCCCCAGCTGATCGTGAGGCCGCCTCAGCAGACCACCATCCAGCTGCCCCCCGGCTTCACTATCCCGCCCGGTAAGTGGAAACGCAGCGGTCGCGGGCTCGCTGCTCTTTCTAACTTTTTTGGTTGGCTGAGAGGTTTTTCCCCCTAAAGTTGTCATCTCGCTTGCTCGACGTGCTGGAAACAAAAGGAGATCCACCTGTCTGAGGGCGACGCCTGACAAACGGGCTGCCGTTAATGAGGATGTAATTGGTACGGGACGGGCGGCTGCTAATGCAAAGTTAATTATAACTGTAGGCTGGCGAGCTGCTGGTTCTGTCTTAAGGGGAGAGTGGCAGCCACGGTAAGTTACTTTGCGATGGTGTGGTGAGCAGTTGCTCACGAGATTAAAAGCTGGGCTTACGCGTGGCTGGAAGAACTCGATTTTCTGATTAGCTCTTGATAGTCTTGAAAAGTTTTCCTTCTTTAGAGAGCGTCTTCTGTGGTGAGTCAGGTGGCAAGATACAAGCTAATTTCTGCAATCTAAAATGTTTCCTTTCAGCAAGTGTGACGCTACTATTAGCTGTTGTGTACGGGCAGTCTTTACCCCACTGCATTTTTTTTCTAACTCTTAAGTAAGTCTTGTTGCATCCTGTCTGTTCTTCTTTTAATTTCCTAACTTCGATTACTAAAAGCGTAGGTTCAGCGAGGTTGCTAACTGGCCAAAACGGCATCCCTTCATCCTAGCAATTCCTGCTCTGTCTGCATATTGTTTTATCTGAAGTTTTGAACAGGCTCTGTGGTCCCCTTCATAGATTTTTTTCATGGTGCAAAGAGTTGGTAAATTTGTGTTGTCTTGACTGAGGAGATGACTTAACATTTGAACTGGTTTTTATTTTTTGCTGTTGGAGGCATTGACATAGTCTGAAATAACTTTTTCTGCTATGCTTCATAATGTTGATGTTTATTAGCCAAGATAAGAGGAGAAAAAATGCGTAGAAGCTTGCTTCTAAGTGAACTTTGAATAGTTGTGACTTTGGGTCGAGTGAAACTCCTCTTCCACATTCTAATGTCCCAACAAGATAAAGTTCAGTGCCTTCATAAAGACCTAAAGACACAACAAACTTAAAACAGATAAGAGGTTGCTATTTGGACTTAGTGCCTTTAGCTTTCGATTCCCTGTTGTTAATCGTAGTTTAACGAGATTCTAATATCTACATGTTGTTCAGTAATAGAAACATAAAGTCCTCTGAACTGAATTAAAACATAGTAACACATGAACGTTTACTCATCAGTAGTGGCAATTATGTCGGTAACTTTATTGTAACTGTGAGACATGTTGCAAATACTTTGTCCATTCCATTAATTTTTTTTACGATTTGGAAAAAGATAAATTATCAAAACACCTGTGAATCAGTGTAAGGCACTCTGTTTGTTTTTATAGTGTTTATTTTTAAATGCATGGTAGGCATTACTATGTGAAGATTTTTATATAAGGCTCACAACCTAACCAGAGAAGTGATTATACCTGCTCGGCTGTTTGGCAGTGTACTGGGTTTTGTGCATTCAGATGGTTTAGGAATGACATATAAGATGCGTCATCTGCTTACAGAATTTTCTACAAATATGAACCCTAAGGTTTAGTTCTTGAAGGGCTAGTGAGCCTATAGTGCTGTCTTTCTAAATAATTCTTATGGTGTGGTTTGTTGTTTTTCCTCCCCCAACTCTTCTAAAAATTACTCTCAGGTCGTTGAAAGAGAGTCAGGATCATCGCTTTTAGATGTGGTGCCTGCTGTAGAACTCTCTGCCATTTACCTTAAAGGTTGATTTCCACAAGTCTTTAGTTGGTAGTGGCAGAAATTTTCTTTCTCTCTATGCTTTTAGCAGTGTTGGTTGGCTGGAAGCACTTAAGGGTACACAAGTGAGGACTTTTATTGGTGGTGCAGCTCACTCACATGTTCATCCAGGTTTGGGATTTGATTTTCTGTGTCAGACACTGAAAGACAGACTTTCTTGGTATAAGGTACTTTTGTAATTTACTTGCTTGATAGAATACTGTTCACAGTTATTTATCTTAATAACATGTTGCAAACTGTCTCGTATTTACTGAGGTGGTTTTATTTTCTGGGAAGCTAATGATAAGTGGATGTAAACTGTTTATCTTTCATTTTCCCTTGAAAAGTTTAAAAGAAAAAGATGCAGTTTGCACATAAAGATAAGTTGAGTAAGTGTCTACTGACTTTATCGACAGAGTTAAATTTGATGCCCTACCTCCTTAATTTTTGTTCTCCAGTAGTTACAGGGAAGATGTTTCTGTGTTTAGAGACCCATTGTTTTCTACACTGTATCCTACCTAGGTTAAAATATTTGAATGTATCCTGGAACTAACTTGGAAATTCTTGTAAAATAATCTGGCTGGGGAACTTTGAGAGAACTAGGGAAAGCACATCACATTCTTTGCAGGGATCTTGAAAAAGTGTGAAGCTCCAGATAATCCAGGAACCAGTTTAACTGCTGTCTTCCCTTTTCTGTTCTGCTGATTGTGGAAAACCTTGGGCTGTTATACTTAGGGCAAAACTTGTTGACACTGACTGGGTTGTGAGAAGGCTTCTATTTGTGAAATGTGCCACTAGAAAATAATCTGAAATATTTTCATTTACCTACAGAAATTCTTAGAAAACAGTTGCCAAATACTATGTTAATTTGCAAATAATTCCTTTGGTGTATTTTCCTAAAATATCAGCACCTGTATAATTTTGTGCTATGGGAGTAGTTGTGTTGGTTCTCTGGGTATGATGGGTTTTTTCTTGTTGACTAAACCACAGTTAGTGCCTCCCAATATGGAGATGGTGGGTGACAAATAAATTCATGTATTAATGCTCAACAATTACCTAAATCCCAAATACTGTATACTCAGAAATATGTCTGGCCTAATGTTTGTGTGTATGCATCCCCTTAAAGCTGTTTTTTTAGTAAAGCTCTCATGTCATTGTCCCTGGTACATTCACACTGAATTCTGTTCTCAGCTATTGGATTGTCATTAGAGTTTACTGTTAATGACTGTTTCTTTCGAATTTTATTCTGCTGACCCTGGCTGCACTGCAGATAGTCACTGTGTGCCTATACACTCAAGTGTCCTATCACTGTTACTCTTAAACTGCAGCTGGTTATTTCAATTACAAATTGAATTGGGTATTAGTAGTTTGTTAGTAGGAGATCCTTTTCTTCTTTGAAACAAGATGTCCTGGAATAATAATTGAAAACAGTATAAAGAAAATGTACAGTGCTATACATTGATTTTATTCTCTAGTTAGTGATATCATATTCTTTATAGTTATTGTTACTTTGTTGTCCTTAGGTATGGTCTTGGTGCGCACAGATGCTGGACAGCTTGTAATGGTGCCTCAGCAGGCTCTGGCCCAGGCTCAGATGCAGGCTCAAGTACAGACGCAGGGACAAGGTCCTACCAGCATTTCACCTAGACTTTCAGTGCCCACAACTGGCCCTGTTTTTCGCCTATCGACAACTCAGGTAAGTCTGGCTTGATTTCATTTTACTGTTGTGCACTTAGCTTTCCTGTCTTACACATTAATAGGTTGTATGTTTTTGAAAATGTACTTTCCTCCCCGTATTTGTTGTAAAAACAGGAAATGCTCATTCAAATGCAGTTTATTTGCTGAGGCCTAGGATTTTTTTTTATTTATTTTATTTAAATCTTAGGAAAATTCTATTTTGTAGAGCCTCTCAAGACCTTGTTCAGGCTGTGCGATCATTGGAGGCTAGAAGACTCAGTCCTAGCCAGAACTTAGTTTGGACTGCATACTACTGGCTCCATAAACACCCCTTGTTCCTCTGCATTGGAAGCATTGTGATATCCCAGCGTGTGAATGGATGCACAGGATAGCTAGATTTCATTAGAAATTAGAAAAGAAAAAGCCAGACATGTTCAATACAAGGATTTACTATAATTAATTCTTTTCTAATGCAATTTATTGAAAAGAAAGGTTTGATTAACCTCTGGGTGTGATTTTTTTCCTATGCCTAACTCTTCAGTGGAGTATGTTTATTTCAACTCAGAACTGACTGACTTTCAAGGGTAAAGGTGTTCTGTTTTTTAAATTACTTGGTAGGCTGCTTTAGTTTAAAATTTTGTAGGGAGGTTGCTTAGCCTCCCTACAAAAGGGCATTTGGGGATAGAGCTGAATTATCTTATTAAAATGTAATGACAGAGGTCTTTGGATGTTAACACAGGACAGTTGTGCCATCATAATAGATGGGCAGAACTTAAGGTAATTTAACCTAAGGTCTTTGTTTGCAGAAGAGATGAAGACGGTTCATAATACTTTAATTGATTGTTGTATAGGTTGATTGGAATAACTTGAACATGGTGGTATTTCCCAATGTTTAACATTTGATTACCGGCCCATTACATGCTTTGTGCGTTACATCATATTTACCTTCTAAAAGATTATTACATTTAATGCTAAACTGGAAGCAATGATGAACTGTTCAGCACTGAAGGAAACCAGAATAAAATTGGAGACTTGAAAAGGTACTGTTGACACAAGGAATTGTAGAACACAGAGTGGCCAACCAGAATGTAAGTTTTTAGAAATGAGTATCACTAGGACAATTGTAGTTCAATGGAATGTATCTTGGAAAAGACATAAATTAGAGCATGGAAACACTTGAAGATCTTTATGCTCTCAGGAAAGCGATAAGTGCAGTATTGGATGGAATTCATACAAGAACTCTTTGCAGAAAAGGCAGCCATTTAATGTTTAAATTTGTGATATTTGGAAGGGTAAGACTATTTGTAGAAGCCTTCAAAAAGAAATCTATTTCAGAAAAAATAAACACAGAGATAAGCCTGTGTTAATTTCAATATATATTTTTTTACTAGTTTGACAACAGCAAAAATCCCAAAGTGTTCTTATTTTCTGTTTGTATGACTGTCTTTCATTGTTTGAGACTTTCTTTATAAATATGTACAATCATTTCTTTAGTAGTGACCACAGGGAACTGTGTAGCACACCTTCTAGCAATGGCTCCTGAGACACGTGTACAGCATAAATGCGAAACAAACTGTGGGGTAGGACTGTACAAAAAATGTGATCTCAGTCTGTTAAAATGAGTTCATTTTAGCTGTCTGTTTCCCACTGTTAGTTTCATGTAATTTTAACTGCTATGGCCTGCATACATTGGAAATATAGCTAATTAAATATTAACAAATTGTGTGGAAAATGTTGGAAGAATACCCCTTCATTGTACGTAGGATCTTAGGAAGCATACAGAAATGCAGACTGACCACTTGTCTGTGTGTCTTCAGCCTTTATTAGAAGGCTGGAGTTCAGATCCAAAGTCAGCCTTAAGCTGTGTGCATAGCAAATGTTGAGAGTTGATCATGTTGGCTTCAGGCAGCTGTTCTCAAGTTAGATGAAGCAGTTAAGGTTGCAAGAAAGAGTGTAACCTGACTTGCTGGATTTATATAAAATAAACCTGTGGGGATACTGTGTGTCCATGGATTTGTAGAGGTACCCAAAATCTGAAGGTGTTTCAGCTATTAGAAAGGTGTAATTGTTTTTATGCAGAGTTCTGCCCAGATGAATACCCCACTGCATTATAGATATTCCCTTATACTTGTTAGTGCTAATAAGGTGTTTGAGAATAGAGGAGATCAGCAAGGCGTCATGAATGATAAATGTTTACAAGATGCAAAAGTTCTGATTATTTTAGTGTGGTGAGATTAGAATGATGGTATTGTACCCTGTCAGGATTCATCTCTTCTGACAGATCTTTGTGGTATCTGCCCAAACTGTACTGCCTCATTTCTTTGTTTGTTGTAATTAACAAGAATAGGAAATGATTAATGCTGTCCTTTGGAAATGTACATTGAACTTCAGTGACTCTGCATGTGGTCTACAGACTCTCCTTTCATTTTTGTGGTGCTTATGTTTTATATATGTTTGACCTTAGAGTGTTCTTTAGTAACAATGGTTGACAGCCTTTTAAAACCAGGTTAGAGAGTATAAATTCTAATGGTTTGTTGTATCAGAACTAGACACTACATTTTTATTCCATTAGGTGGATTGTTTATAACCAGACACTATTAATTGGTTTTCTCAGGTAAATGTGCAATGACAAATACTATACTAAGATTTTAGAAGTGTCAGTTACTTGTTTTGAGAAGTCAGTATGTGGAATCAAGAAAAAGGATCAAGTTCTAAAATACAGGAAATTGTGTCCTGAAAAATAATCCTTGTAGTGAGTTTATTATAAAGTTCAGATATGTCAGAAAGCTAAAAGCTGTCAATTAAAATTTTCAATAGAAATGTGAAATGTATGGCAGCTAATGTCTTACATATTTATGTCTCTAAAGTGTAATATTCAAGAGCTCCAGTCTCCACTGTGGCTGAAACACAGAAAAATTCTGTGTGCCATTAACTCAAGACATGCAAGATATAAACATTAATTGCTTGAGTCCTGTGAAATATTTTTACAAGACTGATGAACGTGGCAGGCTCAGTGGTTTTAACCTCTAGAGCATCAAACACCTATCTTTCCAATATATTAGTGGCACAATTGTTATTTTACTGTGCAGAGCTCATTATATTTACTATTAAGTTTTTATTCAATTATTTTAAGATTGATCTGTGTGGATTGAAATACAGGGTGCTTTAAATATGTAGAATTTAGTAATGTTCTTAAGTGCTTTTGTGGTTTACTCTGCTTTAACCTATGTAGAAAGTCTATGCTGGTGGAAGTTTGCAATCTATGGTAAGCATTCTAGGAAATGGTATTCTGTGATGAATGCATGATCTGTTCTAGAAAAGCCATAGCTTTCAGGGTTTGTAAGTTTTACACATTGTCTTAATTTTTAGCCAGTGGCAAGTGTCACAAGTTCCTCAGCTAAGTGACTGTTTTCAGTGGTATAGTTAGTTTGTTTATATACTTTAAAGAATTTCTGTGTTAAGAAAGCATGTTATGAACTGTATAGTTAGATGTAAAATACAGGTTATTAAGTAACATGCCAAAGAAATTGCAAAAGCTAACAGCTACTTTTGGCAACTCATTAAGGATTTTATTAAGAGTGGTAACTTTTTAAAAGTTAGAAGGAAGATCATCTGACAAATTACCTAAGAGTTAATCTAAAATTGAAAGCTCTTTGAATCTTTCCCCTTGATAGCTAAGTAATTTCTTCACCCTCAAAAAAGGAGGTGGGGAAAATAATGAAATGTTTTAAATGTTCTTAAATGAGATTGACTGGATTGATACATAGTGAGCTGTCCAGATTCTAAACTGCTTCTGCAGTCTGGTAGTATTAACAAGATTATTTTTTTTTTTCCTCCCCCATATGCCACAGGCATCAGGGGGGTTGTCTGATGCCACCTTTGTGTCTGTGTCTCACTCCTGTTATTTGGAGGAAAACAAACTGGGTGACTCATGAAAGTTCCTCTGGCTTTGGTAGGCGAACTTAGATCCAGGACTGTGTGTGAGGAAGGAGCCACCTTTCTCTTGGAACAATGGAAGCTCATGAAATAGGGAAAGTGTGGTTTGTTTTCCCTTAGGATTTAGTATATGGGTTTAGGAGAATGCTTTCCTTGAAGGCAGTGGCTTTATCCTTACGTGTTGCATTGCTGAAGGGTTAGAAGTGTCTGTATACAGTGGTGTATATCTTCACAGGGAACTGATACAGCCATCCCTCTTCCCTTCCTAAGTCCAAAAAAAAAAAAAAAAGATAGCAGTGCTAAACACAAAAGTTCAGAAAGATTAAGATACATAACTTCCCATTCATCCTGCATTCATCTCCTATGTATGTGTACAGTGTATTACAGTCTTTGAATGATAAATGCACAAAGATAAATACTTCAGCTAGGCAATCAAGGCACACAATTGATGTTGCACAGCAGACTTAAATCTGATGTTTCTCACATTTCAAGTGTTTGGCTTTGTTATTTAAGTTACTGTTTGGCTTCTATTGTTTGTAAAAATTTTGTCTCATTTTTTGCAGCTTTTGGGAGTAGAGGATATAAGGAAATATAGTGTAATTTTTCAGGACAATTTTGCATTAGTTTCTTGGAAGAAGATAGGCAAATCCATTTTGAAAGGAAGACGGGTTGTTTTCTTGACTCCTAGGTGGGATAATCTTTGACTGGACTTTCACTTAGGCTCCTCTCAATTGCTACTGTGTAAGGTACTAATAATATCTTCTTGTTTTCAATTCCTGGTGGAATTCTGGTAAAGTGGCTCCTCAGCATAAGCAAGTGCCATATAGGAAGGGTCCCAATTGTGATCAGTTTAACACCAGGCTCAAGGCTCTGGAGCATGATAATATGTCCCAAAAGGATGTATGGTGTCTGAAGGATGGACTCAGATGTAGTGAAATGTATTCCCTCAGAAGAATCAGAATATGAAATTAACCAAATAGCACAGAGAAAGCAGTTATTGAGAAGTACCTATAAGAGTAAGATGCCCTTGATATTTTAATAATCTCTTATGTTTATTGTCTTTCTGGTGTCTTGAAGTAAAATATTAAAGAAAAGCATGAATAGGGATGATTGTACCATAAAACAGTTTTAGTTTAGGTCCAATTATAAGTTTGTAGAGGTCTGTAACAGGGGGATAATAACTACAGCTAGCTATGGTTCTTTTAGGGAACAGATACTGAAAAATATTCTGCTACATAAACAAACAAAAAAATCAGATAGTGAATATAAATTCATCTTACTGGTGTGGTTACCAGGGGCTTGACTTTTAAAACATTGGTATTCTGTGTTTTACATGATGGAAGATGTTATAACATGATGTTACAGTATTTTGATACGTTATGATGTGCAATTTTGTTGTACTGTGAATAAGTGTTCATTGATAACCTGCTTGTTTGAAAAAAACAGATTTAATGAAATAAAGATTAATACATTTAAAGCAAACATTGGTTTGAGGTAACTGCATAATTGTAAATGAACAATTGTCTCTTCACAATTTTAATTACCTTTTCATTTTTGGTATTTCAACTTAATATAAAATTTTGGCAGCATTAATTGTTTTTTGATCTGCTACAGGATCTTATGGTACAGGATTTTTAGGAAGCCAGTTATAATGGTCGATCTTAGAAAGAACTTGAGTTGATCTTAGAAATATTTAGTTCTGGATTCTTGTATTGCAAGCACATCATGTAAACATGGGTTTGATTGCATTACTGTATTCAGAGAGAAAAATCATTATTTAGATTGTATTAAATTTTTGCCTCCCTATCTTCTTTTAAAGCTTATGCTTGTGAAATTATGAAAAATAGGTAGGTGCTGCCATCTAGTTTTTCTTTGGTGAGTTTCTTTTATATGCATTTTTCATTTGTACAGTTTATGGCTTTTCACATTTTTGATGCAGATTTTGTTTGCTCATATCAGTATCTTAAATGCTCCATTGGGTTTGTGTTCATAATGAAAAAGCAAAAAAGTTACTTATGTTCAATGGGTTTTAATTACAATTACTTTGTTAGCTACAAAATTAAATGGCTGCTGTATATTAATAATATAAAGTGAGCATCACACAGGAATGACCAATGTTAGCCTAGCCCATAATAATTTGTTATGGTATAGCTGTTACACTATTTACCTGATTGGTAAGTTCCAGTATCTTGGTGTTTTTATGAGACTGCTGCTGAAAATGGGCTTAGTCTTAGAGTTTACTACTGGTTTTGTTTCAAGTTTGATTGAAAACATGTTTTCCAGTATTAAGTTGCTTTGTGTATTTTTAGTGATTGGAAAAGGCAGTGTAAAGTTTGATGATTTAATCCAAATAGTTAGGCATGTAGGTGGGCTTCTTAGTTCTTCTGCTACAATTACC
Organism: Laterallus jamaicensis coturniculus; assembly: GCA_022605575.1. NCBI lineage: Eukaryota > Metazoa > Chordata > Aves > Gruiformes > Rallidae > Laterallus > Laterallus jamaicensis. Next base: position 7,832,700 of record JAKCOX010000017.1, read on the forward strand.
AATCACTTGAGTTTTCTTTTCATTGCAGAAATAGTCCCATCAATATATATGGATGCATTTTTAAGAAAATGACAGTTCTTTTCTAGATTTGTTTTTTCTTCCTTTAGGTCTTTTTCTAACTTACACTCTTCAGAATTTCAAGTTCAGGATACGAACTTTACTGGTTTGTTTTCTGTGTTCTGACACTTTTAATGTTAAGTAGCACTTCATTATCCTTTTTAAAAATGATAGAAAAAGTCTTTTAAACTTGTGAAAAGTGCTGAATCACCTGCTCTGGAGGTGGCTATACTTTCATAGAAACGTGTTTGATATAGACAAGAGCAGCTTAGTCTTTGCCATCACATGTGATATTGAGAGTAGTTCCGAACTTGGCTCTTTCAGAAGCTATTCTTGCTAAAGCAGAGCCTTTCAATACTACACTATGCATGTATTTTTAGCATTGCTTTTATTTTTATGCCAACTTCTAGTTTTGGTCATTTGTTCATTAATTTTTGGGGTTTTTACTGTTTTTCCATACCCTTTCTGCTTTTCTGACAAAAGTTTATCTTTGTTATTGCTCAGGGTGCATTACCACTATTACCACATAAACTATTCTCTACCATTTCATAGAATTATAGAATTGTCTTGGTTGTAAGGGACTCTTTAGATCATCAAGTCCAACCATCACCCTTAACCTGCCATCCGCTACTAAACTATGTCCCTTGGCACCAAATTTCTTTGGTTTAGGCAGTTTTGGGGCTTCTTGTGTAGTATTCTGGAGAAGAGATTTGTGTTAGCAGGGCAGGTAGGTTCAAAGGCCAGAAAAAGTTAAAAAAAAAAAAAGTGTGGTCTTAGCTATGCTTTAACCACAAAACCATTTTCCTTCCTTTTCTTCATGGTGAGTGAATCTCTTCTGTAGAAGCAGATAAGAAGTTCTTACTACTTAACGAATTCTGCTGTTTACACTTTCATAGCATTAGCATGTCTTTTAAAACTTCATAGAAAACACTCAAACATAAGTTAGGCTGTGAAATTTCACACCCAAAGTTCAGGAAATAGTGTAAAGAAGGTTCCTGAGCAGTCTAATAGTGACTCCCGTGTGTGTATACCTGATGCTGCATGACCACATACTACTGGGTTGTTTTCATTTCTATAGTGTGTAGGCTGGACAGTCTTAATTAATGAAGAATTATGTAATTATTTTTTTCCTCCACTGTTCAGTGGGTTGCTTCAAGCTTATTTGCTGTATATTATCTAAGCCCCCCTCTGAAGTGGGAATTAATAACCAGGCAGGGTTTTTTTTTTGTGAAGCTTATCCCTATAACAACTTTCTCAACAATGCAGTTATGGGGATTATTAGCCTCTTTTTATATGTAGAAAACAGGACCTAATTGTATCTGGTTAAATATTAAATTAAAAATACTGGTTAATTTTTTGTCTTAAGTTGCAGTCATGATCACTCTTGGTCACAGACCTCATATTTTAAGTTGACCACTCATAAACATATGGTGCAAGAGCATTGATTAAAACAGATTATCTAGATTTGCCTGGAACACAAGCATTGAACAATTGAAGCAGGGGTAGAATCTGATTGTAGGGCCAAAATTCAGCTGATTTTTATCCAAAAGATTATTTAAATTCTCATGTTCATAGATGAACCAGCCACTTCACCAGGCAATGAGAAAGTACTTTGGTAGTAGATTATATAGGTATATGCTTACACCAACAGGATGCTAAGACTTCAGAGGTAAGGGGTTTTGGACTTAGAACCCCCCTGGTTTCTGATGGTTTCTTTGGTAGCCCCAATTTCATGTGTGTATTTTGTTGAATTGCTACCAGTCCTGTATCTCTCCTGTTGTTTTCTATTTGTGAGTCCAAAAGAGCCTTCACAGCAACATCTCCCTGCTTTGCGTTCTGATGCTTGACTCAAGCAGTGCTGTAGTGGTGGGGAACTGTGGAGGCAATGAAGGTTCTGCCTGTGTTTGCTTACTTGTTAGAGATTTGTGCCCCCGGTCCTTCTCTGCAATTGTGTGCAAGTGTCAAGTTTTTAATGGGTTAGTATGTTGACTCAGTTTGGCTATACTTGTGCCAGAGTGAAGAAAATCAAATCTCTTGCATACAAATTGCTCTGTAATTCATGTCTCAGTGTTTGCTCAGATGAACTATCCAAAAGAATTGTGTGGCAGTCAGTAAGCATGTGAAGCTTCTCCATGAACTTCTCAGAAATCTGACAGAATTTTAAGAAAAAAAACCCAGAAAGCAGAGTTTGGTAGTAGGGAGTGTTATGATACCCTAAGAGTAGGTAGAGGTACTAGCCATGCCTATGAGAAAGCATGTATAAATTAGTTACTCTAAAACAAGGTACCAGATTTGACCTTTAGTCTGTGATTTCTGCCAACTTAGTATGTTGTCTTTGTTAAATGCTTCTGTTGTTCGAGGCATCTTATTATGGTCTGTTGTGTTTCTAAGAAGTCTTCCAGATTAATGATTAAAAACAAAATTGGGTTTTATTTCACATATTGCCAATTTAAAATCTAACCTGAGTTTTGCATAGTACCTAGCAAACCTTCCAATATACAATACATGTGTATTGGAAGACACAGAAAGAGGAGACGTCATAGAATCATGTCATACATCATGAGTATTGTGATAAACTTGCCTCTGCTTTTGTGTTAACCTTTGTTCAAATGCTGTTGGCATATTTTCTTTATTCCTTTTTTGATGAATAGTGTCCTAGTTTGTTGACAGGATTGATCATGAAATAAGATATGCAACATACTTGTCAAAAGTGATCTCTCTTTTGCTTTGCAGAGCAGGCTGTGTTGCTAGTACCCCAAGTGTTCATCAGTAGGTGGTACTGTAGTACAAAATACAAGTATACCACAAACCAGTTTTCAAGGATTTGCATGCATCAGTGTAATACTAACCTGTGGAAGTTTAAATTGTCTTGATTTTATAAAGCTGTGGACAGACAATGCAGCCCCCTAAAACTGGCATAGTTCTGCCTTGGCAGTGACAAACAGTCCTTGATATTTTCATGTATTTTCTGCATGTTCAGGTGGCCTGCATTTTGGAATGCAGCCTTGGATATTCCTTTGAATATAGAGGCAGCTTGTTTGTGCACAGCAGGTACAACGTGATTTGCTCCTGGTTATGCCTTGAATTTTACCTCTCTATTCATGTGGCCAGAGCTCTGGGGAGAAGGTCAACATAAGAAAAGTTAAGATGTAATTACTTAGGGAGTGGCTTTACAGGACAGAGTAATTCCATGTTGGATTCTGTTGGCCAACAGGTCAAAGGAGGTGAGCCCCCTCTACTCTGCCCTGGTCAGGCCTTTTCTGGAATATTGTATCCAGTTCTAGGCTCCCTGGTATAAAAGGGACAGGGATCTCCGGGTCCAGCGAAGGGTTACGAAGATGATTAAAGGAGTGGAGCATCTCCCCTGTGGGGATAGGCTGAAAGAACTGGGGCTGTTCAGCCTTGAGAAAAGAAGGTTAAGAGGGGATCTTATTAATGTTTATAAGTGTCTCAAGTGTGGGACACAGGGAAATAGCCAGTCTCTTTTCAATGTGGGGACAGGACAAGGGGCAATGGCTGCAAGTTGGAGCACAGGAAGTTCCGCACCAACATGGGGAGGAACTTTTACACAGTGAGGGTGACAGAGCCCTGGGACAGGCTGCCCAGGGAGGTTGTGGAGTCTCCTCCTCTGGAGATTTTCAAGACCCATCTGGATGCCTACCTGTGCGACCTGTCCTAGGGAGCCTGCTTTGGCAGGGGGGTTGGACCCAATGCTCTCTTGAGGTGCCTTCCAACCCCTACAATTCTGTGATTCTTCTGTGAGCATGGACTGCTTTTGTGGAAGTGACTTGCTGCTCCCTGCAGCTGAGGTCATTTGCTCTATCTCTATGACTTGTGGAGGCAGAATGAACCTTGGGACATGCTCCATCCAAGCTGGCCAGAAGTCAGCAAGATCCATCTTTAAATCCTTATTTCTATAGTAGCGCTGTCTGAGCTCCACTTAGAATTTCTAACTGCTCTGTGGACACAGCCAGCTCAAGTCTGTGTACAAAAGGCTGTCTTAAACGTTCTCAAGTGTCCCTGTTGAGATTGGTAAGGGATTATATATTGTGTTTATTCGTGTTTCCTGCTTGTTAATGTCTGAGTACAGGGAAAAAGCCTCTTAGACATTACTTTCATATATTTAGGAAATGTGAAAATGTGTTGCGTCTAATAAAAAATAATGCAGTTAAATTTGAAAATGCATTCCTTTCTAAGCCTCTCAGTAATATTGGAGTGTAACATCATAAATTCTTTTAGATTGTTCCAGTAGGAGCTTGACACGTTGGGTTATGATTTTTTAATATATTGTTGATAATTTTGGGGTTTTTTGATGGATTTCTCATGAGATCTGTTTACAGCATCCTTTTCATAGAAAACACAGCTATTTGTTTTTAAATAGTTTTCACTGGTTCTTGAAATATTTGAGTTGGGAGACCTTATTGTCTTCTGGCAACTTGCAGCTGTCATTTGAAGATCATTTTCACGATACTTAAGAATTTCTCTAGGCTAGTTCCTTGTTATGTTTCTCATCCACTCATTTAGTCTTTACCTTTTAACATTCATGAGGTTTTGGATCCATGTAAGCAAACTTACTTTGTTTGCAGTTCTTTGGTAGTTAAACTCTTTCTTCATATCCAACAAAAAACAGATTTTACCACCATTTTGTATCAAAGGGTGTTGTCACTATTGATTTTTAAAACTGAGGGTGAATTTAGTCTTGATGTTGCCGTTTGCTCCTGTGGTCTGGCACAGTGGAGTACCATGTGTGGAATGCATTACATACTTAGCTGGATAATATGTTGTTAGAATATTGAAATTCTATATTTTATTTGTATGCTATTTTGTTTTTAGATATGTTCCTGTGATGAATTGGGCATTTATTAGCTGAGGAAAACTATCTAGCTAGCAGTCTGAGATATGTATTTGTGCATTTCCAACTGCAGATCTTGTAACTGAGTAAAAGCCAGAAGTTTGTGGGGTTTTCGTCTTGCATTGTAAATCCTCATCTCTGGAAGTACTTACTTGCAAGAAGGGGCAGATAACACAGGCATGCTCTATTTTTAAGTTTGAAACACTGATTATAAGCAAATGAACAAGACACATTGTAGTTATGCTTTTAAATGCAAACATTCATCAGGTAAATATGATTTCATGCAACCAGTATTTTAAGGAAATTGAAGCAAGTGTTCTTCTTTACAATGGAGAAGATAGGCATGGCATTTAAAACCAGAAAAAGCTTGTATGATCCTTCTTCCAAAAAAGCCCCAGACAATTCTACCTATTCATGATGATGCTGTTTACTGCCTCTAGGCTGTCTCACTATGGAAGGCATCCCTAGTCAAGACTTTAAAAATCTTGAAAGCTATCCAAACAAAGATAAGGTTTTGTTCAGATGTCAGGTAGATTTTTTTATTTCCCCCCTCCCCCCTTTCTTTTTTTTTTCCCCCCAAGTACTGAAGATTGATATCCAGTAGATGATGTTGCTGGACTGATTGGTAAGGAATGCTTGGGGCCTTGAATGCCTGCACCTTTGTTCCTTTTGGACATCTCTTAAGTGCACTGGATGGTCTTTGAAGAAGTATTTTATGTAGGTTTAATAGACTGTAATAATCTAAAGTAAGGCATTATTTTTGAAAGTATTAATTATAGACACATAAAACTTTACATGTAAATCAAGGAAAAATAGTTTTATCTTGTGAAAAACAGTAGTCCACAATTTATTACTCCAGCCACCTCTAAAATTTGTCTTTTCTAAGTATGTGTTTAAATGCAAATCTTAAGAAATATTAAGTTGCAAGAGACCAGTGGGGCCTCTGTTTTTAATAACAAGTGGTTCTCTTTTTGTCATAATTGCCATATTGTGTGAAATATTTCTTCCATAATGGGATTTACATTCCTGTAGAATTATATAACAGCTTTCCAGGAGACAGTTTTTTAATTCCTGTATCTTGTCCTTTGGTAAGAGATTTCAGTCTCTCTCCCAACCAAAGTAAATTGCAGAAACAATGTGTTTGCTGCATGAGGCAAATTTACTGAGTTGTAGAGTATTCTACTGTGTGAAAGGCTGTAAGCCAGTTGGTTTCCTTTGTCTGCACTTAGTGTTCCAGTTGCTGTCTGGTTAGAGAGTGTGTGTTTGATGGCAAAGATTCTGAAAACTCTTCATTTTGGTGCAAGCTAGTTTCTGTACAATTTAATCTGAAATTACTTTGAAAATATTTTTCTGTTCTCTGAATTTTTTTCTCCATAATAATTTTCTTCAAGAAAAAGCACTAGAAAAGAAAGGCCAGTAAGTACCAAAATGACTGATGTGTGTTACTGACAGTTTTAACTTAAATATTGATGAACACTGATGTGTAACTATTACAACTGAACTAATACATCAGTGTAATACATCAGTTTTTTGTAGGCTGCATCATATTTTTTGTCATCTTTCCTGCGTATTTATATAAGAAATAGTTTTTAGGAGAAATATTGCAAACACGTTGAACATAAAAAAAGCTCGCTTTTGCATTATTTAAGAAGAAAAATTTTTGTGGTGAGGCACAATGATTGTTCATGTAATCACTATTATTGAAACCTCTTGGAGATCAAGTTACTAAGGAGAAAAAAGAATAAAATGCTTATTTTTCCTTTTTTAGCAACCAACTTCAGTAGCCACATCTACTGTCCGCCTAGGACTTCCAGTGCAAGCCAAAGTTGTTCAATCAACTGCTACACCTGTCAGTGCTACGTCTGCTGCCACTCTGCCAGGAGGCTCAATTCTTTCACATACCACAGTAAGTAGGAAGAATATGGAAAGCAAAATGTGGGTGAAGAAAAGGATGTTTGTGATTACATGTTTTTTACTTAAGGTGAATTTTAATGTTCATATGTTTGCTTTTATTGTAAACATAATCCCATAAATAAATAATATATATGCAGACTGTGTTAAGCAGGTCCTGAACGATAGCCTATATCTTTGTTTTCCTGATGGTAAAAATTTAGGGGTAGTATAGATTCAAACTGCTTTTTTAAAAAAAAAAGACAAATCAGCTGGACTTATAAGTACTGTGTTGGTGGTGGACATGCTGTTTGTCCCCTGTCAAGAGCTGTGGTGTCTGCTCTGTGGTCACCAGTGCCGCAGGATCCACAGCATCACCTGTAGTATTATAGTGAAGGTGCCTGTGTCAGCTTGTTCTGCACCCATGCCCAAGACAGAGGAAAGCTTTGCAGTCAGGCAGGGTTGGGAGGTCTTGCTGGCTTCTGCTCAGCATGTTGTGCTGCCTGGATAAGCCCTCTAGCTTCTGCAGTCCGGTTTGGTGTGTTTGAGGCTTCTTGGGACTTAGAAAGGTGGCATCTTAGGTCAGGTGAAGTACAAGAGCAGAACTGGATGGGAGGGAGTGTGTATGTGGTGCTTTGTGCAGCCTGATGAGCTTTCCTACCTTCTAAGGTTGGGGACCATGCAGCATGGTCTTTGCATGTGACCCAGCTAGGTCTAAGATGGGATTTTTTTGCTAGGGCTTTGCAGCGATGTCAAAGCATGTATGCTGCTGCTAGGCTCTGATTAGGTTGGGAAGCTGTGTTGGTGGATTTGTGTAATCTGGATGTGGACTCTCGCTCTAACCGTGGCATAGATGCAAACCTGATGACATGACCACGGATGATTTGGAATTGACCAGTTAAGGGACAAACTTAAAGAAAGCTGTTACAGGAGTTATATCATCATGGTGATCCTAAAGGGCTGGATAATAGCAACTCATTTTTTAGTGGTACATTTATTTGTGTAATAAAAAGAACTTTAAATGAAGACTTTCACTGTTTGGTAGAGTGAAAAATTAGGGTTATAATAAGTAAGTAAAGTCAATAGTTTTATTTTGCCACTAAGGGCCAGTTTGAAAGGAAACAAGTTTTTCTTGTCAGGTTTTCAAGAACTTTATGGTTGAGTAAAGAATTAAGATGACTACCTGTTTTTTCAATACAAAATACCAATAGGTATCAATAGCTACAACAAGTGCTCAAACTTTATTCAAGACAACAGTAGCAACTGGAACATCAGCTTCTCAACAACCTGCAATACTTACTGGTGGACAAACTCAAGCTTCAGCACAAAACCAGGGTCAGCCTCGGCTGCCACTTCCACCTCATACAACAGCACAAGTACCAGCACAGCCCCAGGTCATACCAAGCTCTCCTGTACCTGGAACTACAGTTGTATCACAGGTACGTATTAAAAAAGCCAGATGCTTTATGAATGGATCAGGTCTGTTCAGAAGCATAAAGAACTTTTTCTTCATGCAGGCACACTTCCTATGATGCACAAAGACATTACAAACAAGAAACCCTTCCCTTCATTTCAACTAAATAGGCTACAAAGTCTGAGAGGGTGAAAGAGCACTTGTGGTCAGCTCTCCCCATCCTGCCATTTGTGTGTCAGTAGTGAAAGAACTATTCTCTTTCTGTAGGCAGAACAATCAGGGCTTCAGTCTATGGACTTCATCGTGTTGCTGGACTTCAGAGCTGTGGCTTCTGTTTCTTACACCATATAAAAACAATGGCTTGAAAAATTAAAGCACGTGTTCTACTGGTGAAGAAGAGATTAGATTTGATGATTGTTGAAGACTATTTCTAATCTGATTTTATTGCTGTACCTCCTTTGTGCAAAAAACCACTGAATCAATAATTTAACAAATTAGGGCGGCTTGGGGAACACTGTATGTTGTATATGGGGCATCTCAAAGGAGGATGCATTTCCAACAAATTACTGTGTTACTTCTGATACTTAAGGATGTTTTTATCAAAACAGACTGTAAAATATGAAATATTTCATTGATATTTTTTCTTAATTAGTATTTGTTAGGTGTGATGTACAGTTAACAAAGTGAAGAAAATGTTAGGTGGGTAGTGGTAAAAGTAAAATAGCTGCAGATATATTTCAAGTATGTCCTGCCTAAATTAGAAAATATCATAATTTTACCCTCTTTGTGGTGGTCAGAGCATGCATTGATCCCAATTAAAAAATAGCATGGATCTGATACTTGTTTTCTTTGGCTTTTGCAGGAAATGCAAGAGAATGTGAAAAAATGCAAAAACTTTTTAGCTACCCTTATAAAACTTGCTTCTCATAACTCACCGTCTCCAGAAACATCCCGTAATGTGAAAGCTCTGGTTCAGGATTTGTTGGTAAATACTTAGTTATCTTTCATTCTGTCAGTTATCTATTAAGCTTGTTATTTACTACCAAACATATAGTAAATATATTTGAAGTGTGCATTTTGTGAGTATATACATACGCAGATTTATGCATGTGAAAATTATGTATATATACTTATGCATATATGTTTTTATATGTATATGATTTATATATAGAGAGTTTTATATATACACATATTCAACTAATTTAAATTGAACCTTCAAAGCTAGTTTTGGAATTAAGTAAAGATATTTTCTTATTACTGGGGCTGACAATTGTTACAGTAGTTTGTCAGGTTACTTCAATAACCTTTTTTTCTAGGTAATATTTTTAAAAAGAAATCACTATGTAAATGTTAGCAAGAGAATGGAATTCTAAAAAAAGATTTGAGTGTTTGTGGGATCTCAATTATGTCTTAAATTGTGCATCCCCAAGGGAACTCCCTGAATTGTGAGTGGCATGTTACATATATATAAATTAACTCTCGACAAAAGGATTTTATAGATACAGAGGAGTTGTGGGACTTAAACTTTGAAAGTTCTTCATATTGTAGATTTTTTAGCTAGAGATACATATATATGCATTACCTGGATGACAAAAATGAACTAAACAACTGAACTAAGTTGCTGATGCTTTTTTTTTTTTTTCCCCCTGAAGGATGCAAAGATTGATCCAGAAGAATTTACAGGCCGTCTTCAATCAGAACTCAAATCATCTCCTCAGCCATATCTTGTACCTTTCCTTAAGGTAAAGTGAATATTGTTTAGATAAATTTATTTCAATGCAAATGTCAATACATTGGCTTTTAGAATATACTTTTAAAATGTAATTAGCTTTGCCTGTCTAAAATAGTGCTATTCAATTTTACTTCTTGCTGCCAAAATCTGCTTGGCTGGAAGTCACATGCAGGCTCCATCTCTGTCAGGCCGCCAGGTGCTGCTTACTGCTTTTATAGTTGGGAGCTGTGGCTGCACACTGCAGCTAGCTGCTCCCTGGCAGGTTGAGAGAATGATAAGAAATAAATAGGGATTTCCTACAGAGAACAGATCTCGTGTGCTTAGGGCCTTGGTTTGACTTTGAGAAAAATTGGTCATCCAGAATTGATCTGGAGTTTATTGCTTACTTTCTACTCTCCCTGCCCAATCATTTTTTAATTGTTTAGGTGGAAAAGACCTTTAAAAGTCCAATTGTTGTCCTAGGACTACCAAGTCCATCACTAAACTGTCTCCTTAAGTGCCACATCTATGCATCTTTTAAATATCTCAGGGATGGTGACTCAAACACTTCCCTGGGCAGTCTGTTCTAAAGATTGAGAACCTTTTTGGTGAAGAAACGTTTCCAAATATCCAAAATAAAGTCTAGGTAGACAACATCCATAGCCTTCCTGTCATCCACTAATTGAGTCACATTATCATAGAAGGTTAGTCAAGTGGAACCTACCTTTCATAAACCCATGCTGACAGGGCCTGATATCGAGGTTGTTCTGCACATGCTGTGTGATGGCACTCAAGATGATCTGCACTGTAAACTTCCTCAGCACCAAGGTCAGACTGACAGACCTGTAGTTACTCAGATCTTCCTTCTACCCCTTCTTGTGGATGAGCATCATATTTGCTTATCTCAGGTCAACTGAGACCTCCCTGGTTAGCCAGAACTGCTGATGAATGATTGGGAAGTGGCTTGCTGAGCCTTTCCATCAGCTCCCTCAGTATCCTTGGGTAGATCCCACCCAGCCCCCTAGACTTGTGTGTGTCTGTGTGATGCAGCAGGTCACTAGCCAGGTCGCCTTGGATTATGGGAGCTTCATTCTGCTCCCTGTCCTTGTATTCCAGGTCAGGGGACTGGGTACTCTGGTCTTAACTATTGAAGACTGAGGCAAAGAAGGCATTAAGTACCTCAGCCTTTTCTTTGTCCTGTCACTGTGTCTCCTCTTGTAGCCAGTAAAAGCCCTTCTTTTGTTGCTTATGTGTTCGTAGAAACAATTTTTTATTCTTTTACAGCAGTAATCAGTTTAAGTTCCAATCGGGCTTAGGCCCTTCTAATTTTGTTGTAGTTCTCCTGAGTTGCTTAACCCTTTTTCCCCCTGTTTTTTTTCCCCTGAGTTCCATCCAAAGCTCTCTGTTCAGCCTGGCCAGTTGTCTTTCCCACTGGCTCGTCTTTTGGCATATGGGGCTTTCCTGCTCTTGTGCCTTTAACATTTCATTCTTGAAGAAAGTCCAGCCTTCCTGGACTCCTCTGGGAGGCAAGCATGATGGGCAAAGGACTGTCAGCCAGGGCTTTGAGTTCTAGAACATTTTAGTAATTAGATTTATTAAAAAAAGCAGTTGGTCCCTAGCTTGGAAATCATCCATTGTATTTGTGAAGAATTACAGCCTTCACATTTGGAAGACTCACAGATTATTTCTATAGAATGCTTCAAGTAATTTAATAAGCTTTTTCCATGCTGTTTTGTAATCTACATTTGAGTCATTGGTAACTTGCAATGCATATTTAACGATGATTATGAAAAACTAAACTGGATAATGCTGTTGAAATAATTGATTAGTTGATCCTGCTTGTAATCTGGAACTAATCTGTTATTGAAGTTCTAATGTGATACCAAATGGATTTATTGTCCTAAGTTAGTATCTGTGGATGCAAATTTAACTTTTAGATGGTTCTTCTGTTAGCTACAATAGCTTCCATATGCAAGATTATGTACATACATACAAAGGATGTTTAATTATGCCTTGACAAAACCACAACTATAATTTTTGAAAGCATTTTTCTTTTAGTCCAAAACGTCCCAATTTAGGGCAGATTTCCTCTCTTCTCTCCCTTCAACTTTTCTTCAGAACTTTACTGCTCTGCTTCCGTTTTCTCAAGTTAACGTTAACCCTTGTTTGTGCCTTTTACTGCTGTTATGCTGTAGTCATTTCTAGCATCATGAAAAGTTTTGCCTCCTTTCTTTGAAGTCCTCTCTTGGCAACAGGCATTAAGTTTTAAAATAAGTATTAGAAGTTTAGAACGGCCTGTAGCTTGGGCTAAACACCATTGCATTCTCCAGCCACCTGGGGGGACCACTTCAAAAGAACTACTACCACTTAAAAAGCAAAATGTTTATTCGTGAAGGTACAGTGTAGCCTTGTAGAACTGTATTTTGTCAACTCATTCAACTCGTCTGAACATGAAGCATACAATAGTACACTCTTCTAATCCAGTCAGAATATATTAGATCAGTAATAATACAGTAAACAGCTATTGCTGTAGGGCATCAACAGCTAAATCATCATGTTCTAGGTACTGGAGGTGTGTCAGAAGTAAACTGGTGCAGTTTACTTCTTAGAGCATGCAGTGGGAATAGGGTTGTTCCTATGGTTCTGCTTTTTCTATTTCCATTTTTTGCCATTCCAACAACCTAAGCTACATGTTCTAGACAGTCTTGAGGAGGGGTGTGTTATATTTTACTGCTACAGCTGAATTAGGGCACATCAAAATCTACAGGGCTGCTAAATTCAAATTGAATACTTAGTAAAAGTGTAACCTAAACTTTCCCTCGTACAAAGTATGTTCAATCTTATTTCTTCTTGATGAATAGGCAGACAGTAAAATTGGAAGATAAGCTGAATTCTTCTAAGTATGTTTACAGAAATTCTCAAAACATTTTTTTGTCAACCTGTTAAATTTGATATTTCATAAACTTTGTTCTGTTTTTAGAAAAGTCTACCTGCATTGAGACAATCTTTACTGAATAGTCAACATTCAGTGTTGCAAGGACAGCCACCTCAGCAGTCACTTCAACAAACCAAGCTATCACAAGTTATACCTCAATCTGCCTCTGGAAGCATTTCCTCTGTTGTCACAACGCAGACAGTAGGAATAAGGCAACCAAACAACATTTGCACAGTTTCTGTATCAAATACAGTGCAGCCTCCTCAGGTTAAGGTGGTACAGTCAAATCAGAGTTCTCAACTGGTACGTACTGAAGTATAAAAGAGAATTTATTCATAAAATAGCAGTTTTCAATGTTACTTTTATTGCATCTTGTTTGGAAAAATACTTTATTGTGTGTTTGTATCATATTCTGTGATATATAGAAGCACCTGGGTTTTAGCAATACATACATGGTCAACTTTTGCTCAAATGTTTGTTTAGATAACATTATTACTGTAGGTTAAATTTAAGGAAGTATGTTCTTGGCCTTTTTTTTCTGGAATACAGTGTTTGTTATCTGAGCAGAGGGGAATTTGTGTTAATTATAAATGTAGGACAAAGCTCTTCAAGATGTACAGGCAAGAGTATAATAATTTTTAGTATTTCATTGGGTATGCTGCTTTGCTTAGATTATTCTGGAGTACAATTATCTCATTTTAAACCCCTCTACATATAGTTACAAAATCTTGTGAAGAATAGCTGCACTGTACCATCAGGTTTTGTTTAGAAGTAGTACCATACTTTGTTGTTTACTGAAATATATAATTGTCCATATCTGAGTACTATGTGCTTAGACTCACTAAGGTGCTATCAATAATGGAACTGTACAGCCACTTTCTCACTAAGAGAGCATGGTGAATTTATCCCACTGTTATATATGATATTATGTGTGTGTTCATGGTTGTAATTAAAATATATTTAGGATTTTTACAAGGCCATGGGTTTATGTAGGTGTTATCATTCTTCAAGCAAAGATGTCTGTGGTTTCTGTGTATGTGTAAGTAAAGCACTTGAGTTAGGTTTTTAAATCAAATTCACAAGTTCCAGAAGGTGTGTCAAGTTGGTAAAAATTTGTATTACTAAGATTCAGAAATGCATGTGTGATAACTTAATACTGTACAGTGATCTCTCCTTGAGTTTATAGGTCCTAAGAAGGACATAAGTAATTTGTAGGGTGTGTGGAGAAAGATGATTTCTTTTACTTTACTTTAGAAGTAGCCATGCACAATCTGAAGATGTCTGAGCCTTCTGAGCCCTGTCTTTTGGACCTTACAAATACTTACTGGTAGTTATATTAATTTAATTTTAAAATTAGTAATATAACTTTACCATCATTTAGTGAAGATAGCTTTAATGTGTAGCAACACCTTAGATGCTAAGGCTTCTGGCTCCTGTAATACGCACGACACTTGCATATTTTGTACTTTAACTTCTCTGCTTTCTGTTCAGCCACTTGAATCCTTTTTGTTCCTAAAATGGGTTGTCCCTGGCCTTTCTGGACTATTGTATTAATTAGAAAAGCATGGCTCAGACATTCTGTGACTTTTTTTTTGATTTGCCCATGTTTCATGAGACTGAATTGTCAGTAGATTTGCTTCTTAAGGTAGGGGGATGGGAACTGTTTGTAGTTACAGGCAGTAGGTATAAAAAATACTCCTTGTCCTAAAGAAAGCAAATTTCTGACAGGTTCCATACAAGTATAAATGTCGGTGGCCAGTAATTCTAGCCTTACACCACTATCTTAGGACTGACCTATTGCCAGGTAACAGCTTTTTCCAGTGTGTTGCAACCCACTTCAAACACTCCTGTGCCCACTAAACAGGTTGCACCCCACCTTTTGAGAAACAGTGTTGTAGAACAAACATGTTGGTAAGTCCACAGGAATTCTTACTCTTACAGTTCTTGTGGAATATTTTTGAATGAACTAAAACCAAATTTATGGGAGAGACACCACCTGCATGTGTGTCTCACATGTCAGAGCATACCCAAAGGAAGCAATCGTGACGTTAACCTTAGTGGAGATGAGCAATGTGAAGAGTTACTCTGTCGTCTTATTCAGCATACCAATGCCATAAGAGTGAGCTGAAAACTTCTGAAGTAATACGTTCTGGAGACTGAATTGATGGGCAAAAGGTTGCTTTTCTGTCAGTGAGGGGGTTATTCATAGGTCTAGGACTGAATTTTCATTTTAGTGGGTACATGACTGCTAAATTTTCAAAAGATAGCAAACTGTGCAGAGCAAAGCTGTGCTTAATACTATTCTAGAAAATAGTTAGGGAGATTTTAATACATTAAAAATGTAGTTTATTTGCTTTACTGCAGAACTGGATTTCTGTATTTCCTTTTAATATATCAGTAATTAGTTAATAGAACCAAACATTACATTAACCAAGCACTTATAAATGGCCCTCAAATTAGTACTATGCAGACAAAAGCAGCATCAGACAGTAAGAGTTACTACATAAAACCAGTCTTATATACCACAGCAACCATTAGCACAGGTGCCAAGCAGACAAACCAACTCAGGGTATCACCATATCACAGTAGTAATTATTCATTAAGTATTGATTTTTTTGTGGTGTCAGTGATCACACTCTTCACACTTCTTAGTGCTCCCCAAAATCAGAGCACAGCAAAGAGCTGCTGGCCATCTTGCCTGGGACTTGTCCGGAAGAGGAAGATTACAGCTGGCTTGCCTAAGGGTGGCCAGCACTGATGGAGGAAACTGGCTGAGCTCCAGGTTTTCCAAGCCTGAAGCTCACTGGAGAGAGTTCCAGCTGGCTTTGCAAACTGTCCAGCTGCAGAAGGGCAAGCCTCTTTTGGAATATAGATCCTTTCATACCAGCCAGTTTCCAGTAGTCTAGTTTCATTTAAAACATAGAGAATCTGTTAGCTGTTCCTTTCTTTTGCCTTTTCAGTTTTACAAAGGGGTCAGGTGTGGTTATACTTCCTCAGTTCTATTGAGGTATCTTGCAACATGGGGATTCCATGTTCACCGCTCAGCATGCAGCATAGATTGCACAAAGGAGACCTCACAGTTAAAATGCATAGTGTTGGTGGAGATGAGAGAGAAGACTATTCATCTGTTTTGCAAAGTTTTGGAATTGTGTTCCATAAGTGTGAAGAAGTTATGCTCTAAAGAGCTAGATAGTGCTGTTAGTACTGGTTGCTACTTTGAGCTAGGGAAAAGGGGAATAATCTTAGGCTAATATTTTATTGATGAGACACTAATGACATAAGCCAGCAATTGATTTTTTTAAATTGTTCTAAGTGCAATGTTCAACGCTTGTCTAAATTGGCATTCTTAGGGGGCAGGAGCTCTTTATAGCCTTACATATGCAAACATCACCTGTCTTGTTTTGGGTGTTAGAGCACCTGAAAGTTTCTGTGAATGAGAGCTGTTCTTTATTGAATGTGTTGAACTTGTAATAAATAGATTGGTAAGTAATAGAGATCGATTAGCACTTTGTATGTTGTGTTGACACTGCATTGTAAGGAGAAGGTACTCCAGGTTGAAGCCAATTATTAAGTTTAAATGATAAAATGTAAGTAATTGAAGGGATCCATCTTAATTAAAACCAATTTTATGGAAAGCTATATAAAGATTACTGCAGGTCTAGGATTAGGAAAGATGTATAGAAATGTATCCAGACCATTTTTGCTACAGTAAATTGTGCAGTGTCCAGAGTGGATGTTTCATCATCTTCTAAGTCACAGTAGAATAGCATGTGGTAAAACATTTACTAACGCTTTTCTAAGGACTGTCATAGTGATTGGAGGCTTCCAAAAGCTCAGATAGAGTAATGGAATTTAGAAACAAGATACCAACAGCAGAATAAGCATTATGGTCTTTGGGGATGTGGCGCTTTGCTTTTTAATTCTTTACTGAAGCTTTTCCTGGCATCAGGTTTTTGTTGTTGAATGATCATAATTTGTACACATTTTAGTGACTCACAGGAAAAGATTTTCTTTTTGTCCTGTGTGCAAGGCAGCTTAGAAATGGAAGAGTAAAAGATGGCTATTCGGATAAAAGGAGTAGTTTCTGTTAATGAACTAATAAAGATCTAGTGGCCGACTTGGAATTTAGTGTACAATAAAATTTAAATGAAAATGGCTGTTGAGGAGTCGATGTTTGGGATCCATTAACAGGAACAAAGCCTATACTACAAATTGCATATTTGAAATACAGCCTAATAGTTTTCTGATTTGTTATCATGGCCTTTCAGAATTTTGTGGGCTGTACCTTATGTTAAAGAGAATATTGGCAACAAATGCTGTTTGGAAACCAGTAACAGAAGATGGCAATTGAAGGATAGACTTGGAAACAAAGACTAAAAAAAGCTTAGGAAAATTAAACCACAGTGTAAGATGGTCAAACATGGACTACAGGAGAGTATAAAAAACTCTTACAAATACTTTAAGGGTTTTTTATCACATTGAAGTGTATTGATTGATTACGTAGAGCAGTCTAAGAGAGTATAAATATAAACAATAGGATATAATTCATCAAAATAAGATTTGGGCTGGATTTAAGGCAGAATGTCCTCACAGTAAGACACATTATTAGGAGTAGATCAGGCTCCCAAAGGTAGCGATGAAAAGGCCATCACTGAAAACATTCAAAATTAGGTGAAATGCTGTAGGAAGAATTGTATAATAAATTGAGGACAAGTGATCAGTGACTTTTGGCTTATTTTTTTCCTTCATTGCTTCTTTAAAAAACACTTACTCAATGGAACAATATTGTTATCATATTAACATTAAAAATTATGTGCTGTGTTTTAAAAAGTAGTTGCTATTTGGGAGGAAAAAATAATTGCTTATGCAAATTTTAAGGCACTGATGAAAAAAGTAACTATTACTATTACAGTATGGTAAACAATGGCAAATATGTATTTTAGGCCTATAAAAGCATGCACATTGTAACTTAATGCTGCCAGATTACATGATAGCTGAGGTTTGATATGACATTTATCTTCAGGAGTGAGTAGACTGATAAATCACAAGTGGCATAGCCACAAGTGAGTTAGCAAGTGTTTACTCATGAGTGAAGATAAATGTCATATCAGACCATAGCCGTTCTGAATTTTGTATGTTTACAAGTGGCTTGTTTCTTCCTTCAGCAATACATTCCTATTTTAATTGAGAGAAAAAAAAAGCATGGTAAATGATGTATTTTCCAAATTTATTTTTATTTTCTAGTCTTTGCATGATCTTCTGATTCCTATGCTTTTGTTTTTATTGCTGTACTTGATATGCTTAAGCTTTTGGACCAGATGCTTTTGTTTCAAAGTGTGATTTTTGTAAATTGAGTCAGTTTGATTTTGCAACGCTTGTCCAGCAAAGGGGAAGGATACTGTTGGACCCCATGCATCTACACTGGTAAAGGAGCATCTAGATGGTTGAGTCTTGCAAAATCCTTGCAGCAAATTCCAATCTAATTGTCCTAAAGGACCTTTCCTTTGTAGGTAGTAGCTTTCATTTTTATTTAGTATCTCCTGTTCAGGTAAGAGAAAGAGAACAGAAGTTATCAGTCTTTCTACTTTTATACCTTTTACGTGCTTTGGCTGAATTCTTTCTCAGTCTGTATTTATTGGTTGTTTGTGTTGTTAATCATTGGTCTGTGTTCACATCTGTAATCTGTTCTTTGTCCTGCAACAACATATATTGTAGGAGATTCACACCTGTCATTGCTTGAGATTAGGGCAAGAGAGCATTATTACTTTATTCTCTCATACTTATGGAATCTGTTTTGAAGGAGGGCCTTAAAAAGTATTTTAGCTGCAACCGCTTTGTTACTCAGGTTGTCAGTAGTGTGACTGTTAAATATCCTCTTTTCATCTTCATAAGTGTGCTTGTTTTGTGGAAGCAGCTTGGTATAAACATCCCATTCTGCAGATGTGAAAATAAAGTGAATTTAGAAATGGACAGAGTAGTCTGAAACATTTGGGAAGTGAGAAGAGGAACGTGCCTGGAGGAGCAGATAAATGACGAATCAAAGTGAGTGTGACTTGTGGAGTGGAAAGATGACGGTTAAGGGGAGAAGTCAGAAAACTAAATAAAGAGGGAGGATACTTTATATTGTAAGAAATGCTTGTCTTGTTTTGCAGAAAAATGTTATTTTTATAGAAAAGAAATTAGGTAACCTTTCATGTATGGCATTTGGAAGAGCAATGCCATTACTTTCCTGCTTCGTTGTGTTCTGTGAAGAGTTCTGAAGTGTTTAGGACATGATTCTTCAACTTTTGGCAGATAGATTGAAGAGGAATAAGTTGGTGTGTGATATTACTTGCTGTCTCAGCACTGTATTGATCATAATTTTGTGTGGTAATTTTGCTTTTTTCCAAACTCATTGTCAGGCAATGGCTGAATCGCATTTTCTGTGCCTTTGTTGTTACTGTTCTGTTGTGCTTGCTCTCTTCAGTGGTGGAAATAATGAAAATGGTTTCCCTTCTTTGTACTGGAGATGGAAGATGAACTGTTTCTGTGAACGTTGAAGACATATTTCATCTTGTTACCTTTTCTGGCTCAGGCCTTTTATAAGATCATTGATACTATGGTTATGGATGTAGTGATAAGAGGTTGGAAAGGCCTTCTGTAGGTGTCTGGTCCAACATCCAGCGTACAGGTTAGCAAGTTACCCAGTGCCCAGCATCATGTTTTGATTTCAAAGATGAGATTACACAGCCTCTCCAGGCAATCTGTTCCAGTGCTTGCCCATCCTCATGGCATTCTTTAGTTTTCCCTGTATTAAAATTTCCCATATTCCAACTTGTGCCCATTATGTCACATCCTTCTCTGCACCTCTGAGAGACTCTGTCTCCATCTTCTTTACATCCTCCCATTGCGTGGTTGCAGACAGCAGTAAGATCTCCCCTTTTCCAAAGGCTGAAGTAATGTCTCTGATAACCTCAGTATCCTAAAACATCCGCTTCTGTATCTTCTATATCAGTCTGGGTTTGTAAATTGCTGCTTACAGGCTGGTCATTTGGGATTCAGCATTGATTCAGCATATCAATAGATAATAGTAGGTCAGGGTTATGCTCACTGTGTGTACTTTTAGGCTGTAAGAAATCTTAAATAATTTGCTTAAGTTAATGATATCCCTGACTGCTTGCTAGTACTTGGTTCATTGTCTACACTTAGCAGGCCAAGTTAAAGTCATAATAGTAATGTTTATGCTGTTGGGAAAATAGGCAAGAGGATTAGAACAGTTTGAATTATTTTAATTGATGAAGTATGGTTTAGATTGTTTATAAATTTTAATGCAGAGTCAATTACCTCTGATTCATCAGTTTTTCCTGTTTGCTTGCAAGAAGGTTACACATTCTGTTTCAGAAACAAATTACTAATGTTCATTCCTTAATCGCTTCCAGATCTGAAAATTACATCTGTGTTGAAACATATCTTAAATCTGTGCAGAAACTGGTACTTGAGTTACTGTAAAATTGCAGAACATGAGGGGTTGGAAGGGACCTTGAAAGATCAGCTGGTCCAGCCCCCCTGCCAGAGCAGGATCACTTAGATTAGGTCACACAGGAACACATCCAGGTGGGTTTTGAATGTTTCCAGAACAGGAGACTCCACAACCTCTCTGGGCAGCCTATTCCAGTGCTCTGTCACCCTCACAGCTGCTCAAATGCTGCTCAAAGTTCAGGTGCAGTTGTTCCTTTTAGAGAGTATGTGTTTGTTGCTCTTCAGTTTCTGTATGAAATTTAAGATGATGGATTTGATCTGTGCCCCTTGGAAAAATGTTGTTTCTCAATCATTTTCTATACTTCCAGTGCTTTCACGTACATTGGAGTCTTAGTACAGAACTTCTTAAAGGGCATATTGAATGTATTTGATAGTAAAGAAAACATGACCCTTATTTATGTCATCTTAAATGTTTAAATACTATCCTATCTTTAATGGTGCTAGTGGCTTTTTAGGGCAATCACATGAAACTATCAATGACATGCAACAGAACTTGATTTCGAACTGTAGAAGTCGATTGCTTCACAGAGGAAAAAAGGTCTAATTGCAGGAAATTATTGTAATACCAGATTGTAATTCTATCCACAGGTCACTCGTGTATCCTTTTTGGCCTGGCTTCTGCCCAGTTATGGCTGATTTTCTTCACTATTCTCTGAAAGCTTATCCTATAAATTATTGTAAAAGTGGCAACATTCTCATTCTTTTTCATAACAATGCAGTCATCTTTTTCTGTGGGCTATTTTGTCTCCTTTCTTATTAAAATACACTAGTATATGTTTCCTGTGCATTAAAATGCAGCCAAATTCAACTTTGCCTCTCATTTTCACTTATCATCTCTATTTTTTTTCCTCTCTTTAAGTGTGGTAGCATTTTCCCCCCTCTGAGTATCACTGTTTACTCTTGACCAAGTGAATTCACCTCCATTTGCTCCATCTCGGTGCCAGGTACAAATGCTCCATTTTTCCTTCAGTGTCTGTAACTGAAGCTGAATCCTTAATCTTTTTCTCCTTTTTCTCATTCTGCAAGGTAACTATTGCTAATGCCCCAACATCTGCAACTTTATTATGACTTCTTAACTTTTAATGTTTTAGGAAGTACAGCATGCAGTTTTGTAACTTCAGAATGGCCCCATTTGGTGTGTTTTTTTTTTCCTCCAGGCTGCATTACACATCTTGTTCTCCCAATATTTTTTTCTTGTTTGTAGTTTTCACTTCCAATTTGGGAGCCCTGGTTCCTGCTGATGGAATGATTTCCTGTTTCTTCTGTAGTCTCTTAATTCTCTACTTTAGATCTCATGCGAAAATACTGTTTCTCCTATCTTTTCTCCATAGCCTGCTTTGAAGTCGTAGGTTTTGCCATTTGTTATTCAGCTAAATAGTGTGGGTTGAGATACACTTTGTAAGGGTAATGCTGACTGGTGCTGAATAAAGGTGGTGCAGTGGTTTCTCTTTATGCATAGCGTGGCATATTGTCTCCTAGGAAGGAATACTACATCCTGTGGGGGTGAGGCTGAGACCTGTCACTCAGAAACAGCAGACATGTGCAATGGGAGTAACATGGTTTTGACTGAGAAGAGTGCATGACTTCTCAATTTGTCATGCCTGAATTGTGACTGTAATCTTATTCGCAGCTCTTTGCCTGTGCTTTGTTCTCAGGGTTTCTTTATGGATTTTTTTTTCCAGCTCTGCAACATCCGCACGTCTTTGACTCTTCTGTTCATTCCATCTGTGCCTACCTTGTCCCTGATTTCATGAATGTACATTTTGCTGTTGCTTAGATGTGATCCTTGCAGGGTTTTTTTGGTTTTTTTTATGTAATTTGTTTATGGGTCAAATTCTTAAGTTTCTAACCCAGTTTCAGTTTTGGGTTAGGACTTTAGAACTTGGCTCAGTGGTCACCACAAAACATTATTTCCTTTCTTGTCTTTGGAACCCATAATATTTTACAACTTTTAGTAAATATTTTCTTTAAAAGGCATATATAGTGAAAGGCCTAATGGTTGTATGTGGATACCACTAAAAGTCAAACAGACAAAAGTCTAAACTTTATCTTACAACTTTGAATTAATTTTTTGGATTAAGGTTGTGGCGTATGACATTTGTGTCAAATACTATTTGATTTTTTAAAGCATAACAGCAAACTAGGTATATACACACACACACAACCACATGCGTTACATGAATATGACTTTTGTCACTAGCTGATTGTGCTTTTAGAGATCCATGTGCTTATATTAGTAATTACAGGTATTAGTATATTTACGTTGTGTGTGTTTGTGTATAAAGAGTATAATGTAAGTATACTTTTTTTTAATAATAGCAGATTATCCAGTCAACATCTGCTCAAACTGTGAAACGAAACCCTGCTTGCCAGACTACCCAGATTAGGATGCCAGTGGTAATAACTCAGACCATTAGACCACAAGGTATGGGTTTAAATGTTCTAGTGAGATTGTTACCTTTGTATGAATTTCATTGTAATTACAAACGAGTAGCATGGGAAGAACTTACAGTGTTGACGTTGGCAGGCTTGACATTTCTCTTTTCCTTCACACTGGCTGAGGAATGCATGTTTTCACTATGCAATTTCAAGGTATTTCATACACACACGGTGAAATGTTTTGAAAAACCCTAGGACTAAACTCTTACATGCTTAGCTCCTTACTCAGCAATTTTTCCATGGAAAATTCTGAAAGAATTCAGGAACTTGACTTACTGTCCTAAGTTCTAATTCTGGGCCAAGAAAGAAATTCTTCATTTTTTTTTTTCCTGAAGCCTAGAGGATGCCTCAATTTAATCATCCTACTTTTAACTCATACTCCTGATCCGGAACATGACCTCTGTAGATGCAGAGACAGTGACTATCAAGGTAGGAGTCCTAGAGAAATATCTCAACCCATGTACTTTTAATTTTTTTTTTCACCTGCCAGTATGTTTATTCTGTGGTGAGGTCAGAGACTGACTGCAGTAACCTGACATGCCATGATTAGCCAGGGGAGCAAGAGGTGACATTTATACACAGCTTCCTCATCTCTCTGTACACAAGTGGATTAATGGTTGGCTGATATGTCCCACATTTTAAGAGGGTTCTTGAAGCCTTCTTATTTTCTAATAAGTACACATTTGCTTCTTTCCACCACTAGACCTGTTAGACTTGGTTTTTATTTTTCCTGATTGTGTATAAGAGTACCTTTTGGATGTGGGCATTTAGATGATTGAGGGTTTGTAATGGAATACAGAGCTTGTCATCTTCAGATATTCAATCCGAAATCAAACTAGTTTAAATGCACATAAAAGCTATTGCTGTCTATTTGACTTTATTGCTTGGTCTTTTCTGTTGTCCTTGGGAAAAGAGAGCATCAAAACCACCAACGATCTCACTTAATAGTAGCTGATGTTCTACTTGCTGTGTTCTTCGAGAATCCAGAGGTTGAATGGGCATGGAGACTAAGCTGTCACTAATCCTGTAGGCTGTTTTTCCACGTTAGGAAGAAATGCATTTACTTGTCATAAAGCCATGTGCTTGATAGCATCGATACTCATGCTGAGTTTATTAACAGGGTAGGTATTCGGCACCTTATAGTACAAGCTTTCACTTCTGACTAATGTGTCAGAGTGAAGGCTGATTTAATGTCTTTGCTTGTTCAGTCTCTTCAGTTGTGAATGTCATCAATGTGCCAAGAATCTGCATGATACTGACCTCTGTCTTTTAAACAGTAGATTCAGAATATTAATTCATTTAATATTTATTCATTATAGCCACTGATCAGCCAATTAAATGCAATTTGACTGGAAGTTTGGCTTAAGGAAGGCAACAGTTCATAAAGGCTAATTCATGCAAAGCCATGCTTTTGGGTGAGCTTATTCTATTTACAGGCTGGTTGAAGCCCACTGCTATATTGTTTTAGTTGCAGAGACAAAATGAACAAAACAGAAATTTAGAAAGCATCCCATTGTAAAACCACTCATCCTGCAGCCCACATCTAGGCAAAAGTCTGCCTGTATGCTTGCAGCTCTAAGAAACGTTAGCAGTTTGTTTTGATCCTGATACATTGTTAGAACGTTCTACTGTAAACAGCAGTATAATGATTTTTTTATACTGGTCTAGGTATTTCGGTAGAAGGAGGTAAGAATAGGAATAGAAGAAGGAATAGGATGTGGTCTATATAGAAAATTACAGTAGTGTAATTTGGTGGAGAGTGACTCCTTAGGATAGTTACACCAGAAGTGAGCTGACTTCCATAGAATGGTGCCTTTTCCTTCTCAGATAAGAGAAGGAAATGTATCTGGGCATCCATGTGAACAGACTGTAATGTTTTCTAAACCAATAGTGTAGATAAAGTTGGCAAACTTTAAGGACTTTTGTGGTAATACTGTTGCTTCCATAGCAGAAGAAGTAACACTATTGCACAGAAAGTTCATGCTCCTTTGTCAAAGGACTGATCAGTGTAATAATTAGGTGAAGTACATTTTATGGGTGGGGGAATTCAGCCAAAGAGTAAAATAATTACCCAGAGTATTCATTGCAGGAATACCACTAGGAATTTATAAGCTCATAAATTTGAGCTAATTTCTGTAGATCGTTCCACTTCAAATTTGAAACAAGGACCCAGTGGTGAAAGACTCTGTATGTCATTACTAATCCCATGAAATATCTAGGCCCACGGGTGATTTTAATTTTCAAAATATGACCTGCCTCATCATGTGAATTGATATTTTAGCCATAGTTTGTGTCTGACTGTTTAATCATGCACAACTGTGATTTAAACCAGAAAACCCGTATGTCATCCCAAAACGTACATTTACTATGCCAGATCCATTTGAGTGGAATTACACATACATGGGATGAAAGAAAATTAGTTTTTCCATATCCAGTGCAGACATACTGTTTTCCTGAGACCAAGAAGTTTACTCTGTTGCTACAGCTTGGTTTTTTTTTGGGGGGAGGGTGTTTGATCAAAATTTATCATCCGTAGAAAACAAACCACTGATACTAGTTCTAAAGGAATATAACATTCATTCTGGAGGAGTGCCACTGCAACTTTAATTTTGTCATTGCAATAATTTTCAAGGTCAACATACTTGTAATCTTCTAGACAATAATGGTAGAAAGCAGAAATCTGCTCATTTTTATTACTGTATTATTTCTTTCCTTCCAGCTCACTTAGTTGAAAGCCTTTCAATTAATTCATCTGAAATTGATAAATGAATTGTCTGGCCCACGAACTAATGCTATCTATCTGTGATATCCCATGGACCTTGAATATTCTGATGACAAAATACTGATGTTCCCCAGGCTTGGAGCCTGAACTCCTGAATCTTGTGTATTTGCTAATGCTGAGACTCCACACAACAGTTTGTTTATCCAGATTGAAGAACTGAACAAACACTGTCAAATTAGTTTCACTTTAAGATCATATATTAAAGTTGATATAGAGATTGAAATAAAGTAATGCTGGACTTGGCATTACAATTTTAGTAAAGAAGTATTCTTAAAAGGATTTGTTGGGATAGTTGTGTTTCAGGTTTTTATAATTCACAAAAGAAAAATAATGTTACTAAGGTTCACACTATGCCATTTCTATGCAGTTGAGTCAGTTATGCATGAACAATTTCTACTACTTCTCTAAGTCTCAAACAGTATGTATATGTAATGCTCAGTAACAGTGATATACAAGAAAAAGTGGGATTTTTTTAAATAAATCAGATAGACATAGGAATTATTTTCACATGTCAAAACACAGGTAGGATTAAAGGAAGTGCAAAATGTAACCAAGTAAACATGTGCTTAAGCAGTGAAGGAGAGCTTACTCAAAATTTCATTTCTCTATGCTTTTTCAGTTGCATACTGACACAGTGTTTTTAATAATACAGGTCTGTGGATTTATTAGTTAGCAAGATAAATTTTTAACTATTTTGGCTAGAGTTTTCCAAATATCAGAGAGGATTTAATAGCCCTTTTCACATTTACCAACACAAGAAGCTGAATGTCCATCACACTTGGGTTCATTTAGAAATACCGCTGTTATTTCCGCAGAGGCCTGCAAAGTCTAAATACAGATGTAAATTACTTTTAAATCACTGTTTTCAAAATAAAAAGAAAAGACATCCTTTATAAGGGGGGCTATCACAAATACTACGATGTGTTCTTTTACATCCAATATAAGACATTAAAAAATATTTAAAATAATGTTTTGAGCTCTGAAAAGACTTTTTTTTTTCACTGCAACAAAAAACAGTGACCATATAAAAATGTAAAAGATGTAGCTAATGCCTAGAGTAACTGTGACTTCAAGCATCTGTATTAAGAACACTTCAAATTCTGCTGCTCTATTCTGTACAGATTATCTAGAAAAATTGTTTACTGGCAATTGCAAACACCATTATGTGTATTATAACCAGTTATGGCCAATGGGTTTT
Organism: Laterallus jamaicensis coturniculus; assembly: GCA_022605575.1. Taxonomy (NCBI): domain Eukaryota; kingdom Metazoa; phylum Chordata; class Aves; order Gruiformes; family Rallidae; genus Laterallus; species Laterallus jamaicensis. The sequence continues at coordinate 7,859,496 of JAKCOX010000017.1, forward strand.
GGTTTTGGAATTTTCAGTATTCTGTAAATATTGAACAAACTATAATGTTAATATAAAATTTGTTTTCTAAATTGTTCTTCCTCAGCAGTGTAATCTTTAAAAATAATAACTTCCTTTGTTTGCAATTTACAGACAGTTAAATTTAGTTCCTGGACAGAAGGTTCTTTGATGTAAATTGTCTAAGACAGCTCATAATAACATTGCTTGGTGTTTTTCAGGCACAGTAGGGAAGGCACCAACAATACAAGCCAGCAAAAGTCCTGGGGGCTTTGGTGTTCAGGTCTCTGCAAATCAGAAAAACAAGCTGAATGACCCTGGAGGTGGTTCTTTCAGGTAAAAAAATAAAAAATAATAAAATTGCAGGGGGATGGTTGGGGGGGAAGCTTAAATATAAAATAGCATTTAGAGTTGGCTTAACACCAGAGGGCAGTGTTTTACAATAATTCCTGCCTTTTTTACTGCGATTGGATGGCAATTTTCTTACTTGGGCCTGTTTTTTAAAAAAGGGAGAGGGTCATGATGTATCTTGAACATTTTTCTCTAAATGCATTTTTGGTGTTCAGTAGAGCCCTCGATTCTGTGGATTACAATAACTGGTAAAGCGAATTATATGTATGAAGCTTTAAAAACATACATGGGTGGTTTTATGTCTCGGATTCTAATGTTCATGTGGAACATACCTTGCTGAGAAGATACTGACTGTGACAGCAAGGTATCCTGTCGATATCCAGCTAGGCTGCAGCTATCCCCCCACCAGCACAAAGAGCATACTGTATCGTTCTGGGTGTTTTGTGTGCATTTGTGGGATTGGTGGCTTTAAAGATAAGACATTGCTGTATCTGTTATTCACATGCTTGCTTAGGTAGCACAGATTGGGGCATTCTGTGGAACCTGTAAGTAATCATGTGCTGCAAGGGTTCAACGTAGAAGCATTGAGCTGGTATACCAGTTCCTTTGCCATTCAAACTTCTGTTTTATATCTATATATTGGATATTTATGTAGTGAAAAGTTAATCTTATGTTTATTTTGGTTTTGCTATCATAATTTTTTCCCCCACTCAGGAAAGCATATTTTATTTCTGTTTAAACATTTTGTAAAAATTTTGTGTGTGTGTGAAATGAAAAAATATTCCTAGACTTTCATTTTCATCTTCTGGAATTCTCATGTTGCTCTGACATCATCAAACCAGTACTTAATTTTCAGGCTTATGCTTTTGCAGGTGAAGTAAAAGAGAATTTGTAGCTCTTTGAAATATCTCTGCTTTGAGGCATGTCAGTATTGCAACTAATAGTGGTAGTACTTAGTATTAATCTAGAAGCAAAATCACTCAATTTTTTATTTTCCAATGCTCTTGCCTCCCACTGAGTATTTAAATGATTTAAAATGTCTGTTGGGTTCAATTGTACTGTCTTAATAAGTATTTTTTATGTTTGTAAGCAACATGAGCATTTATTCTTCGTTAGTATAGCTTTCAATTTTACATACACCAAAAGGGACAGCATTTTTTTAACTGGATGTTGTAAACTGTGCCAGGATTGATTCTTGCATTCACTTAGTTTATACATAGAATATATTAGGTTAGCTGGAATTGTTAATTTTCCCTTGGGGAGAAGCAAATGCTCAAGGCACTGATTGATAAATCAATAAATCTTTAGTGAGTTTGGTAAATAAGCTGTCAAGGGTGTATGTCATTTTTCCTCTAGAGAACAAATTTTAGTCAGAATGAATGTGTTTGTTTCTTGCATTGTTTTCTCCTTCAAAATAGTAAGACACAAAGCTGCATTTAAATAAGTCCATAAAATTGCAAGGATTTATTAAACAGCAGCAAAGATCAAGCTTTTTCTTGATATCTTAACAAAGAATTCAGTTGTTTGCATATTTGCATTTCAACCCCTAACCTCTCCCGAGGACAAATAGATGTCTGACTATTAAGCCTAAAGGCAAAGAGCTGGAAATCTGTATTAATCCTCTGAATGCTGACTAGTTTTCCTCAACATTCCCAGCGTGTGTGAAGAATGTGTTTTTAGCCAGGAGGCAAACTGGCATCTAAAGCAAAGCAAGAATTTTGAAAAATAGTTGTGTTATGTATAAATTTATTTTGCCCTTAGTGTTTTATTACTGCATATTTGTTTCATTATTTTAAAGAAAGCAGAATGTAAAATAACTGGAGCTTTTCACTCGTGTGAGCAAAGTGTTGGTCACTAGAAATGGAAATGTGAACTTTGTTATTTTCAGTTTCTTCTATTGTGGACTATGGGAAATACAGGAAGGGATTATATAAAAGATGTAGCAATTGGGAATTTTACGAATTACAGCTTAGCCTTTAATGTCAGCTTTTATTAATGAACTGTAAGACTGCTTACATCAGTTCACTGAACATCATAGTAGCTCTTCTATGACGCAGACTTTTCAACCCAAGACTTCTACAGTGTGAAGTTGTTGTATTTGTGAAATTTCCTGTAATCTCTTTTGTTATTAAAATTTATTGTTGCAAATTTTTTCAAAACTAGAGACAGGTCTATTTAATTGTCTTTTCAATAGTGTTAATACCTAAGGATGGAAATTCTAATTGAATTCTTTCTAATTTGTTTTACTTTTTTCTTATACAGTAGAGATCCAAACTTGTATTTGTACCATAATACTCCAGCTAGAGTTTTCTGTAGTGAGGAGAGCTGAAGCAGAAGGCCCACTGAAGTCTGCTAGTGGTCTGTATATTTGGCTGCAACTGCTGTGTACATCATCTAGTTGGGTAACCTCAGAGCTCCCACTAGTATAACCTAATACCGATGACAGTGCAGATAGCAGACTTTCAAACTAATTGTTACCCATAGTTCAGACTGTAGCCAAGATAAAGAATCAATGGATTTCTCTCCCTGCCCTGAGATTGAGTCAGAATAATTGCAGTTATAAGGGACCCTGGGAGGTCAACTAGTCCAACTAGAGCAGGTTTGGCTAGATCCAGGACTTGTCCAGTTCTACATATCTCTGAGGATGGAGATACACAGTTGTACTCTTATGTTTTCCTACTACTACTTCCTAAATGTACTGAGTAGGGCTCAGTGGCATTGTCTGTAGAATGAGGCAAGAAAGTAGACAGAACTTGTAATATGTGTGTTGATGTTTGCCATAGTGTAAAAGCTAGCCATACTTCCTCCTTTTCACAGTAACCTTTCTGTTTCTGAAACAGTATTTCGAAGTTATATATAACCTGTTGGAACTGGTCAGTACCAAGTTTCATACATCCAGTGTGGTAGAAGGTTTTTTTTCATCATCAGTTCTGTGAAGTGACTGAGGTCATTTGAAGCTTATCTGAGTATTTGTATTTTATGCCACTGACTGGCAACATTTTAAAGTAGAGTCTATCTGGGAATAAAAAAATTGTTTACAGACCTCTTCCAAAAAAATCAGTTGCCTGTTATTTTATTTTGATTTTTGAAAATAAAAGTGTAACAACAAAATTCTGGAAAAATGCCTCAAAATGCATGGTGTTACATCAAATAATGGGCAAAACAGCCTGTCCTTCAAGGAGATACAAAAAGCTAATGTAGGTGTTAAATGGATAGTTCCAAAGTTTTCATCTCCAAATGGTATATGATGTAAAACCTTAAGCTATATATTTCTTTGTTTTTTTCTAACTAAATATTTCAGGCTACAAGGTGATTGTGTATTTTTTCCATATTTTTCAAAATAAAAATGTTGACCTCAGATGTGGTCTGCTCTGTCATGCCTTTTGCTTCTCAGTGAGAAGATACAACACAGACTGTAATTGAATTGTATGAAAAAGGGATTTTTTTTTTCATTGTAGAAGTGTTTTTCATGAACAGGAGAGGGAGATGTGTTAGAAGAATTTGAATACATGAGGAAGAGTTAAACTCTTTTAGACTACTTTACGCTTTGGTTTCCATTTGGAAAGAGTTTGAGAACCCATGCTGTCATCTTAAAAACAGCGTGAATGTTGGAATGTTACATTTATTCCATAAGGCTCAGAATTTGAATAAAAAACCAAAATAATTACTGAAACAGTATGATTAGTATGAGCACAGTAATATATGGCAAGGCATATGAAATTGTTAAAATACTGTACTGGAATGAAAAGGGAAAGATAGACAGTAATAATCAATCTAGACGACCACTGGATGGCATCTTTGTTCCACAGAGTGACTTCTGAAAACTCACTCATCTGGACTTAAAAGTTGACTTTTATAGGAAATTATTTGGCAAGAATGCCAGCCCTCTGTACAAATGTGTGTATGTTTCAGTATCCAGACCCAAGCTCTTTTTCATGATGCAGTTCCTCAAAGTCAGAAAGGATGTATTGATAGTGGTTTCCCCATTAGACTGAAAAAATGCAGTCTCAGGTATGATGAACACATTTCATATCTGTCTTCCATGCAACATTAAATAAATAAAAATAAAAAAGATTGTGCTTACACATAGTAGATGGCCAGTGTAAGATGGAAGGAACTGATTCTGTCCAGGAATTGCAATGATTGTCAATTGCATTGGGTTTGATAACTTCATTGAAATCCTGGGGTTTGCCTGTATTAGTTATCTGGTTTTATTGCAGCCAATATTTTTTTATTTGTAATGTGGTCACACATCTGTACTCTAAATAAAGAGTGGAATAACTAAAATACTAAGCAGAAAGAAGGTAAAAGATTGTACTTTTTTCAGCTAGTAAGTACAAGTAGAGAGAAGTATAAACCTCTCTTAAAAATTGTGTTCTTGAAGTCAGGAGTGCTATCTTGATTTTTGTATGGATTATTGCTTGAAGGAGACGAAAGCATCTGGCAACCTGATCTAGAAATAGGGGATTCAGACTGTATTACTGCAAGCCAGATTGTACATAACTGTGTCATAAATGCAGGTGAGATCATGGAGGCTGGATATAGAGAAAGCATAGGAGTATGTGCTCAGGTCAGCTCAGCAGGCAGTGGTACCCAGACAAGACTGGACCCCACAGGGCAGCAGTGCTTCCTTTGCACCCACAGAGACGTGAGGGTCCGCTGGGAATAACTATTGGATTTGTGCTTTTTTAACTGCACTAGCTGGTTAATGTTTGTAGTTTGGCCAGATTTAGATTTATTTTGAAATTCTGAGCTTGAGTTTGTTTTCCCATAGCTTCTGCTGTCTTACATAGTTTGGAGTTTGTGTTGTGATAACTACCTTAATGTGAATTTGGTCTTGTCACAGTTTAAAAGGCCTGCTGGATTTGAACCTTTTGTTCCTAAGCAGATTATGTTGGATGATGATCATTCTCTTTCAAGCATTGAGGCTTTTAACTCCCCAAAATCTTAGGGCTTCGCCTTTTTTTTCAGTTTTAGTTGCTCTTTTTTATTTGTAGTTAGATTCTTTTGAACTCTTCACTATTTAAGTCACTGTTAGTTGTTAGGTGGCCAAGTATGTTTCTCAGCTGTGATGATATGGGCGCAGTTTCTCGAGTGGTTGGACAAGGCCAAAGAGTAGTTTGGTCATCTGTGCACTGAATTGCATAGGAACCCAGTTTCTTTATGGTAGCTCTTGTGACCCTCCTATGAGTATCACATATAGACCATCAGAAATGTAAAACTGAAAATCCTTTAGACTCAACATGAAAACTGTCAAGGCAGGAGCTCAGTTTTGCGACACTATCCTCAGGAATTTCATTCTAAGAGAAGAAATCAAGTGCTTAGCACTCCTGGAAAATAATGAAAGCTCATTTGTGTAGCATTTTTCTGACAATCATTGTAAAATTTTCCATTTTCTGCCTCAAGTGTTCAGCACATTGCTTCAGGTTTATACAAACAAAAATCCCTTCTTAACTTCTCCCTGCAAAAGAAAACAAATCCAATATCTTAACAAACCATAGAAGACTTGCACCAAAATTTTCTGCTCTAGTGCAGATATCAAGGAGAGTATGAGAGGACAGGGAGGACCTAGATTATAGATTTCTGGATTTCTTTCCTTTTGTTCTCAGAGCTCACATGTAGCTTTTAGTTTTTACTGTAGATGTTAAAATTGTAACAAGTGACAGAAAGTATACTAGAGTGCACAGGACAACATCTATGTAATTTGTGTTTTTTAAAAAAGCTTTTATATTAAGTTTTTATTTGTTTGCTTTACGCAGTAGTAGTAAGTCTGGACGTAGGTGTATGTGGATATTTTCTCTATATATATTCTCAAAGATTGTGTAATCACTCCTGGAATATGCTGAAATACAGTGCTTGTGTCAGTAGTAGCTCCCAAACAGAACGTGCTAAAAGTAGATGGTTGTTTCCACAGTTAGGAATCATACCTCATGGAAGTAGGAGGCAAAAGATGCTTGGGAGATGTGAATATGGAAACTCAGATTTGTTAGTACTTCCTCAAGCTATTAGGAAGGTTATTGTAGGGCAAACTGGCCTAGGAAGTGCTGCTATCATCTTCTCAAATGCAGCTCATTCTTAGTAAAGCTAGTTGACATGGTCAACCAAATTTCGTGTGTTGCAAGAGAAAATACCTCAGCATATTCAAATGACACTTGTAACCCAAACTACCTATGAACTCATTGTGGTCAAAGAATCTTTCCTGACGTTTGCTGAAAATGCTTTGGTACCCATTTTGATAGGAACTTGTGAAACTGTGCAGGATTCCAAATTCATGGCTTTGCTTTTAGTGGCTGTGGAGTTTTATTTATTTTATCATTTTACTCCTAGTTTTCAGCATAAAGAGAGTATCCGCATGCTGTGTCTTTAGTGTTGATCATAGCCTTTAGTCTCCTGATCATCCTGATTTCATTGATATCACCAACTCTCAGATAAAGAAAAGAACCCTTCTGTCACACCTTCTGTTACAGCCAACATTTTTTTCTAATGTGATTAGAGAAATATTTAGTTATTTCTGAATCTAGATTATATTCAATGAAAATGGAGGCCCTCCTGGTTGTGCCTCAAGTTGGCACCATCACAGGCGTGTTGTGCAATGATTACTTTGGAGAAGCACATAATACACAAAATGAGTTTATCACATGCAAAATTATTTTTTTAAAATTTTTTTTTTCTTTATAGAGATGATGATGACATCAATGATGTTGCCTCTATGGCTGGTGTTAACCTTAATGAAGAAAGTGCCCGAATTATGGCCACCAACTCTGACTTGGTTGGAACCCAGATACAGTCCTGTAAAGATGAACCCTTTCTTGCTGCTATACCTCTACATAAACGCATACTTGAAATGGGTGAGAAACACGTCCTTTCCTTTTGATAGTGTTTCCTTTGGAGTTATGTGATTCAGAGTAACAGAACATGCTTAGCACTTAAAATTTGTTTTTTAAACATTTTGTTGCATAATCTTTTATTACTAAACTTTCAAGGTTTTTGTGATAAAAGTAACTGTTATCTCAAGGTGGAAAAAAATAGTATACTGGTACTTTTATACTTCGTGCTTTCCCTGTGTTTTTTGTATCCAAGGATCTCAAAGCTCTTTGCAAACATTAATTATTTCTCACAATCCTCCTTCATGTTTTACACATGAGAAGATTGGAACAGAGGTAAAGTAAGTAGTACAGGTCACAGAGGACACCTGTGAATAACATTTAACAGAATGTTGAAGTTATTGTCAAGATTTTCTTTTCCCATACAAACCAGTAACTCAGTATGTAACACCTGCATCTGTTTAAGTTCATAGTGACTTTCTTATGGCATTTTTTCAAAAAGGTGAATTTATCCTGGCAAAAAGGTGTCTTTCTTTGTTCTGCCATTTGGAAATAGAAGTTTAAAACTTTAGTAGAAAAAAATATTCAAAATCAGCAATGTTTGAAGATTACTAAATACGCTCAGAATACATTTGATATTCCATACTTTTTAAAGGTACTGTGTATGTTCTGGTGCCTAAGTGTGTCTTATTCCCCATAATTTTAGTCCTGTTTTCAGTGCCATCAGTGTCTTAAGATACTAAGCTCAAATTGTTTAAGGGCATAAATCATATATTTCTTTAAGAACTATGCTTACTAGTTAAATTAAAAAAATGTTTAGAATTCTATTTCTTAAAATTTTAAAGAGAAAACCAAAATCTTATTACGAATTAGTTCAGTTAGGTTAAGTCATGCAGTTACTTCTGAAATGTTATGTTCATTGAATTTGATGGAAGCCTTTTTATATTGCAGTTGCAGGCAAAGTTTTTCATTGACTTATTGTCAAGCTTCAGTCTTGTATTTCAGTTACTACCCTTTTAAGTTCTCATTCAGAGTAAAGAAGTATTTTGCATGCTACAGTTACCATATTGCGATGATGATGACATTATGTGATGCAGTCTGGGAAAGCATACGTGCAGCATCTTGTGAGATGGCTTCCTACCACCTGAGACAGGAAGCCAGAAAGGTTTTAATGAAATTGGTTTGAGAAACTGTTGTGAGGGATGCTCACGTAATAGTTTGTACAGGTGTAAGAAAAAGGAAAGGAAACAGACTCAAAACTGTTAAAAAGAATGGGAAATCGATAATGAATTTGCCATATAAGCCTTAATGAACTGTCTGGATATAACAATTGCTGCACAACATGAAGCTGTAATTACAAGTGCAGGACTTACAGGAATCTGTACATACTTTAAGAGCCACAGAACCCATCACACTATTCATCACTGCCTTTTGGGGTTTGCTCCTCTGAGGAACAAATCCCCATGGCTGTTTTTTGAAGCTTTATTGGCTTTGATAATTGAAATGAAACTTTCAAAGCTTTTAAAAGCAGCTGCAGGGATTTAGTTCTCAAAAGCAGTGAATCCAGAAGAGCGGCCACTCCTAGTGATCTCCTGCAGCCACTTTTAGAGCTTTATTTTGGCTTTACATGAAGCCTTTTTATAGTTTTAAAAGTGTCTGTGGGGTTCACTGGTGGCTACTATCTGGGATCTATGGCTCTTGAGGAAAAAATTCCTTCAGCTGATTTTGAAGTTGTAGAAGCTTGGTTTTCACAGTGTGTGGCCAGATTTGTTGTTTGCTTAGGACCACACACAAATTTAGTAGTTTGTGCTACTGGGCACTTAAAATAATGATACTGTAAGTTCATGACAAAGTCTTCCATATGTTGCCTAGACACACCAACACTAGACTAAGCAAAGGAGGCTGTGACCTTCTCAAGCACATTAGGAAAAACAAAGTTTGCTATGTGACTCCTAGTTCTTCTGTTTTCATTATGCCTGTTGATAAATGAGATGAAAAATATTGTTTCTTCTTACTATCACCTGAATATGACTTTAAAAGACCTTATTTTCTACCTTTATTCATATTTAATGATCACTTTAGTTTTAGGGCACTTTTTTAATGTTTTAGTAAAAGAGAGATTTGTGGTATGTACAGTATTAGGAAACTGCTCATCTCTCCTTTCTCAGAAGCTAGATCTTTCAAGTTTTCTATAATATTAATCTCTTCCTCTCTTTTCTGAGTAAGAGCTCTGTCGAGCAACTCAGTAGTGTTCCCCAAAGGCTGTTTCAGAGATTGTACTTCCATTCACCAGAGTCAGAATATAAACTGCTAAAGTGAGAGCAGATGCTACTCAGTCTTTGGCAGTAACCACCAGCCAAATGCCTCAAAGTTATAGTGAGAGAGTTTCTTAGTATATTGTGTTCTTATCTCTACTGTAACTTGCCCGTGTTATCATCCAAAATTTATTTTAAGTCTAAATGACTTACACTATTATTGATCCTTTGAAATGGAAGAAGTAACTAAACTGTAATTCATGCAAAGATATTAATCCACTTCGCACGTGCTTCCTTATCCAGTTTTGTATCTAGTCATTTTTGGCTGGTCTTCATTGCCATTGGTTCATGTAGGAAGATGGGGCTGTGACTGTTTCATAGTTGTCTTTGATGCTAAATCAAGAGCAGGTATTTCTTAGCAGATAATGTATTTCTTTTGCTATTCCGCTCAGGATTATAAAACTTTAAACCCCGATCTTTCTGTGTGACAGCACAGCACAATGAAACATATGCACAGAGTTGTAAGGCATTTGTTTCTGGGGTTTTTTTTAAGTTAGAGGCAGAGGTTGATGTTCTTCATGCATGTGCATGCTGATGTATATACGATCTAGGATTTTATCTTTATTAGTAAAATGGGTATTATTTCTTTAAATGGTGAGATAAGTTGAGTAGACCCTCACAAAGAAATAATGCTGAAAAATCTTAGCTTTTTAATGTGGCTGTAAGAAACAGGAAACATTAACCATTCCTAAGTGTTTTGCGTTCATTCATAAGCTATTTCTTGGTGGGTAAGAATGCTGCTTTATATTAGGTTTTAGAAGCTAGTTTTTGACGTTCTGAGTTTTCACTGTTTATCACAAGGGGCAATACTAATGAATAAAACAATATGACTTAGGTTGTTTTGAGTGTGACAGTTTTCTGTGGTTTGTAACCATCTCCTTGACTTGGGAATTGCTTTATTACAGCATTGTTTCTGAGAGCAGATAAGAATTAGGCTGCACTGTATTTTATACTTAATATTAGTGAAAGGTGGCAGGACATAGTGAAGGATTGGATAAAATGTGACCCTTACTATACTGCCTGAAAAAGGGAACAGATTTGTTGCAGTTTCCTGAGAAGTCTTTTAACTGAGAGTTGTTGGTCTCTAGAACCTCCACTTGCTGTTAAAAAAAAAATTGCTTATATTTTCTGGTCAACATACCACAATATCCTTACAAGCATAGAATCTGCATCAGCTTAGTAATTCCCACAGCTTTTGTTTTAATTCTAACTGATTTATTCTATAACCAAATGATGCAATTTTGCTTTTACTTGGCTATCCCTAACATGTCACTTGTGGAGAATCTTAACTGTAATTTAAGTGCCTTAATGCAACAATAATGAAACATATGTTTGGCATACTGTATTCTTTGACTTGGATTGTTTCTTGCTCTTCACTTTCAGTGTTCTTCACCCAATTTTTCTACTTCAGTTTTTATTGTTGCAGAGCACTGGCTGAATTGAATAATTACGAATGTGACGTTCTAAGCAATGTGGGAATGGTTTGGCCATATTGAATGCATTTCAACTGTCCAACTTGTATTTTCAAATATTTTTTACTTAAATGTGTATGTTAAATATGTACTGGAGAATCACGGATGATATGTTTATTTCACATTAATTGGGAATTATTGCTACATCTGCCTTAGGAAATAAATTTTTCTATAGCATGTTTTTATGAAATACCAATGTTGGATAACAGATGTAAATATACTATAAACTTCCATTGAAAACATAGCATACGCCTGTAATGTTTCCTATAACATCCTAGTATTTGATTCTCTTGCTTCAACCAAATAGAGTATTCATGCTAGAACACACAAAGTGGTGCAGGCCAATTATGAAGCTTGAAAATGTGCTGATGAATCTAAATTCTCCTAGTCCCATTGTTAAAAGGCCTGCAGTTTTCCTTAAAATAGCTTCAGAGGAGCTTGGCTTGATGGAATTAAGCCACTGTCTCTGTCATTGTAACAGTTGTAGGGTTAAGCTCAATGCAACTTGTAGATTTACCTTTCTGCGATTTTTACATGTAACATATTTTTTAATTCTGTCTGATTAAATAGTTAACATTGTTCTCCCTTGATTCTTTCTTTGCTCAGTCACAGTTGAATTACATGTCTGCTATAAAAATGCAAGTTAAAACATAAGGAAATAACTTATCTGTGTGTCATGTATTCTGGAGCGTGTTGAATTTACTTCGTGGTGCCACAGTGGCAGCCCAGTTGTATGCATAACTATATAAATAAATAATTTGATCCTCTAGAGGGCATTTTATATTGCTAAACCATCTAAAAACTGATTGGGATATCCTTCTTGGAGCCAAGCCAGTAGATTTCAGAGTCTGTATTTAAAACATTTTTTTACTGGTTTAATAAGAGAATCAGTCATTCTCTCATCCCTGTTTCATCTGTCTGTTTGTCAACAATTGTATTTGTGTTTGAATGAGATGAAACTGTATTATTGATGATTGCTCTTTCATATACAGAGCAGTTCTAACATAAAAGTATACTTATTTCTCTGGTTGGTTTATTTTAGAGGGGTTTTTATAGCTGCTTAGATTACAGTTGTTGTGAGTCCTGAAATTCTCAGCAACCAGATTGCCTGTGAACATAATCTTTTTTATTTTACTGCACTTTTTGGTGATGTGACTTAGTTGTTTTCATTGTTGACTTTCAACTTTTTATCCATGAATTGATTTGTCTTCAAACTGAAATATTCCCTTTAATACTAGTTTTTCCACCAGCATCTTTTTGTCAGGATGACCTCCTTAAATACCTGTGGACATAACTCTTGTGTTTGGAGATAGTTCTAACATCTGCTTGTTCTAAAGCATAGCATTTTAGAGTCATGCATTGTCCTAATTACATGTTTAATCCACTTGAACTGTACCTACAGTTGTGTTTTCTGTGATTTTTTTTGTTGTTGTTGTTGCTTTTTCTCAGAAAAAAATAAATCTGTGTTAGGTATTGTATAATCCAAATTGCAGGTTATTGTGCATGCTAAATCTTTTGACTTTCTCTAATTCTGATAAACTTCAGTATATTACCTGCAGAGGTGTGGCAGATGTAGAGATATATCTCCATTCTGGTATCTGGAATAGTTCTCTAACAGTGCAGAGTCAGGGAGGTTTTTTTCATTAGCATAAAATCAGCAATTTGCTAGAAACTTTATTTACATTAGAAGGTGTACAGTGCTCCCAATCTTCTCACCAACGTCCACAGTTCTTACAATTTAGTTTCTTATGATGAGACTGGAGTTTCTTGTACATGTTCAATAGAGAATCTGGTTTTATATTCCACGTTATTCAATTGACAGTGTTATTGCCAATGGTTAACAGTTACATGTTATTTATATTTATTACTTCCTTTTCAAAAAAGGTGGGAATACATTCCCATCTTAGTATCAGCAGCAGTGTTGCCAAATAAACATAACCAGTAAGTACTTCAGCAGAATGTTAAACTGTATTGTTGTTCTTTCTTCAATAGGTCCATGATTAGACTTCCTGTTTCACAAGATGTCCCAACATGTGTTGGAATGGTAACTTCAGTACCACCTGAGAGCTTGGAGTCTGCCTTTCTGTGAAAGGTAGGGCAGCTTCTGTTCAATATTTTTTGTGTATTTCTAAGGTTTTCTTTTTATTAATCTTACTGGTTCTGCAACACTACAGAATCTGAGTTACGCTTTTAGCAGTAGCACCTCTGAGCGCCAGAACTGATGTTATTTCATCAAGCAGTAATTTCTCAAAATAAACGTAGATATGTTCAAACTATGATTATTTAAGAAAGAAATTAATCTGTTTCTTCAAGCATCATTTGCAAAGGTTTTACCCCAATTGAACAGAGAGCATGAACATACTATTTGCTTCCAGAAATATTTTGAGAATTCACGTTTTGTTTTCACCATACCACCTTGTTTCTATTTTATGAATGTAGTGGAATTCTGGAAGGCAGTTCTGGCCTTCAGGGCCTACCAAAATATGTTTCCCAGCCTCAGAATAAGTTTGTACCTGGGAATTGAATGGCTTAAATTTCTTGGTCTCTGCAAAGGAGAGTAAAATTAAGACTATCATTCTGTGGAGAGGAATTCTCTACCAGATTAATTTATAAAGTCCATCTCATAAAGAGATTTCTGCTAATAAATATTGGATGTAAAATAAGAACAATAAAAAGAAAACCTTAGAGAACCATTCAATATTGCAATAAAGCTGACTTAAATTATCCCTGTAGGCAAACTCCATGCTCTAGAGGTGGTACTAATGTCCCCAACTCTCAACACATGTTGGAACATCTTTGTGGAGGAGGAAGTCGTTGATCAGTGAGCAGCATCTTCAAGGATCGTTTTAAGGGGGAAAAAGTAAAAGGTAATATTTTCTGAAATACATTAAATGATTGTTCATTACGTTTATTTGGCAATCCTGCTGCTCATACTAAGGCTATAATGTTTTCATTTCTTAAAATTACTGAAAAACCTCATCAACTTTCCTTTAGTCTTTCCTTCTCCCATGAGTTGGAGTTACATTTGTTAACTTCCTTCATGTTGCTGGCTCTACTGCATACAAAGCCCAGGTTCTACTATAACTTGTTGGCAGCTTGACACTTTTTTCAGTGCTAGTAATATGGAGGGCAGTAGTCTATGGTTTACTCAGTTTTGAAGTGTCTAGTGTTAAATAAGTCACAGCCAAGTGTTGCAGAGTGAACTGGTACAAAGACATTCCAGTGGTGACAAAAGGGCATTTGTTTTGAAGGAAGTAGCTGTGACACTGGATGCAGCCAAGTACCTGGGTGAGATACCACCATCTGTTCTTGCTCAATAATGTACAAGTGCAACTGTCATAAACTACAGCTATTTTGACAAAATCAAATGACCGTTATCTGATCTGGATAAACTCTGGATTGGTGGATGATCTGGTGATGCATGGATTTGGTATTAATGAATGTGGCACAATGTCCTGATCTTGACTACTTTTTGTGTGATCCTGAACGTACACAGATGAAGGTGCTGATGTTTTGAAATTCAGGTTATGGTCTTCAGTCTACCCTTCTGTTATCCTTTATAATTTCCTGTATTCTCTGTGCATGTACTTTCTGGCTGACACGCCCATCCTGCCTCCTTACAATGAGGCCTCATGTTCAATTAGTCTGCCTGGCATCACTGGACAGCTGTGATGCCTTTTTGGACATGTCACCAACAAGACTTTTATAGTATCAGAGATATGTTTTCTTCAGGAAAAAAACCACAACTGCCAAACCATCTGCATTGTTTACTGAAGTTGCTTTAAAAGAACAGAAGCATATAGGCAAATTCTTATACTTGTATTCCTTTTGATCCTTGTGTGGATGTGATTGAAAGTGCGTGCTGTTACTGTGAGGACTATTTTTACAGGGTGCTGGCATCTGTGCCCCCACGTGTGTTTGTCATCTCTGATATTCCTATGACAGTTCTCCATCTCTGTCTCACCTCACGTACTGTCATAACCATATACTTCTATTTAAGCCTGAGGTCCTGTAATAATTTAGCATCGTTTAGTCTTGGGCTTAGCCAAAAAAGCACATTCTTCTAGCCTGCATGAAAATAGGGGATAAACCCCCAACTAACAACTTCTCTGTTGTTTTCTTAAGGACTCTTAATGGTGTCATTGCCATCTCAGGTCTTTCTCATCCAGTCCCTCTAACAGTCTCTCTTGATTTGACTCTGTAGTGAGTAAGCAAACACAAAAGTGAATTGAGGCATGTACTATTACTCATAAAAATAGTGAATATATTTTCCAGTTCTCTACAGTTCTTGTGTTTATTCTTGAATGTTTCTGGTCGTGCTTATTATGTTGTCTTGCATTTGTGTTTTAAGAAAACTAAGATTAAAAAAACCCCTATATAACTGTAACCTATATATACTCATTTGATTTGCCGAGACCTGTATCTATTTCAGTTCTCCCCTCATCTATCTTTTGCATTGTCCTCACACTGTTCAGTCACTGCAGCACAAATTACTGGTATCATAGGATAGGATCTGAATGTAGTTCTCAAACATTCTTTGACCTTCAGTGCCTTCCTCTTAACTTCAGTATCCTCCCTTCTTTTAGGATGTACACAAAATTGCAGATCTTAAAGACAAATTATTAAAAGGAATTAAACTTAAAAGTTAAAGGTAGCATGTTTCCTTAGCACATTGTGATTTTGATTTCTTCTAAAAGAAATTAGTTAACATGGTTTAGTTACAGAAAAAATTGGGGGAAAATTAATAGTAGTAGCTTTTCCTTCAGAGTTTACATTCTCTCTGTCCTCTCTGAACAAGTTGTAAGGCTTCCTTGCTCTCCGAACACCAAGTATTTTCTTCTACTTACATCTTCATGCTTCCATGACTTGTGGCAACTCCTTACATTTTCCAAGCCTCCACATACTCGTACATTATGTTGTTTGGTGACTTGCTTGGTTCTGTTAGAGACAAACCACTAAGGATAATAAGAAGACTCATTAGGGATGATTAATAGCTGCCTTTCAGCTGTTTAATTATCTAGCTTCGAGACAGAATTTTGGAAACTGGATTTTCTGGTTATATATATTTTAGATCAGACCTCTACTCAAATTAGTTCTTTCTCTTTTGCCAGAAAGTATGAATTAGGTGTAGGTTCCCAGCCTTACCCCTCCTGGTTGAGAATTCTTAGAGAAGGGAAGGCTTTTAAAATGTCATTCTTGCATGACTTTCATCAAAAAACACTAATCATGTAAGTAGGGATACGTAGGAGTCTTGAGAAATTATTTTTCTACTTGATGAATTTTTTTTGTTCTGCCCCATATCCCACCAACTTGCTTAAAAGTTTTGAATCACCACAGAAAATAGGATCACACATTTTGGGCTGGGCTACATATGGATTTTGCATGGATACAGCTGTTTCCCTTGCTCTTTTGTGTTATAATAATTTTACCAATATGACCCCCTAGAATAGATCTGTTTTTCTGGTTTTCCCTTCAGAAGGATTAGGGATACCAAATGAAAGTTGAAGGTAAAAATTCAAAACAAGTAAAAAAGGCCTGTTTTTTTGTCAAGTGCATAGTTAAGTTGTGCAACTCTCTTGTTTTAGGATGTTGCAGGTTCAAAACATTCCATCCTGACCTAATAAAGAGAAAGATAAGATCTAGCTTAGGATAGTCCTAGGCTGTGTATTGTCAGATAGTTATCACTTATTGTCAGATAGTTATCACTGGATGCTTTTTTAATAATATTTTAGCAGCATCTCCCACTACAGCACTTCTCACTACTCCAGGAAAAGATCCTGGAGTATACTGCACTGCATTGCCTTTCCTAATGCTTTGTACAATTGTATGAATACATAACTATTAACTTATTCAGTACAAACTATAGTATAATAAAATCCATATAGTACCTGAAATGAGCTTTTTGAGAGGGTTTGTACCAGTGCATTCACGCTACAGAGTTTATGAGTCTTGGTTGAATCTTACTTTGCTAAAGTAATTTGGTTGGCTGTTGGAGGGCGAAGGAGGAGAGGAGTATTAAAATTTGTGTAACATTTAATCAGAATTTTTACTCCTTTAGGTTACATTACAATTGTATTGATGGTTTTCTTATTTTCCTGCTGTGTCTTGCACTGAAAAGGGTGATGTATTTTCAGGATTTTAATCTATAATTTGGGATTTTTTTGGATTTTTTTTTTAGTAAGTGGTACTTCACCAGTTTCTCAATTTCACAAAATGCTTCCTAGGGAATCATCTCAAGGCAGGTGGTTCTGAAGAAGTACAGAACAAATACTATGCCCAGAAAATCCTTCAGTTCTGAAGAAGGCTGTCCATCATAGAAGTTGGCTCCTGAGATAATTTTTATGCTGAGAGGAATAATGTTCTTGTACATGTAAGCTTACTGAAGTAATTAATGTAGTGTCTTCCATTATTTAGTAAATAACAATTCCATGGTGATAAAAGTAATTCTCTTTAACAAAGTCAGTTGATTAGATAAGAAGGGGAACTGGAAGTACAATGTTGAACAGTATCAGGTACTGGTTTGTGAAACCTTTCCCTTTCCAGTTTGGAGCTGGTTTGGAGCTGTGGAATACATCTTGGCCAACTGCCCCTCACAGAGGGGTGCTGGTTTGTACCTGCTAGAGGGAATCGTGTACCAAATCTCAAAGCACTTGGCACTCATTCTCTCTAGCTTGGCAGGAAGCACTCCCTAGCCTGTGGCTTCCCTAAACACACTCCAGGTTGTAGGTTCCTCAGAGGCGCCTGCTCAAATGACTTAATTTGGATTGGCTGCTTTAGTGCAGGTAGCAAGAAAAGTTTCTGCATTTCTCCATTCTTCATCCTGTCTTCCAGCACCAGACAAGCTTAACAGTACAGCAGGTCAACTTTTATTACATTATTTATGCACTTAGTAAGACTTGAAGTGAAGCTTTTATTTCAAGGACTGAAAACAGAAAATTACAGCTAAAATTATCATACTGCCTCTTGCCTGGAATCACTAGGTTATCTCTAGGAATCTCTAATCCTAATCATCAGAGCTAGTGATTTGTTGTTTGCACTATCACTCTTTAACAAGCTTTTCCTTCAGTTTTTGATACTGAAAGTCTCTACAGGGCTTTGGTAGCTTTTTCTCTGTCAGTACAACTGCAGGGTATATTGTACCCAACCAACCTCCTCAGTTTTTTCCTTTGTATGTTCCACCCCCCATTCTCTAGCTGAGTATTTAAGATTGAGGCTTCCCTTTGGTAACAGTATGAATGCAAGTATTGATGAATTACTTTGAAGGCTGAGGACACTGCTATATGGGAAATGTAGCCCATTCTTAAGTCCCACTTCATTAGGTTGGGGCAAGTAAGTTCAATAATTGCCATTTATGGCTCCTCAGGATGCCAAGGGCCCTTAGTGTGTTAGAGTTGTTTCCCCTTTGTGTTTAGTTAGCCTGATAATTAAAGTGCTTTTGCTCAGTTTAGAATTATTAATATAATAGTATTAGACAAAGCATCTTACTGCTTTTTGTTGATTTCATGACTCACATTCTGTAGAGACCACACGAGGCATATCCTAGGACATACAAATGTTGCTTGTCTAGTTTTTCTCTTGCCTTTTTTCAGCTGTTAGTCTCCAGAAATTCCTGTATAGTATAAGTCTTGAACATGGCTACTTAACTGATCGTGTTGTATGTAATTACATGTAATTATATAGATGTTAAGGTGTTCTTAATGTTTCACTGGGGACACCTACAGCAGAACTACAAAGTCATCAGTTTCCTTTATGCTGTTGAAATGGAGGAATAGAATTTATTAAAGAATTGCATCATTTGGAAGTCTGCAGATATCCCAGATTTTCCAATACCTTGCCTTTTCTGATGGCAAAGACTGCAGAGGGACTAGGGCATGTAAAAACTCCAGTGGATCTGTTGGGATAAAAGAAGGCTTGAGCCAAAAGCTGTAAATGCAGTCCAAGGCACATCCTAGTACTTAACTGTGCCCTGGGGATGGGGTAGGTAGTTAGGCATGACCAGATGCATCTTTTCTGCATTATGCTAGATCTGATGCAGTTGAATGAGGTTAAATAAAAGTTCAAACAAATAATGTTCAGATTCAAGGGGGATGGACTTTGGTGATTTGTTTCAGTCTCATAGTGCGCAAGCCAGTTGTAACGGCAGGATAGGCCTGGACTGAAGCCATCTGGTTCCACTTGCATCTGGGGCCAGTATTTCATGCACGGAATTTAAGTTGCTCCTGGTTTTAAGGTGATAGCAGAGTGTGCTTTCTGTAGTTCTGTCTGACCTGTGATTAGGGCAAATAGAGGCTAATTATGCACTCTCCCAGTGTGTCTTTGTGTTGAAGGACAAGAGAAACTCAAGCCCTAAATACATGCTGTTTAATGGTTTAAAACCAGTTCTTCAAGGTTTTTCTGTTTTAAGTGTAAAAGTAAGGAGGCTTGATACAGGCACTCAATAATTTATCACATCAATAATCAGTCAGACCTAATGTTTTACAAATAATTTTTTTAATCTTTGATCGCAGTCCTGTCAGTCCTCTTAAAGTATAAATTATTAAACTAACTTTTTGATTCTTTGAAAGCCTATCTGCAAAGATGATATTTTTCTTCTGCTTCTCATATAGGGCAGTACTCTTATGATTTATTTCAATTTGTTTGATCAATTAAACTTTTAAAGTACAGCAAAGCCAGTACCTTTCAGATAGCTAAGCAGATGATAGCACTCTTCAGAATTCTCACTTCTTGGGACCTGAAAGTTTTCAATGACAAGGTTTAGGGGCTTTTATGTTGTAAAAAACAATCTTGTCCTAGTGACACATATGCCGATATCAGAATAATATTGCTGAACGTTTTTTCCCCTCAAGGTTTTTAGAACTTATATACAAGTTCTAACTTTATAGAAACTCTATTGCAGTGTCTCAAACTTTTAAATAGAATATAGTTTATTTTTAACAGGAATATTCTAGCACTTCCTTTGCATGCTGTCTCATGTACTGTAGATATTTATTAAATGCTGACTGAACCATGGCTTGCTATTAAAGCTTTCAAATGTGTAATTAAGAATTAACATGTAGGCACTTTACTATGTTGTTCTATTAGTTCTTAGTTTCAAATCAGAAATTTGGTTACTTTGGGGTTATTAATTTGTGATTCCTCATATTTTTCATATAGGATAGTGTGACTCAACTGACTAGTATCATTTGATGCCTCTCAGGATGTGTTGTAATTGAGTCCTGCCACAAGGAATTGCAATCAGTCATCAATTCTTGATGGTCTTGTACAGCTCTGGTGTAGTAGAGATCTGGCAAGAGTGCTTGAATGAAGAACGTGACCTTAGTTATCTCCTTAAAACTATAAAAGCTCAAATTCAAGTGGAGAGATTGGTTAAAATCATAGCTTGGAGCATTGCTTTACTCCAGCTCCATTTTTGTTGTTATCCTTGATGATGTTTTTATCATAGCTCCAGGAAAAGTTCAGAATTACATTGCTAAAGTAATTTTGAAGACTTGAAGCATATACTTGTTATCAAAATGTCTAAATTTAACAAATGTATTATTTAAAAGCAAGCAACTTTTTTCAAATTACATATTTCTTGATGTTTTACCTCCAACTCTGTGGCTCCTTGCTGCTTTAAATGCAGAATTTCGGTCACAGAACTACAAGTTAAGATAGCCACGTTATCAAAGACATTAAGATGATCACCTAAAAGTTCAGCTTCTTTTTAACAAAAGAGAGATGTTAGCAGTCTGTTGATAGAAATCATTTTCTTTTTGTTTTTTGTGTTTCTGTACATAATGTGTGTATATAATGACTTGATTATGCCATCTGATCACTGCCATAATAAAACCAGAATCTAAAATCCTAGGATCTAAATAAAAATACCTGCAGATTAAGCCACTGTCCAGTGACTGGGTTAGAAAGATGAATAATATAGAGTATATTTGTGTTTTGTGATGCAGTTAAGTATTTGCAGTGTTATATATGTGTGTGTGCACTTAAAGCTAGAAATTATATTTCTTTTCCCACAGTCTCATCTACCTAGGGAATCTTGCAAAGGGGAGAGAAGCCTTTTTGTATTAAATCTGGGAAAAGTAATTATGCAGACTAGAAGAATACCTCAGAAATCTCCTATTTAGAGATGAACATTATTTTCCTTTGGTGGCAGACAGAATTCCAGTATGCTTTTTATAAATGAGAGTGGATGAAACGCAGGTGGAGATGTAGCAGTGAAGAAAAAAAATACTAAGACTTAAAGATGATCTCTAAAGAACTTAGATCAGCAGATCAATATAGTTGTATGTGTGATTGTTTATGAAAGTATAACAAAGACAGCTTTTCCAAGTGTAGATGAGATTATTGTTTCAGGAACACGTTGGTAATTTTCCTATCCTTGCCCCAAGTACAATCCAAGTATTGAGGGAGTGTGCCAAATCCTCATGTAGTATACAGCTTTGGAATGCACCCTGCTTCTGACATCCTATGCTAACAGGATTTTGACTAATGTAATTTAGAGCAGGGAAGACGTGATGATGCTTCCACATATGATGAATGTTGTGCATGACAAGTTGACTTTTAAAAAATTTGTCTCTTTGTCTTTTTGCAGTCTGGTTTCTTGACACTAATTCATTTTTTTGGAGAAAATAGTTTTTTACTTTTTCCTTAGCCTTTTTTTCCAAGGAAAGCTAGCCTTAAGAGATTGAACAGTCTCTTCAGCTTTCTTTTTCATTTCAGATAACTTTTGAATCCAATGATATATCAGCAGCTAAATAGCCCCTCTGTGTGCCCTACTTGAGGGGGAAATAAAGCTTTTTTTCCTTCTTTCTTTGCTTTTCTATCTGGTTGGCTGCCAGTCAGCACACTTGTACAGACTGGCCAGGCTGTCCTTAGAGTGAACTGACTGTGTCCACATAGCAAACTGGACAGGTATGGACTGGGAGACATACTGGGGGAGATCATAGATTTATGAGGGAACTAAGAATGTTATACAATATGGGAGGAAGTTTGAGCTATGCAGTAGGAGGTCAGCGATTGTAACATTGTTCAGGTTAGAGGAGAACTTGGAACATCAAGTCCAACCTCTTGCTCAAAGCTGGGTCAAACACTGAATTCAGACATGGTTGCTTAGGATGTTGTTTCGGCTGAGCCTTAAAAACCCGAGAGGGACAGTCTGCAACTTTTTGTGTAAAGTGTTCTAGCACTTTAATATCTTAATAGTGAAGCATTATTCCCTATATCCAGCCAGAACTTCTGCTGTTTCAGGTTATTAGTGTATTTCTCATTCTTTTTCCAGACATCCTCAGTAAAGAGTCTGGCTCCATGTTCTCAATAAACTTTCCCCTAAGCCTTCTCTTCTCCAGGATAAAGAACCCTCAGATTCTCCTCATGCAGGTCATGTGCTCCAACCCTATAACCTTCTTGGTGACTTTTCCCAGGACTTGGGTCTTTCCAAGTCTTTCTTGCACTGGGTGACCCAAAACTGACAGCAGTATTCTAGATAAGAGTGAAGAGAAATGATTGCTTCCCTTCATGTATTGGTATGCTGTTGATCTACCGTTTTGCCATTGATACAACCCTCTATGCTGTTATGTCTTTGTTGTTGCCAGGAGGAATCCCAGTTAGCCTACTGCTCACCAGACTGCTTTCCATCAGTGGTGCTCTCCTGGTAGGCAGTCCTCAGGCTGTACCTTTGGAGAGAGTAATTCCATCCCAGGTGCAGTACTTTGCCTTTGTCCTTGAATTACCTGAAGTTCCTGCTGGCCCTTCCTTTGCACCACTCAGCATGGTGCTGTCTGCAGACTTGGTGCTTTCTGTCTCCCCCTCCAGGTCACTGAGAAAAGGATTAAAAAGGGTTGGTCCCAGGACAGACACCTGAGGGACTCTGTCTTTATAACTGGCCTCTGGGTAGTTTTCTGGACTTGGAAATACTGTATTGAGGGACTTGAGGAGGAGGAGGAAGTTACCTGGGGTATTACAGAGGGTGATGAAGAGGATGGAGGACAATCTCAGGGAATGGATCCTTGGTTATGGATAAATTTCTGAAGAGTTGAATGAGTAGAACAAGCCATGTAATGGCTGAATTTACTTACAACCAATGTATTTAAAATTAAGAAAACCTTTATTGTGAAAAAAACAAGTTCTTCATGATGAAAGGATTGTGTGTATTCAGGGAAGTTGTGTAGCTGTGGTTACACTGCTGAAATTCAAAGAATTATTATTTTAACAATTACTCATTCGTACCCTTACCTAGAATTCCAGGCAGAATTTCCCATCTCAAACCTCTTTTCTGGATACTAGTTAATTAAATTTCCCTTCTTTCTTGCATTTTATCTTTCAGACTATGGATTTTTGATTGATAGCTTTGCTTACACGTTTGCATAATAAAATGGTACATGCTGAAATAGGTCTTGATATTGCAAGTCTGACTTGCACAAATAGCTCCTCCTGATAGGAATAGCCCGGCTGACTTCAAGGACTTAATTTGCATGAGTAACTGTTGCAGCATCGGGATCTTAATGCGTATGTCTGCTTTCTATTACACGTTCGGCTTTCAGCAACTTCAGGGGAGCTCCATCTCTATTACAGAGGACAAATTGGGCACTGGGAAAGAGTTTAATTTTTTTATTATTTTTTTTTTTTGGCAATAAAGCAAGAATCAGTTGAAGAAGCATATATACATATTGCCGAAATCCTTAAGGTAACGTGTGCAGTACGGAGCCGGCGCTGGCTGAAGTTAGTTTGAGAGATAACGACTTCAAAGAATCATTAAAAAAGTTAATCAGAGAAATAGACGGCATGGAGAACTCAGCTCCGGGAGGCCTGGGAGCGGGGCGCTGGAGTGATGTAATAAAATGCGCATTTAAATAGACACCGCGGATCAAAACTAAAAGAGGAAGAGACGGGGGCGAGGGAGAGCTGTGAGAAGCGCTGGCTCTCGGGCGGCTCCGCACGGCCCCGGCCGCAGCAGCCCTGCCCGCCCCGGGCTGCCTCTCGGCTTCCCGCGCCCGAGTCTCTGCGCGGGCTCGGCGGGCGGCGCGCGGGGCCGCCGCAGTGCCCCCTGCCGGCGGGGGCGGGGCCCGCCCGCTCGCGCCGTGATTGAGCGGCCCCAGCCCGGCCCTGACAGAAGCCCAGGGTGATGCTGAACGCTGCCAGATCGTCTCAGATCACATCGTTAAAGTAACAGAAGTATACAGCCATGTAAGACCGCTGCTCACTTGTTCGTCTTCATTTTTTAGACGTGTGATGGTTTCTTGCTCCTGACTTTGGCCAGGAGAAGATAGGAACGCTTCACAAAACACACTCACTCGTAAGCCTCTCAGGTTTGTATTTGCTCGGGGACCCCTCCCGCAAACGAAGATTGCTTCTGCAGTTAGCGACTCGGGAAGCACTTCCCAAAATATTCTCCAACAAATGTCTTGCGGTGTTTTGCATGGCTGTTGGCGTGTCACAGACATAGTCACAAACGGCTTTAAAGGAAACCAATTCGGTGTAATCAGAGCATTGACTCTTGTGGTGGGTCAAATCCAGTATCCATACAACGTGCAATCACCATTAACTTTTTTATATGTAAAATGTATGTGTGTGTGCAGTTTTCTACCCAGAAAACTGTCAAACTTGAGCTACTCATACATGCATCTTTGTAGGACTGTAGCCTGGATCAGTATGTATATGTGCATATCTACAAATTTATATCCAATACTTTGTAACCATTTTGATGCATTTAGGAATTCTTGAGTGTTGCACGCGTTCTTCTTTCTGCACCGTAGATGTGTTTTTAATATATCAATACATTGGACTGTAGAGAGTTTGTACCAAATAACTAAGAGTACATCTTTTAGCAGTGTTTGGGGGGCAAGTGGTCTTTTAAAATTAACTGGTTTTAATGTAACTTTATTTCCTCATACTCAATTGATAAGGTTTTTTTCCTAAAGAATTTTATTTAACAATAGTATGCGGATAGTATAGGCTAAAGTATGCAACAATATGCTTTGGGCTGCAGCCTCAACCCATCGGTAACTAAACTGCACTAGTGCTTCTGAAAATAAAGGAACCCTTGTGTAGAACAGAGAGCTCAAATTGCCTCATATTCTGTTATGCTTTAATACACTTCTTCAGTAAAGTTTTTAAATGATTTCTAAATGGCAAAAAAAAAAAAGCTCTGATTTCTCTTTCAGCCTTTAAAGTGCAGTCAAGGGGTCATGAATGTATCACCAAAGCTGCATACAGTCATGGATTTTTCTCCAGAAAAATGAAGTTACAACTTCATGTTTTTTAGATGTTTGGGTTTTTTTGTTTTTTTTTGTGGGGGGTAAGCTAATGCTGGTTTGTTTTGTTTTGTTTTTGCTTTAGCTAAAAAACTAGGAATTACTGATGTGCCAGCTGAGGTGGTTACTTTTATTTCCCATGCAACACAAAACAGATTAAGAACGGTGATAGAAAAAGTAACAGTGATAACCCAGCACCGAATGGAATCGTACAAAGTAAGTGCAAAGAAAGGTACTGCATATTACAGAATGGTGCAGTGTGACACCATTTTTTCTGAGCACACATGATAGGTGTTTTGTGTTCATTCTGTGTGCAAAGCATGTCTCAATTGCAAGCCTGTCTACTTCAGCAAATAGAAGGTGGTGGGATGATAGCACTGCTTGCCAGATCTGTCTTCCTCCTCTGTGACAGAATTTGTGTGTGGAATTGTGTTCCCCCCTCTCAGCGCTGAAGTGTCTAGCATGAAGCATCTGTTAAGCTAATTCTGCTCATGGATTACAACTAAGACTGTTGATTCCCGATGTCCTATTTTATTCGCCAGGGTATCCACTAACTGAATTAAAATTGGTTGAATATATAGTAATCTATAGTAACTTTACATGTCCTTGACTGTGAGAAATACTGATATCTTACAAAACCTACTGATTAGTCTTAAACCAGCAACTGAAGAATTTGGCTGTAAATTCTTCACTGTAATTATATTCTCTTTAAAAAGTACATTTGAAGATAAAACGCTACTCTGATTCCATTGTTAGTGATTATATCTTGGAGAAAATTGAAACAGTTTAGGTATTTTAAACTGGGCTGCAATTTAAATAAAAATCTGCAAACTCATTTGAAATTTTAATAAACATCTTTATTGATAAATATGAATCATCTCTCTTGATAAAAGATTCTAATAGTTGTTGAACTGGTGTAAAACAAGATGACAGTCACCATAGTTGCATCTAAGTTGTGCTTGGATTTTATGTGTATACATGGAGTAGCTCTAACTTGGTTATTTTGCTTGGTTTTGGTTTTCTTGTTTGTTTTCCTTGAGTAAAAGCCTGATGAGACAGCTTTGGACTGTATCTCTGCCCACCTGTTTCCCAGACCCGAGTCACATTTGGACTAATTATGTATGTAGTATTTACAAAAAAAAAAAAGTGGGTTCTGTGACTAGAATCAACATTACTTTGATAGAAAAATTGTGTTTAAAAAATAAGGGCCACTGTGCCTTTGTATTACCTACATTTACATATTTCATTGCAATTGATGGATCTGTTCTTTACTGTAAACTAAAAGTAAAATCTTGTCTCTTTCCAATATTCTTCATCAGCTTCACCAGTGTTAAGTACTTCTTTCTCTAACACTTTCCTTAGTCTGTGTTAAGGCAAAGATGCATTTAAAATAACATCTTAACAGATTCTTAGAAAAAAAATAGCATTGTCTCTGAACTATAGTTTTTTCATTGTCTTCTGTGTATTTTTTGATTAATGGTTTTCTGTGATCTCATAGCATTGCAGTGAAAAAGGAAAATATTAAGCAGATAAAGAAGATTAAAGTAATATGAAGAACTGACGTTTCTCTGACTGACATTCTGAATGTTCCCCATGTGGCTTGTGTCAAATTCTTATTGTTAGTTGGGCACTAGGAAACTTTGCATGCTCTTAGTTGTCGTAAAGTTTCCATTCTAATTGTAATTAGAAGCTTATTTTTGACTGAGCTTTTAGTTTTAATAGTGCTACATCTTGATCAAGTCTTACTTGTCCAAGATGAGTACAAATACAGGAACTGCCTTTTATAACCAGATTATATCCTAGATCTTGGATTGTTCAGTAGGTTAAGCGTTTTAGGGGTTTTTAATCTGTAAATCTCAGGTTATTTTTTTAACTCTTCGCTATCTCTTGTGCTGATAAATAAATTATTGCTTTTTAATTTGATTAGATATTAAATAGTAATATTCTAGCTTATATATATTAAGCCACCATAGGTTCAGCCCATAGGTGGGCTTAATTCCTCTGAGATTAAATTTTTGTTGTTGTTGGTACAGTGGAAAGATTTTATGTATAACCCTTATAGTCTTTTTTAAATGTATAGTCTTGCTGAAAATGCATGTGTCTGTAAAATGTTGTTGTTTTACAGGATGATGAATGGTACGAACAAGCTACAGACGTCCGATCACAGTTAAAGTTTTTTGAACAGTTGGAGCGTTTAGAGAAGCAAAGGAAAGATGAACAGGAGAGGGAAATCTTGCTAAAGGCTGCCAAGGTACTTAGTTCATAGTCGTCAAACAATTATTTAGTTTCTTGAAAATTGTTTACTGAACACATTTTCTTATAGGAGAAAGGCAGTATTGTTGTGGCATCACATCTTTAATTCATTGAGTTATGCTATCTTATCTATGACAACTCCAGACCTACGGACTGGAATGCCCTTCTGTTTTCAAGATACAGCTCTGAATTTGATGAGTTCTTGGGAATATAGGAGACAATGGCTAAGACTTTCAAAGTAATTTGGTGAAATAATGGTTGTCGGGGTTTCTGTGCCATTTGAAAATCTTAGGCTATGCTTGTGATATTTAAGCACAATTCAGAAAATGTTTATGGAATTTTTCATGATTTTACTACTTGAGTTTCTGTTTGTTTGTTTATTTTAATTTAAATTCTGTGTCTCTGCTGTTCCTGTCACCTCTATATAGCTGCATTATTTAAATAATTCATGCCTGTCTTCAGTTAACTATCAGTACTTCTAGCCTTGTCCTTTGTTAACTTTATTTTCAAGGACTGAATTTTCATGCATGCAATAGAACAAACTAAGACAACATTGTTTGATGAGCATACAGGTATAGGAAAATATCCTGTTTATAACTGGAAATTAAATTACATATTAACAAACTGAAAGAAGTTTATCAATTTTCATGGCATTTGCATTTTCATTGGCTTATTTGCTCTATATTTTTAAGAGATTATACAAAACAACTCAATGCTCAATTTGTAACATTTAGCTTACTGGTTTGTGCCATTAATATTCACAAATTGAGGGGGTTTTTTTTAAGACTACCCTTGCTGATTTCAGAAATTTTTTCGGGTACTTGAATCTGTCCTGTTTTCACTCTTAATTTATAATTCTTTGCACTGTTAATTTTCCCCCAAATTTTAAGATAATATACATACTCCTCAAAAAAAGTTTCAGTGAAAACAGGTGTTAATTCTTAATGCTTTTCTTAAAAAAAATAATCCATCAAACCACAATTTTTTCTATCCCATTTTCTCCATTCAAGAAGTACACCATGATGAATTATATTTTCATTTCTGTATATCCTGCTGTTTGTTTTTTATGTTGGTGTTGTTTTTTTTTAATGAGGAAACACTGAGGAAAATACAGTAGTTAGTAGACCTGAGTTCAAAAACATTTCCCTGACTGCTCAAAGTCTTACACAGGCTTATCTGACTTTGGGTTGGATGACCTCCTGTTGTCCCTTCCAACCTGACTCCATGTTTTGATGGTTTTTTGTTTTGGGGTTTTGTTTGGTTTAGTCTGGAATAATGTAAACTCCTGTGAAGTCAAAATTTAGGAAATAGATACATGATAATCAAGTTGATTTCTATAGATTACAGAAAGAGCAAATTAAAATTTCTACAACAGACAAAAAACCAATGAATGCGTATGTCAACTTCATAACTAGAAAGCAGTAGGAGAAAGCTTGTCGTAACTAGAAGGTATAGTAGAAAAATACATGAAGGTATTAAAAACTAAAATCAAACCAGAAAGTACTTTAGAAGAGCAGTGCTGGTTTATCAGTATTAATGTTCAGAAAGAGAAGATACTGTGAACCTCTTGGAAGGTGCTTATGCAATATTGTGATTTAAGTGTAAGTGCCAGTTTGGAAATGAACTTACACTGATAGTGTCTTCCCTTTGTGGAGCATTTACCTGGCTCTCAGCTGTTCTTTTCTGATGGGTTGATGACCTATTGCAAGACTTCCATAGGATATAGTTTCGCAAAATATGCTTGGATTACAAATTTTATTCTAAGTAATGGATCATGCATGGTTTCCTTACATTCTAGATTGCTGCTCAAGCACAAGACTATGTGTACATTCACAGCAAAAACTGTTGGATCTTTATTCTGATTTCTTGGATACATTCCTTACCCAGTATTTATTTTTTTCTGGTCTTTTTCTGGTTTGCCTAGGTGTCTAAGGAGATCTAAGTCTTTGTGGAAAAGCTGCAGTAGTTGTAATGTCACTGTTATTAAAGGGACACAGTTAAAATCTGACCCAGCTGCCCTGGTAACTAGTGATAAAGATCAGTAGCCATTTCCTGTCTGTTTGTAGCCTGCTGATTGATATTTGTGTCTGCAAAGGGGCTAATGATTAATCTGGCTCTGGACACTGAAATGCCCACTATGGAAAGATGAAGTTCCCCACTCACAGCAACTTTGTCACTTGTAAGAGTTGTGTCTTTAAAATCCATAGTTTTCTAGTATTTAAAATGAAACTTCTGTTTCTGCTTTTTTTCCTATGAATGCTTACATCTAAAAATCAGATATTTTTTTTTCTTTCATCTGTAACTGCATCTTCTTAATGTGCCTTTTAGAGAGAGTGATCTTTTATCTCATACATGTTTGGTCACATTATGTTGCAATACATTTTTAAAGCTACTCAGCAGAATAATTTTAGGAAAAGTTTCAGAATTGCCTGCTAGTGGTACCTTATCTGCTTTCTGGTATGGGAGGGCATAAACAGGTTTAACTTGCAGTGAAAATTTTATTTTAATGACTCACACTCTGGAGCCACGTTAACAGTCAAAGTCCAGGTTATGACAAAGAATAAGATATTGAAGAAAATGTTTTGGGTGTTGGGATGGATGGTATTGACAAATCTAATTAACAGCAAAATAATGAACTGAAAAGATGATGAAAAACAAGGGAATAGGTTTAAAATAAAGCATGAGTCTTTAGGAAACCTTGAAACCAATTTGGAAATTCTGCATTAGAATTCAGTATGGGATAAGAAAGATAAATAATGGTCTAAGAAAGATAAATAATGGTCGAAGAAAGATAAATAATGGTCGAAGAAGGTGTGGGGTTTGAAAGTTGATACAGTTCTTTTGTTTTGGTAAGTGCGTTGGTTTCTTTAGGAGGAGATAAGAAAATATTTGCCACTAGTGTTCTGATTGATCTGCCACCATAATCAGCTGTTAGGTAGGATGTGGTTGTGGAATTTCTAAGCACCCAACTGGAGTTGGTTTTGCTTCAGGAAATGTTTTGGGGAGAATGAGAGATAAAATTAGATGAGGAGATAGAAAAAAAAATCTCCAAATCATTTTGAATTTTCTTACGTTCTCAGAGAAGTCATAATCCAAGTTAAAAATAATTGTGAAGCTACAAGAGTATGTTTAAAGCAAACCAGCAGTATTATTTGGCTTGTTAAATGAGAGAATATTAGAAAATTTTATGTTCCATGCCTGGGAAATACTTGAGAAATAGAAACTTCATGCCACAAGCTAGAAGAATGAATGATGTTGGCATTTCAGTGAGATACTTTGGGGGAAGACAAACTTGACAGCAAAAGAAAAATCAGAAGATATGCTATAGTAATGATGCAACATACAGTTTCTTCTTAATTAAAAACCAAAAAATTGAAACCAAGACTGTACTGTTTCAGGAGCTAGCCGGATGTCCTGTACCTCAGGGATCTCTGTATCATGTTCCAGACGGCATGCGTACTAACCTAGAACGTATGGCCACGTTTCTCTAATTTACTTCCTAGTGATTCTTTTATAATAGAAGTGATTAAAGACATAATGGTCCCTGAAACTGAGAGATCAAGTCACTTCCTGCTGCTGGAACAGCTCCTGTTGCAAACATCTAGGTAACATGATGTGTCAGATACAGAAGCTGTACAGGGAGAGATGGTGGCTGCCTTGACTGTCATTACTTCTGGGTTATCTTCCTGATATGTGAGCAATGGGATAAAATAATAATGGCACAATGAGGGGCCATCTGGTATATAAACACGTAGAGTGCAGTCTCTTTAAAGGAAATACTTGGCAGAGTCAACTTTTCGCCCCTGTTTTGTTTTCCCAGTAAGAACCCACTGGCTGTTGTTTCCATGTGTGTGCAGAAGCAGAGATCTTTTGAATCTGTCTTTGGCTGGTATGGGAAACAGCAAGAAGAGCTAAGGAAAGTCTTAAGACTGCAGAAGGGTCAAAAGCCAGACTAGAATAACTTGAGGAATTTACCTTTACATTTGTCATGGTGTGTGTTGCGTGGACTTTCAAAAAAATCCAAACCAAAACAAAAACCCCAAAACAAACAGACAAAAAACCCTCAACAAAAATGCAAAGTACAGGTCTTGCTATAGCAAAGGATGTGTTCCTTGCTGCTTTCATAGCTATTTCCAAAACCTGGAAAATGCAGCTCTGTATGTCAAATTGCATGAGTTTTTTGTTCTGGGTTAATAATGGAAATACTTGTGGCAGCAGGAGGAATAGGAGTTTGTAGTTTGGGTTGGGGTTTTTTTGGTTGGTTTTATTTCTGAAATTTTTTTGAGAGGGGGATGTTTTCTGCAGTAAGATACAGCTTGGGTTGTCCCTGTTTTCAGAAAATTAATAATAATTCTGTAATCCATAATAAAGTGGGTCATGTTAAAATGCTGTGTTAAGTCATCTTCTCAAACTGGCTAAACACATGATTAATATAAAATTAATTTTGAAATTTACTTTCCAATGCATACATTCTATTAATCTACTATTTTGAGTG
This sequence comes from Laterallus jamaicensis coturniculus, assembly GCA_022605575.1. Classification (NCBI taxonomy): domain Eukaryota; kingdom Metazoa; phylum Chordata; class Aves; order Gruiformes; family Rallidae; genus Laterallus; species Laterallus jamaicensis. Next base: position 7,891,446 of record JAKCOX010000017.1, read on the forward strand.
TTCTGTATTAGTGGTACAAATCTGTCATGATTTGGGGTCTTAAATGTGACTATCACAGGAGTAGGATATATTTGGTAATAAAAAACCCCAAACCAAACAAAAAACATAAGGAAATGAAAAATTATGTTTAGTGTTGTTTGCACTGTTAATTGGTGCTTATGGATGATAGTGATTTTATAGTGTTATAGGCTGAAGGGCTTTTGTATTGGAGAAATCTCACTGAAATTTGGCAATGCAGATTTCCTTTGCACACATCCTGTCATTATTGAAGAGGCTTCCTCTCTGAGCTAGAGATGACTTCAGTCGTCATGCCAATTTAGTCCTTTCCCTCTCTTCTGAGGGTGCAGTGGATGTAATGCAGCTTTCTCTGAGATGAAGCACTCTCTGAACAGAAACTTATAACTCACTTGTGATGAGAGGAGAGCAAAGAGGGAATTATTGTGTTGAGCTAATTTTCTGAATTTTTAGAAATTTGTTACTTCAATTTTAATGATTTTAAAATAAATCTTTTTGTAGACCTGTACTCTTGCATTCCACCTCACTGTCGTCGTAGCTCTGAATAGGGTTTTACCCTCAGCTATGCTGCTTTTAACTTTCACTTTTTATTAACAAAGCTAATGTGAAAGCAAAGTGTTTCATGTTGCCAATTTAATTTCTTTAATTAAAAGTGAAAGTTATAAGCTGGTACAGCCGTGGGTGAAGTTCTAATGTCATCAATGGGGAAAAATAGGCTTAAAATTGAAACTGTTGGCACAGCAGTGGCTCTCAATAGTACAGCACCTGCAGTTGTGACTCTTAACTTTATTTAATGAAAAAAGATGAATTTGAAGCATTAAAGACTCAGTATATGTATTGGGAAGAGGGAGTAGACCTGTAAGTACCTTAACTGGTATCAGATACTGCTGAACACAGGAGACTTATTTAGAGAGACCCTGTAAGACATTTTCTAACGCAGGTTTAACAAGCTGAGACTTGAAATTTATTATAAATTCAATAACTTGTTTTCTTAGTGCGACAAAATGTAACAACTGTATAGTTTTGACATTACAAATTACAAAAAACCCCGGAATAATAATAAATACAGCAGAAGGACTGTTGGTGTGCCCATCTGCATAGACACACAGTATCCTCCAATTTTTGCATATATTTATGTATTACATGAGTTGTAGGTATTGTTTTAAAAATGCTGTTGCTTTCTACTTTAAGACAATTCTGTGAAATACAAAATCCCCTTCTTAAAACTACACTCCTTCATGCGTAATTAGGTGTCTGTTTTTGTGGCATTCTTCCTTAACGCAAGCAAAGGGAAAAGCTGAGGTTTGGAACATTAGAGTTTGGTAACATGTAAATGAAACCCCATGTTTCTTATGTGTTTTGAATATGCATTTAACATATGCTGTTTTTCATACTTTCAAAGTCTGGTATTTCCATAGACCTAATGTGATCTATGCAGTTTTCAGATAAATAAGATAGCAGGTTCTCTAGCACAAAGCACTTTCATTCTTAACAATTAAAATATAAGGCTGTCTGGTCTAATAAAAGCAGTTTATGTTAGGGAGAAATGTTAACAAACCTGGTTTGGTGAATAGGTTCTCAGAAAGAGACAGTGTTTAATGTAGTTAAAAGTATGCTATCTGGTTAGGATCAGTCCTAGATTTCTCTAAAATTATTATGGGAAGCTAGCTTGCTTCTAAAGGTGTTTATTCATCAACATGAATATATATTACATAAACCCAGGTTTGTTTCTTTACAGATCTAGACGTAAAAAATAGAGAGGGGAAGGGAAAAGAGTTGTGATAAACTCCTTGAAAGCATTTGAGTTGGGAGGGGTTCTGTGATAGGTGAGTGTTTCTGATGGTTTAGAGGTAGGAGGAATCGGTGCGTTAAAACATTTTGGAAGAACACGTTTCACAAAACAGGTGAAATGCAGCATATTAAGGTTTGGATGTTCATGGGAAAGGAGAAAGGAAGACAAAACAAATAATATGAGATGACATTAAGAAAACAATTTAACTGGTATTAAGAAGAGCTAGGAATGATTTGTCAGTAGCTTGACAAAATTGAGATTAAAATGTTAAAATAATCGGGGGGTAAAAATGGTGATACATACACAAACACTACAACAGCAAATTGTTCAGACTTCTGAGGAAGGAAGAGAAGTTCTTATGTGGAACAGAGTGTAAAGAGAAGCCAGTGACATTTCTAAAGCTTATCTAGGCACCTCTATTAAGCTTGACATTTTCATTTGCTTATATTTGCGTTAATCTGTGGTGCTTTGGCATTGAAGAAGCCTTTTATAATTTACATTAGATTGTAAAGTGAATAATTAATAAAACAGTCAATGTTTATACTTTAACATGTTTTAGCCTCCATATGCAGGTGATTTTATTTCTGACGGTTACTGATTTTCAAACTGACACAGAAGTCAAAGGGAAGGTATTTTTGTCTTTACAGTCTGTTTAAAAAAACTATTAAAATTTATAGATTTTTATAGAAACAGCAAATGACAGTTAAAATCCTTAATTATTTAGCATTACTTATACCAGTAGTGACACACCCAATGTAAAGTTGGAACTCTAATTGAAAAAAAGTTGGAACTTTTTTTTAATTGAAAAAAATTGAGAAAAATTGAACTTTTTTTTAATTGAAAAAAGTTGGAACTCTAACTGAAAGAAGAGCTACCCTGAGCTCTCTGAAAAGGCCATTTCATGTGCGTTCACAACTCGTCATGTTGTTATGAATGTGAAAGTACTGCCTTCACTCTGGGTTTATCCTATCTAACATCACCTGCTATTTAAAATCTTCTCTACTGAAAAAAATCTCTATTTGATATCAGGCAGGAGTTGAATAACTTTTAATTTCTGCAATAATTTTTATAATTTATTTATTGTGAATGAGCTGGAGATATGTGCAGAGTAGATAATTTGGGTTTTTGCCAGCTTTCTGGGTCTGCTTTTTCAGATTATCCTGAACTGCAGGTCTACTTTTATTCTGAGGGGAAAAAAAAATAGTCCCAACTTTTAAATGTTATTTTTTCAATCCGTAGTACTTTCAGAGCTTTTCCTTCACATATGGAGGCCAGGAAGTTGCAGTGTTGCTTTGCATCTCTTGCTTTAATTTTTCTTACAATGTCCCCAAACACAATGTAGATGTGGTATGTTTTCCAGGATTCTATCACTTTCTTGTAGAAACTTGGTAACTGTATTAGAAGTCTGAGCTTGATTCTCCCAGGACACTCTGCTTTCTCCTTAAGCTGAAGTACTTTTAACTTGTACTTTGCACTTGGCAAATGGTTCTGCTTCTTACAGTATTATAACAAGGCCTTGTATTTTTGTACTGCTTTCACTGTGAAACTCAGAAGGCAATAGAAGTTCATTGTACATCTATAAATTTATCATCAAAGCTCATGAAAGGGCTAAGTAAGATTTTTTCCATACATCATACCGGAGAAACTGAGGCATGCAGTGGTCGAACTGTCATCACAAAATGACAGAGCAAGGACCTAATTCATCTCAGTTCATTAAATACCCAAATTCATCTCCTAGAGAAGCAAATCACTGAACGAGTTTTCGGTTGGTTGTGGTTTTTTCTAATGTAATAAGTATAAATGTAATCAAGTTCTTTGCTCTACTGAATAGACTGCCACCTCTGTGGCAGATCCACATGTTTCATAAAGTGCCTTTTTGTTCTTTAAACACTCACTAGATCAGATTTTCTGAATTTTTTTCTTTTGTCTGAGCACATCAGGTAGAACAAATCTCAATCTATGTTAAGTTGGAGTTTCTTGGTTGGCACAACTATAACATGGGCATCTAATTTGGTCATTAGCTATCTACAGATTTTAATTTCTCATTACTTTGCTCCAGACACTTTCCTGTCAAACTGCCTTTTATGCTAACAGCACAAAATCACTAGTAGATGGCACTGAAAGATGAAGCTAATGTGCATAGTGGAAGAGTCAAACACATTTACAGATCTCATTATTGTTTGATTTGGCCATGCTTTATCATGGCTGTGTTTCATGTGTGCTGTATTTGCTGAAAGAAAAGGAGAAGGAAAGGATAGAGCAATCAGTGTCATTGATGACCTGTTTGCCAGATGATAGCCAAGGCTCTCTCCAGGTGTATCAACAGCATTACATGTGCTCTTACCTTTAAAACCTGTCTCCCGTTTTTGGATTTTTAACTTTGGAACAGAATATGTTATGAAAAATTCAAGCAACAGGATTAAAACCTGAGCATATGTAAGTTTGCAAGCTAATATTCTTTCAAGTTTCAGCATGGAAAGAGGCAGAGAAAGATAGATGGGAGAGGGCATAGATATTCCTTTAGGAGCTGTGTAGATTATATCACTTTAAATCTCAAAGAAATACTGAAATAAAACAATTGCATTTTTCAGGTATCAGGAACAAGTTTTCCATGGATGTCTCAAGTTTTATTGCTGCTTCTTACAACTTTTTATGCAACTTTTTCTGAATACTGACCCATCATGCAGTTAAAAAAAGTATAATGCATATATTACCTACCTCTTGAGTTTTGAATTCCATCAATTTTAGTATGCTCAGTGGGCATAAATAAGGATTTACTAGTTTTAACATCTGGTTGTAAAACTGTCTGTATCTGAAGACATGTACTCTTGTGGGTTGTTGCTGCAAATGAACAGTTACTCTGAATGGGGCTTAGAGCTGTTGTTGCTGCTTTTGAATGAAAATATGACAGTTGCCATTGGCCAATATTTCTTCAGTTTTAAATTCACAACATTAGTATCAGTAGTGCATGAACGTGTTCAACTTACATGTGTTTCTGTGCTGTACTCAGTCATCTCATACGGATAGTAACATCTTTCTTACAAAGATTTCTTTTTGGGATGGTCACCTTACAACTGTTTTCTTCACATTCTCTACCAAAAGCTGAATAAAAGCTTAGTTACAAGCAGCAAATTATTTTAAAATAAGTGACAATAAGAACTTTAAATAAAAAGATCAGATAATGGAAAGGGGATCCCTTCTACTCTTGGATGCTTGGATTTGTTTGTATTAAATATTTGAAATCTAAACCTGTATGGAAACATAAGGATTGACAAAAACATGTTGAGGGTTTTTTTGGTTTTTATTTAAATCTAGGGTATATCTTATTTTCAGCTGAATATTTAACAGTCTTTTGGGTGAGGCCTACGGGTTTGAAATTGCACTTCTATGAATTTAAGCATCCCATCTTTGACACCTTGTATCCTGTTCCCCTTTCTTTGCTATTTTTTAACTTACTGCAACAGATGAGGGGTTCTTAAACCATCTGTTAACCTTTTTTCCCCATTTTTTTTTAAACATGTAGAGTCGCTCAAGGCAAGAAGACCCAGAGCAAGCTAGACTGAAACAAAAAGCAAAGGAGGTAAGCAGAGCTAGAGATCATTACACTTGACATTTCAAGGCTTGAACATATTAATTTTTTATGCCTTGCTACTTGTATATCGTTAATAAAAATCTGACTAAAAAGTTTTTAGGATGTATTTGTTGCTTTGCCTTTGATCTTAATGTTTGCAAACTAATACATTAATACATGTGAAGCCTAAGGAGATTTTGTAAGAGAATATTTCCATACATTACATTTTCATTTCCATTTTAGGTAGCTGTAGCTTTTGTTGGGTTGTTGATGACAGCAGCATTAGATTTTAGTGAAAAATATATGCCTTTGTCTTTTTGTAAAATGTCACTTTCTTAGAAGCGTGTTACTTGACAATTTTGTTCTGGTAACAGTCTTTCAAGTAATGTAATTGCCAGTCATTTTCTCTGCAGCGCGGTTCACTGGACTGTTTACTCACCAGTGTAAATTACAGCAATTTAAAAATTATCAAGTAATTTCAGGTGAAGTTTTGATATGTTATTCTAAGAGTAATCTGAGTACCTTAATCTTTACTTTCCCGTGAATGAGAGTGGCTGTCCTTTGCTGAAGGCATCTCACGGTTTAGGATTGGGTTGTAACTGAAATCGATTAAAAAGACTAAAATATGTATCAGTTGAAAGTCATTCCTGTTTATTAAAAATTAGCAACGTCACTTGCAGCAAACTTATGCTGTTGTGTTGGTTTTTTTTTAAGCTAACGTCTTTGGATACATGCATTAGAAAGTAATAATTATACATTCCAGGGTAATACATATAGAAAAATGCATATAACAAGTTATTTTGTATTGACCTGTTCTTCCTGTTGTTTCCCTGTCAGCAGTGTTCTATAGTTCCGTTAGCTATACAGGTTTTAGATATCTAACAGTCAAAAATATCCACGTATAGGGTTGAGTTTTGTCTTTTTCTTCATTATGTGATTATGTAGTAAAATTTGCTGAAATGAGTTCTTGTAAACATTAAGCTGTGCCTTAGTGTTTCTGGAGTTAGGTTTGTCAAGCAAGTATTCAAATGCAATAGAGTAATCAAGTTATTTGACAGGAAAAGACACAGGATTTTAATACTACTTGAGTTTAACTTATGCAAATGAAGAATCAGATTTGTGAAAATAGTTGTTGGCAGGCAAAACTTTCTGTTGAGTTGAGAACTAAAACACCATTCTGCTGGAAATGAAAGCGAGTCAGAAATAAATGCATTTCTTGCTGCCACGGTATTTGCATTCATTCTACTTCTTTTGTGTCCATTGGAGACCTGGGTAAGCAAAAGCAAACCGTGGGGCTGATAAAAACACATTTTCTAGTGGTCAGAGCGAAACAGTTTTTTACAGCAATGATAGAAGATTTGCAGTCCAGCCTGTGTGGTTGCTTTTGGTCTAGCTGCTCCCTTGTATGAAAATTCAGGTTGCCCATGTAAGCTGTGTTTGTTACCCACTAGAGGGAGTGACGCCGTGCTGACATGTGTATGAAATACCTTCTGAGCAATGGTAATAGGGGTATTAGTAAAGAGGTAGCAAATATTTTGGTGGTAACCTAATTAAAAATGCTTAGATTGAACCAATATGTGACTTTAAAGTAGTGGTGTTCCTGGATATGATAACTTGTTTGAGTAAATGCAGAAAGAAAACGTTTTCTGTTTGAGTGCTGCACCCCATTTTTTGTGTGTTAGCGCCCTGCCTTTTTTCCCACCCTTCTAATGAAAGTGTATAATTTGCTGGCACCATGCCTCTCTCTGAACTTGAATTTCATTCTACATATTTGAAACCATAAGAAATATAAACATGTTTCTGTTTTTAGTCATTAGGGTTTTAAAGCTCACTCTTCAACTAGTTTAGAGACTTTCACCCAAGATATTCAAATATATTTAATAAAAATGTACTCTTTTGCATTTACTTTTGCAGAGGGGAGCAGGAAAGTGGGACTGGCAGGACTTTTGTTTAATATTGTTCATTTTTTCCTGCATTGAATACTGAACATATGCTCTTCTCTCAAATTGTATTGGTGCTGCCAAAATAAAAAATAACTGATTTTATAATATAAAAGGTTGATTAAATAGAGTATCTTTGGCATGGCTTTTTTATTTAAAATTAAAAGTTTTTAATCGACTCCTACAAAAATGTAAAAAATTTCAAACCCTCACTGCCAGCTGGGCTACACTTGAATGTGTGTATGACCCATAACTGAGAGAGAAATTGGGTTTCTTCCAGGTTTTGTATAAGCTGATGAATATAATACTGTCAGCTTTGATAATAAGCTGCATTTGAGGATGAGTTTCCATGATTTCCCTGTCTTGAATATTGCCTGAAGACCTTGTTGCTCAGATACTCTTCTGGTCAGTAGTTAAGTGGCTACCTAGGTAGTCTTTTAAAAAGCACGAAAAGGGCATCCAAGAAATCTCTGCATTTTTAGCTTGTGTTACTTTAATTAAACAATTATATGATTGTCAGATAGTTTGTTTTTTCATATTGACAAAACAGCTGGTAACTTTGTTATGTTCTGGAAACAGATAATGCTTCAGACTTCACAGTGCATCTGTGTTTGAACAGTGACGCCACCACATTCCTTCTGGAAACCAGGTGGTCTGCAGCCATCCTCTTCCAAAGGGAGTGTGGTCAATACTACGCTCTGGTTCCCTGCCAGATAGAAATGGATGAATATCTAAACCCAAAAGTAACCAATATCTCAACTCTGATAAAGAGAATGTAGCCCAAGATACTTAATGAGGATAAAAGTCAGAGGGGGAAAGTAAAATACCTAAGGAAATGTTTAAAGTCTTCAAGAAAGTTTTCCAAATACTTAAGTAAAAAACTTTGAAAGAACTCTAGAAACCATTGTCTTGGAATGCAAAATAAAGGTACCACCATAAGGATAATAGAGCTGGTGGGGAAGAAGACTAGCAAAAGGTATTTGTTCCAAAACATTCTCCTTTATGGATATTTTGGGGTCTTTCATTCACTAATGCTGTGATTTTCTATCTAATTTAAAAAGAAAAATCATTAGTTCCATTTCTTTCACAGAACTTCTACCATTAAGAAGTCCCCTTCTTGCTTATTGCTGTCATCAAGAAAATGTATAGAGAGATCACTAGGTCCTTTGAACACACTTCTTAAATGAATTTGGTACAGTGATGATTATTTTGTTTTGTTCTGTAATGCTCTCTTACTCCATTTATTAGCCAGTCTTCAAACCACTCTGCATGTTGCTTAAACCAAATGGGCATAAATCAAGTTTAATTTGTGTTTAAATACCAAAACAAACAGAAGGTCCATCTCCATATGCTGTTATTGCAGAGACTAGACATAACAGTCAGGTTTCACTCACACAGACGCTAGCACTGTTTTAGTTAAAAGGCAGTGCAAACCCACTCTTATTTGTTTGACTTATTTTGCTTTAGCATTAACCTGTTTCAAATGAACTTGAGTGAAAGCAGTAGGAGAATGTGCCTGTGGGGGGTTTATATTGCTTAATACTCTCCATTTACTTTCACACTTTTAAATTGGTGCAGCATTTTGTCAGCAGACATTATATGATTGTTTTAATGGTAAACCTATTTAATAAACTAGTGAAAAATATTTTCCAATGAGACTATTTCAGGGGAAATGCTGTTCTTCAGCTGTTACTTGTTACATTGTTTTGTAACATGAATTCTGAAATGTTTGACTCTTAGTATGACTTAATGTAAGAAATACCATCGTTTGTGCTCAGCATCTACTTCACAGTGCATGGTTAAAGCTTTTAAAATCAAGATTTCTAGAAAACACACCATGTAGTCTGTTGGAAGAATGGAAAGTCACAAATGTAAGTTAAAATAATTGAATTCTCTAATTTCCATTAAAAAGGTTCGTTAAATAGGACGTAAACCAGGTCATATAACCAATAGCAGGAATAGATCAAGATTAGGAATGAGTCAACACCTAGTATTCAATAATATAAATCATTTAAAAAAAAGACAGGGAAGGTAAGAGCCTAAACATCCTTTCTTTCATGGATGTTTTTCTATGTTTTCAGTGTCTGTTGGCTAAAAGTCTTTTGATTTAAAAGTCAAGTAGCTGAGCTTGATCCTGAAAGTTTAACTTGGTTAAAATCTTTGTGTCATCACCAACCAAGAATATTGCATAATAATAAAAACTTAAACCAGACACCATAAATGTCTGGGCATGTATCCAGGACCTAGATCAGTTTAGATAACACTCAGTTGAATCTATTCTCAGATGTACTCATTAACCATGCAAGTGAAATCTCAGACCTGTTGATATTCACAGTATAGATGCCTTACAGATTTCAAGGGAAGAGAGAAGACAGTCCTGTACCTTCCTTTATCGGCACAGATAACCCATCCTTCCAGGATCAGATAAAGTCCTTTAACTGTGATATGTATTTAAGCAGCTTGCTGTTGTGACAATTACACTAGCTTGGAGCTTTGTGTACCTAGTTCTTGCATAAGCAGACTGGGGGGCAAGTTTTTTCCCTACTCCCAGAAGGAGTTGTATTCACTGCAGCATTGTGGTAGCACTCTGCTTGGGTACTGTCATCCTCTGTGCCTGCAATGTCTTCTGTAATGAGAATTACTCACCTAAGTTTTAGATTTCAATCTGTATTCTTTTCTGAGTTATTTGCTCAAAAATGCCTGGACTGTTATCAGGCAAAGTTCTATAAGAAGTCATAGGATACTTCTCTTACTTAAAAATAATAATTAAATATGTACCTTATAAGGTGTGTATTTTATGTGACTCTAACACTGCCATAGAAATTTTAAATCCCATGTAAAAAGGTAATTAGTCTTAGCAGTATTCCTGCAACTACAACACCATATAACAACTGGATTATGAAAATTATTTTACTGTTAAATAATTTCTTGTCACCATGTTAATATTTATTTTTCAACACAGTAGGAGTGGTTTCTTTAAAAATATTTAAATAATAGTTTATTGCTGTTATCCCAGTTTCCATAAGGCATTACTGAAAATTAAAAGCAAATGGAAAGGATTTTGTTTGTTTTGGTAAGTTCATTTATTCCCCTTTTTAGCAAAGCTGAAGTCTTTAAAGATTGTACTAGTAATGCAGTATCTCTTGTGATTAGAAGTCTAAAGAAGTTTTCTATTTCATCATGCCTGACATAAAAATATTGATTCAAAAGCAACAATCTTGTCTTAAAAAGGATTCTTATAAAACATTCCACTGAGAAATTGACAGAAATAAGTTTAAATTAAATTTCCACTTAGCTCTCTAACCCATTTGAGTGTCAGTAGGTAGAAAGAAGGAACAGCTAGGAATATGATATATGATATAATGATAGCACAACGTTTAGGCAATAAGAATTCCTCAGAACTGAGTTGTTTAGGTTGTTGCTCAGTTGTATAAGTTTTTGCATCAGGTTACCAATGCTATAGCTGTGATGCAGAAGGCATGCAAGCATTTTTGTCAATACATGTAGAAGGTTAGATAAGAGTCACTTTGCTTACACTCTCCCTTTATCACAGTTCCAGTTTTTATACCCAGAAAAATTATTTACAAAATGCTTAGACTATTTTGGTCTTATTTAAGCTCATGCAACACTGCTATGGATTTGGCTTTAGAGTACAACATTTTCCTGAAGTTATAATATTGCTGCAGTGACTTCATAGAATCATAGAATGGCATGGGTTGGAAGGGACCCCAAGGATCATAGAGCTCCAACCCCCCTGCCACAGGCAGGGCCACCAACCTCAGGCCTGGATCTACACAAGGTTGCCCAGGGCCCCATCCAACCTGGCCTTGAACACTTCCAGGGAAGGGGCATCCACCACGTCTCTGGGCAGTCTGTTCCAGCACCTCACCACTCTTTCTGTAAAAAACCTCCCCCTAATATCCAATCTAAACCTTCCCTCTTTCAGCTTTAATCCATTCCCCCTTGTCCTGCCATTGTCTATCCCTTTAAAAAGTTGATTCCCCTCCTGTTTGTATGCTCCCTTCAGGTACTGGCAGGCTGCAATGAGGTCCCCCCGCAGCCTTCTCTTCCACAGGCTGAACAAGCCCAGCTCCCTCAGCCTCTCTTTGTAGGGCAGGTGCTCCAGCCCTCTGATCATCTTTGTGGTTCCTGTGAACCCTCTCCAACAGTTCCACATCTTTCTTGTATTGGGGGCCCCAGATCTGGACACAGTACTCCAGGTGGGGCCTCACGAGGGCAGAGTAGAGAGGGACAATCCCCTCCCTGTCCCTGCTTCCACCCCTCTTCAGATGGAGCCCAGGATACCATTGGCCTTGCGAGCTGCAAGAGCCACTGCTGGCTCATGTTAAGTTTCTCATCCACTGGAATCCCCAAGTCATTCTCAGCAGGACAAATGTTACTTCAAATGTTAGTATTAACCTTGCATCTCAGAGCGAAGTGGTCCTGTCTGTCACCAGGCAGAATACTTGCAGGACAATCCTGCTGTGTTATGAAGCTTGCTGCTTCTGTGTTAAATCTATTTTTTTCCCTATTGAGTAGGTATAACTTCAGATGTACAGGTATTTATGATAACAGTCACAAATTCTGATCACTGGAGTTGATAGTGAACTGAGGAGGACAGGAAAGGAATGGTATTATATTTGCATATGCAAATATTGCTGCTGAAGAAAAAAGATTATCTGTAATGAGTAATAGATTTGTTGCATCTGAATGTTGGTGTTTAGATCTTCAAAACTTCATTATTAATTTAAAGACAGTGGGTTTTGCAAAAAGATTTCCTGTGTTTCCAAGGGTAAAGTATTACCCTGTCATGGGGTAGTAGTCTTACTATTCAGCAGAATGTTTTGCAAACGTCTGTGTAAAATTGAAGACCATGATACTTCCAACCTGTTTTCCTGTGCGGAAAACAGGAAACTTCTTCTGAGCAGAAGTGATGGCAGTTGTTTGGCTGAAAATGAAGTGTGATGTTACCCTTGGCGTACGGAGAGTCAGAAAACTGGGTAATGCCAGGGGATCAAAGGAATTCCCATAGTATTTTTCCAACTGAGTGAAATTTGTTTATTCCTGCTTGGGTAGAATTTATATTAATTAGAGTTGAGTCAAGGGATAGGGTTTTTTTTTTTTGTCTTTTCTCTAACCCAAGATTACCTCACTAGTCTAGCAGAAATATATATTAAATCTAATACTGTCCAACATAAAAATTTCCTTCTACAAAATCATATTGGTGGCATTCCACAGTGATGCATGATTTTTGTGTCATACAGTGCCTAGCTCTGGTTTAGTTTACACAAATGCTTATTTTTTGTGACTGTTCTTAGCGTTCTGAAAGCAAATGCTGTTGTACTGATATATGAGCTAAATACATGGCCTTTCTTAAGTAACAAACTATTTTTGTACTTGATACATCTTTATAACATAAAGTAAGAACACTTTTAATGTCTGTTTATACTAGCTATCAGGAAAACAAATTCTTAGAACTCCATTTACTCCCTCACTGGAGTTATGTACAAGTTGAACGTGAGAAGCATCATTGGTATGGTATGATGTGCTGTTGCTACTTTGCAAAGAAGACCTGTTTCAGATTTGTGAGACGTTGTATGTAGGGTGCTTACAAGCACAAATAAATGAGGTTGCATACCTTGGAGAGTGGGGGCCAATGCAAACCAAAATGGGACAGGTGTGATGAGAGGGGAACAAGAAAGCGAGCTGTCTAGTCAAGTGTCTCATCTCAGGGTAAAAGTGACTCTGGAAGAATGGCCTTCAATTAACACAGCAGCAGTGTAATTTCCTCAGATTCTGTATGACAGTTGTAGTTATATTGATGCAATTGGCCGTTTGAGACATTAGCAGCTATGTATGCAAATGAAATACAGTAATTGTCTTATGTTGCTACCAAAAGGTTCTCATGAGGCGCTCTGGGAATTTCGGGACACTAAACAAGAGTTTTACACAGTTATACATTTGTAAAATATGGCTTTTCTTTGGGGGATTTTAACTTTTCTCACCTTTCCCACTAAAATTTTAAGCATACTCTAATTTTCAAATAAAACTAATGAGGAAAATGAGACTCATTTTCAAACAAGAGCTTAGCTCTGTTGTGAGTATATCCATTTTGTGTTTGGATATTTCCAAAAGAGCAATACCTGATACATATTCTGCTCTACCTAATGGATTTCTTTTTTTTTTTTTTCCCTACATTTGAAAAGGAGGCAGGGGAGGAGAAATCTATCCTTGCAGTTTATGTTGTCTGCCAGATTGCATGCAATGGAGTACTGCCTAATAAAAGTCTGTTGCAACAAATAGTCATTCAACAACACAGCTACTTAGAGATTAATTTCCAGATCTTGGGTTTAGAATGTTACAATCTTTTTACAAAGAATTTCTGAAGCTGAAGGTGACTTAAATACACCATCAGGAATTTTCTCTTGTAAGATTAATTCTCTGAAGGTGGGGTCTGACTGTTGCTCCCCAGAGAACTAAGAGTGGAATATGCAGCCCTTCAGCTCCCCTGCGGTTTTCCTTCCATGTCTGTAGGAGTGACCAGTGCTACTGCTTTTGGATTTTGAGGCACTGCTAAACAAGTGGTGAGTGGCAGCCTCCTTTTCTTAACCACTTCTGGGTGCCCAGACAACAGAGCTCAGTGAACAGATAAGGAAACTGTTCTCTTCCGCCTTGGTGGTGTGAGATCCGAGATAAGAGTGGTTTGGCTTTGCCTCTCCTCAGGACTGACAGTTGTACCCAGAGGTTGCAGGAGAGGCAGTGAAGAATGCGTGCCATGGCACTTCCTTTCCTGGAAGATTTTAAAAATTCTTCTTATATATCTAATTATATACATGTGGAGAGATACATGTCAGAGCAGTTTCTGTGAGGAAGATGTCAAGACTGAATTTCCAGTTCTCTTCCTTTGTCACCCCAGCATAGCCCAAAAAAAAAAAAAAAAGAAAAAGAGCTACTGCCCCAAAACCCCCAAAACTTTCCTTTGGAGCAAGCTGTGCACATAGAAAAAACACGTCACTGTTGTATCTGACCCCTGCAACAGATTTACTTCCCTGCTGATCTGGCAAAATAATAGCGCTTCAGACTTAGAATATGCCTGCCTATTTAATAAGTAGAGGGCAGCAAATGTCAGCTGTGTCAGCTTGTCAGACACGGAGGAGGTTGCTTGGACGACGATCTAAATTATTATTTAGATGTTTTGGTCCCTTAGTCAAGCCTGCCCTACAATAGAGACGTTTGCAAGGAGAGGTCAAGGTGTACTTGGGCTTCAGCCTTCGGGGCAAGTTTTCCCCCATCCCCTGCATGCACATCGGTTTCTTACTCCAAAATAAACCTGAATGAGGGCTTTAATTCTGCCGCTGAGCTAACATGTTTGTAAGCCCTGTTTGGCAGCCTCGGAGCGCCTGAGGCGGCACACAGCTGCCAGCTTTCATCTGCCCCCAGTTCCTCCGGGCGCTCCGCGTCACATGATGTAACCTAAGGGGATTGAGACGCACCTACTAAATCTTCTGTTCCTCTGCCCACTCAGTCTGGGTGCTGCACATTGCACCGGCAGCGGGCAGCTGGCCATCAGCGATCAGCTGCATACCTCCTGCTGGCAAATCTTCAGTCTCTGCTTTGTGCGAGACCCACATACAAAGATCAGTCTACCCACCGACCCCACATCTACTCCCCGGCTGCAGTCTGGAGGGGTGTGAGCTTGTTCTGTCGCCTCTCGATGACAGGACCTCGTTCAAAATGCACACACTGCATAGAAACACTGCATTTCTTAAAATCTGAGATTTTTTTTTTACTTTTTTTTCCCTACCCTGTTAGAGGAAGATGAAAGAGTTCATGGGAGCAGAGTTAAAGCTAAAGTTGGAACCATTATAGTAGAATTTTTTAAAAGAGAAATTTAAAACATCCTTGCCAGCACATCTTTGAGGCTTGATAAATGTGCATAAATACTTCTGTGTATCTCCCAACTAATTTATATACAAGACACGAATTTTCACAGTTCTCATGAAGAATATTATATTTAGCAGATTGTAAAGTCAGATACAAATAAATAATCTGATTTTGCAAATCTGCTTTGTAAAGGTATGCTGTAATTTTCCTACAGGGTTCGTCAGCATCTCCTGTGTTTCTGTGCTGGGATGTGACAATTTATGTACTTACACATGGATGTTATTTCCAGTGGAGTAATGAGAACATCAGCCTTGTCATTTTCAGGTAGTTGATTGTGGTAGAGCTTTAAGGAATATTTAATACAGTTAAAGGTAGGGTAGGAAGTGTCAGTTTTGACTTAGTAAATACTAAATATTTCTGCATGCTCTTTTAATCTGCAAGCCAGGTGGGCAGTCAGCAACATGTAGAAGTCATGAAAGGTGTGTTAGCATCTACTGCCTATTTTTAGTTGAGTCTTACCCTTAAAAATACATCTGTGTCAGCCTGTGAAAGTGTCTCCTAATAGTTACATCATCTCAGCTGAATAATGAGATACTGCAGACCATCACCTGAAAAATGAGTTTCCCTATAGAAACAGTAGTTTTTTAAATAAATAAAAATGTATTTCTGCCATTCACAATGTGAACAGGATGGTCACTTTTCCCCTCAAGTATGTGTTTACTAAAGGTAGATATGTTTATGTAAACATATCTAAAATGTAAACACTTGAAAGGTATGAATGTATTTTTTGTGTTATTAGACAGCTGAGTAATGATTTGTAAGACTTTTGTTTTTCATTTAGTGTTGAAAATCGTTGCTGAATTGGTTGTTAACTCCTAGTTTTCCATGGAAATGGTCAAAAAGATGCAAATGGGTTTTTCTGGAATGGGAGAGTGTGTTACATACTTGTGCTGATGAGTATCTGCACACTGAGGTGTTACAGCTTCCTTAAAACTGGTATCTCAGTATCTGTAGGATTGAAGTGAACTGAAAAACAGTATGATGCAATTAGAGTTCATAGGTTTATTTAGATTTTCACGCGACTGTGCAGAGTCAATAAGCAATCTGAAGTAGAATAGGCTTCCTTACACTTCTGTGTCCTTTCCCTTCACACTAGCAAATCTATTTATGTTCAGAACATTCTTCAAACAGAAGTAACACCGGGTAGATTTCTGAAGGTTTCTAGTTCTCTTCTTTTTTGACATATCATCAGTTTTTAAAGGGGTTGTCAACTTACATGGCCCAAAGTTGTATTGACATATCAAGGTGCATGAAAATACATTAATTTCCAAAAAAGTAGTGATAATAACAGTAATTTTAAAAATCCGTCCTGGAAGAAGAATCTGGCAACCATGTCAGACAAGTCAGGTAAGCTTTAGGAAGGTGTCAAATGTACAAAATGGGAAAACAGACTGAATTTGGGTGTTACTTGTGAATGGGAAGACAGCAGACAGGGAGAATGTTCACTTCGTGAGAATTGTAATAGAAGTGAGATTGGTGAGAACAGAGCATGTTTTTATGAGAAATAGGATAATTCTGTTTATTTTCAATATCTAGGTTTAAATTCCAGAAAAATTTAATCTGTGTTTTCATAAAGAGTCCTTAGTCTTAAGGCAGCCTGTTACTTTGTGGCTCTAATGGACATCTACCAGGTCTGGAGAAGGGAGATGGGCTCCTCAGACTAGGGTACCTGTAGCATGTATATCTCCTATGTCTCACTGTAACAGGTAAAAATGAAAAAGGTTATCAGATATACATTACTACTTGACTGTATATGCTGCTGTTTAATTAAGTAAAACACTTTCAGTTTCCTAATTTGAAGAGGAGTAAATTCAGTATTTGACAAAGCTATTCTCTATGTTAATAATGGTCTGTCATTAGCAGTTCCCAGTTTTTCCATAAGTAGTATGTTCAGGGAATCCATTATTTACTAGGATGTGTCAGAAACCATGAACACAGAATGTTTTTTTCCCCCCTCTAAGAATGTAAAGTGTTTGCATTTCATAGCTTTTATTAACCTTTTTTTAATGTCTAGGTCACTGCGAGGTAGAGTGGTAAAACCTCCAGCTTGCATGGAAAACATATGAAGAACAGGCAGCCATGCTAGCTAACCCTATAAACTTCTCTAATTTAGTCTCAAGTTGAAAACTTGTGCCTTATTTTAGGATACAGAAATTGAACAATAATCTGGATTCTATTTGAGATATCACTTCTCAGAGGAGAAAAGTAACGTCAGGTTGTGAGACACTCTGGCACAGTTCTCTGAGACCAGTTGTTAATCCCAGTTTTGTCGAAGTTTAATCTCAGTTGTCCACATAGAGGTAAAATACACATTGCTGTTGAGCTAGATTTCTGTGTGTTGTATGCGATCATGGTGCTCAGTAGAAGGTGCTGGGTTTCAGCAATATGCAGTAGTGTTCTGCTCTGTGGTTTTTTATGTTTAGGATATAGAGCAATTCTAATGCATATTTAAATATTTTGTATGCTATGTTATCTAAAATGCATAGGTTTCTTAAATTTATCAATTGACTCTGTGAAGAGAACAATATATGATGATTTCTGTGATTTGTTCAGCTGTGCAAAAGAAAAAAAAAATCATAGATGTACATTTCATAAATATCCTCAGGTAATTTTAACAGAGGCATTAAAAATAATTCCTGAGTAAAAAACGCTCATCTGCCCATCTATCTACGTAGAGAGAGTATTTCTGGTTAGTACTGAAATTTGAAAAACAAACCCCCTAAATCTGAGGGAGAAGAAAATGTCTGCCTTAGCAGGGATGCCAACATTCGCAATGCTGAGAGCATGTGGTAGGCTGTGTGGCAAATACTGTTTTGTCTCAGGGATTTTTATTTTTGCCTTGTTTGCCTCTTGGTGCATTTTTGCCTCTGTCACTTTTTAAAAGCGCATTCCTTGTATATAAAATATTGGAAATCGAATTCTTCTCTGTCACACCAGTGTGACTCTGGAGTAACTATTGACATCAGTAGCAGTATTCAAAACAGAATTCGTCCCTCTGCTACTAGATACACCTCCTGTGGACAATTAAGATTTATTGTTACAAGCTACACTTAACTTTTTTACTTAAATGCGAAATATTTTTGTCATTAAATATATATATTAAATTACTTGTGTTTGTGTTTACCATTTATTTGAAAAAATCAAGTAAAAATTTTTGTGACTTTGCATTCATTTCTGGTTTTGCATATTTAGCGTATTTTCCCAGTCTCCTCACTTTGATTTTGTTATTTAAGATGCAAAGAAGAATGTAAAGCTTTTTAATGCACCGAATCTGTTTTCTTTTTGGAGTAGTTTCACATTTAATTACAGCTGTCTTTGATAATAAATTGTGTGCCAGAGTTTGTAACATATTTTATAAAGCAAAGTCCTTTGGTGAGTTGGTTACTGCAACAATAAGCGTTTGTGACAGATTGTTTGCTGAATACTTCCTCTGTGCATATGGCAGATCATAGTTCAGTTGTTAGCAGATTATCTGTTGTGCCTTGATGTTAAAAGAGGGTACTTCTCAGGCTGTGTGTAAAGCTGTTCTGCACTGTCCTGAGAATGGCTGAGTGGCATCTAAGAGAAGTTAGGGGAAGTTCACATACACTAAGAAGGGGAAAAAAATGAACACAGCAAATAGCTTGTACTGATTTTAGCTTGCTGCTAAAGATCTATGATAGTACTTACTGGAAATTTTCCCACTGAATTTAAAAGTGCTTTGAAACAGTTAAGCAGTTCTATAATAGAACATTGTTATATAGTCTTCAAATTTTTAGCAAAAAAAGAAGCCTTTAAAGGTGCGCAGAACCATCAGTACTGAGAGGACAGTATTTTAATATCTTTAACACTGGGCTGATCAGAAAAGTGAGGTGTTTTTTTTTTCAGGTATCAGTATTTTGAACATTATTTTTAGAACATAAGGAAATTTTATCCAATTACAAGAGGAAAGTCAGAAATACTTGCTTTCAAGAATCTGAGGATGATGAGGGGATAATCTGTAGCTTTCCTCACTACAGTGTGCTAAGGAATAGAGAGCAAAGAATATACTGGAATTTTTATCTGAAGAATTTATTCTGCTGTTGGTGACACACATTTTAGAATTCTGATATGTTGAAGGATCATTAAACTCTAAATCAAAGGTTCCATTTGCAATAAATAGAAAATTAATTAAACCCCCCCATGTGTTGTTTTGGAGATGGGGAGATTATTTTGGGGAAAAGCAGAAGGAATATAGCAAAAGATGAAAAATATTTTGCTTGAAAAGATTAATGTAAGGAGGTACATTTTAGATCATCTCATTTCCTTTTTTATGCAAATCTGATTCTTTGATAATTCACTTTTATTATTTATTTATCCTTACCCAAAACTTAGAAATTGTTGCATATTGGGGACGTAGGCATTTTTATAGCGCAAGAAAAATAATGCATCTATTGCACTCATTTCCCCTCTTGGTGAAAAAGGATTTCAGGAAAAAATTTTGAATAGAATTAAGGGAAGGATCCTTAAACTACTAAGCTAAACATAACTGCAGTTCTTTAAAGCAGAAAAATGAGAAAACAAATAATGCCCCTTAAGCAGATGCTTGCTTATGTAGGGATATCTACTCTTTGATTTTGGAGAGGCGGTGTAACTTGCAGTTGGAAACATTGATTTATTATGTCCTCATTTATTATCAGCAATAAATGAGGAATAAGCCTAAAATGTGAAAAGGGAAATTAGGTATTACACTAGTTCTCTTACTTTCTGTATTTTATTTACATGAAATATACATTCTTTTTAATGGTGTGCTGCTGTGCCTTTTGTTGACCATATCTGTACGCCAGGTCTGTCTGCTTGTTTCCATTGGCTTGTCATGTTCACTAATTAGGGAACTGCTGCATGATTCACCTTGTTAATTAGAGGGACTTGCACACAAAGGCCCTTCGGGCAGTGCGAAAGAAGAGCCTAGCACTAGTGCCCTGAGAAAGCTACAGCCTGTGAAGTAATTCTTCTCATCTACCTTCTATTTTTTATTTGAAATGAATAAATCATTGAGATTTTCCTTGTGGAGTGAGAATGCAAGAATTCACATCTTTGTAAGATGTAAATTATATGTGATCAATAGAAGGGGATGACTACTGTATTGTACTTACAAGGTTCCCTAATTTACTACTTGTCAGTGTATGAAAAATTGCTTGAAATATTTTGTCCCCACACTGTGGTATGTTGTTCCCTTGATCTGCAGGAGAAATGAGCAGTAGCAGTTTTGCTATAGTTAAATCTAAAATAGAAAAGATGTAGATTATTTAAATTTTGAGCTTGTTTTGCATCCCCAGTGGAAATCCCATTTTGCAAGCGAACCCCAGTAGTAGCCCCACAACTTGTAACAGGGAGAAGGAGGTGGGCGTCTGGCTATTTTTGTTCCCGATACTGCTCTGCCTCAAATCTCACTTTTGAATAGAGTAGCATGCCTGCTGTAGTGTATATTTTTTAGTTGAATATAGTTTCAGAATAAATTAAAATTGTTTTTGTCATGTCACTTAGACTTGATCAAACCACAATCCAGACTGCAGAAAAGGAAATTGCGTTCAAAGTGCACAACCAGTCTCTACACCACACATTCCCCATCTGTTTATGACACTCCAGGAATTAACTTCAATGCCATTCTCTCCAACTATTTGATTAAAATTACTTATTACAGCCAAATG
Organism: Laterallus jamaicensis coturniculus; assembly: GCA_022605575.1. Lineage (NCBI taxonomy): Eukaryota > Metazoa > Chordata > Aves > Gruiformes > Rallidae > Laterallus > Laterallus jamaicensis. The sequence continues at coordinate 7,912,377 of JAKCOX010000017.1, forward strand.
ATTTTTAGTAGATTGCTACATTTGCCTCATTCCCTCAAATGAGGCTGGCAGTTTCAAGATGCAGATTTCCCATAAGAATGGTAGAGGATTGGTGTCAAAATCTGAGCATTTCTTTTGGAATAATCGAATTTAATAAAGCTTCTTACCAGAATTTCCGATTAACTAGTATTTTAAATGCACTTAACATTTCTACTATTGTCAAGTTTTTGGTGGTGGTATATAGGCAATTTTCCCCATTTTTCAAAAGAATATTTTTTGGTAAATATTTCAGACTGGAGATTTTGTGCTGTGACATACTGTCACTCTTCCACAAAGCTGAGGTCTTCCTACGTACCTCAGTCTTCAGTTGACTCTAGTGATGCACTAACCAAGAACATACTTTCCCCATATTTCTTGTATAGTTCTAGTGTACTAGTTCTTAATTATTTCAGGTTTCAAGCATGTGCCAGAGATGGAATAGACATAAAAGTAAAAAAGGCCATGTTATGCTATGCTATTGAAACTGGTGATGCCCAGAGATCATGTAGCTAATCTCTTGATTGGAGTCTCATGGTAGTAGCACAAAGTTGTAGCAGCCAAGGAGAGCTTTCACTGTCCAAGTAATTGTTGCATTACTCAGATACAGTGAAGGATTCTTTAAAGAGTATTTTCAGAAATGTTTATTTCAGGGATACTTCACCATCTGCAAAACAGAGCAGTTGATTCATATTGTACTACAACCTTCAACACTGTGTCACAGCGGACAGCATAGCCTTTGGGAGTTACTGTATGCACTCCAGCTGCAAGCATGGGGAGCTGATGGAAAGCTTAGCTGTGAGGTTCATCCAAGCTTTCTATTTTCCAGTGTGTGATTTTAAAAAAGCAAAGCTGATCTCCTCACTTCTCTTCGTTGAGTTAGCTCCCATTATCCCTATTTCTGTCAGACCTTCCTAGCTAAAGCCACAGCTCAGTAAGTCTGCTGCTTTTGGAACTCATTTGTAACTCTAGTTAAAACAGTGTTTCATGCAGGTTTTCACTGTATGTTTTATTCCCTACTTTTCATTAAAGCATCGGTTTCGGAGCCCTTTCATAGTGTCTCACTTCAGGAAGAATCACAGGTATTGGAAGGGACCTTGAGAGATCAACAGGTCCAACCCCCCTGCCAGAGCAGGCTCCCTAGCTCATAGTGCACAGATGGATGTCCAGGTGGGTCTTGAATGTCTCCAGAGGAGGAGACTCCACCACCTCCCTGGGCGGCCTGTCCCAGGGCTCTGTCACCCTCGCTGTGTAAAAGTTCTTCTGCATGTTGGTGCGGAACTTCCTATGCTCTAACTTGCAGCCATTGCCCTTGGTCCTGTCTCCACAGACCACTGAAAAGGGGCTGGCCATTTCCCCCTGCACCCCATATGAAGCGAGAACATCCTAAACATCTTGGGAGGATAGTAAACCCCGCTTAGATTAACACAGGGCCAGGGAAAGATCTTAACTGGTCTTTCTCACCAGTGCCCTGGGTGAGGATCATCTTCTGTTGCCCGCATCTAAGTTCATGAGCTTGTGAGCCATCAAGCTTTTTTACTGGTATTCTTACGGGCCATATTTACATGGCACATGTGTCTCATTTCCTTTGAACAACAGTTTAAGAAAATATGTAATTGTCCAGTTTGCATTGCACCAAAATAAAACTAGGGCTGATAACATAAAATAGGGAAATTCTTTCAGCACTTTTTCTGATCTTACTACAAGTAAGCCACCAGCATCTCAGAAAGTAATGCTGATCTAGTAATGCTGATCCTGTCAGTTGTCTCTGGCTCAGAAACCCTTTGCTCAGTTTGCATCAGCAAACCTACCAAGTGCCATTATGGGACCTAATAAATAGCAAGGGTTAAAATAGGTGTGTGTATATAATAGTATACAACTTGAAACTGGTACTATTAGAGAGGAGGAATAGTATTCCAAAGCCAGACAAAATATGCTGGAGCTCCAGCACAATCTTTGAGAAACAAAGAAATGTAATGATTAAGGTTGCAGGGACAAAAAGCCCCATTATGTTGAACTCTTTCAGAGGAATTGGAGGGATAACTTTCTTAAACAGCCTAGTTGTTACATGTATACTACAGATAGGAATATGTAGCTTAAGGGACAATGGTTGGAGAGTTGCAGAAATAAATGGGTTTAAGTTAAACTAAACTAGTGCATTGTATTTGGAAAATCAAAAAGAAAAACCAACAGAATATACAGAATTAACAAAAAAGAAGTTCACAGATGCCCATAAAGAGGACGAGTATATATGAACTAGTTCAGATAGCATAAGGCCTTGAGTAGTAAGGAGATGAAATTGTCATTTACTGATCATTATTTTTAAAATTGCATTTAACTATGTAATGTACATTACTTGAGAAAATGACAATTAAGACTTTTCTTCAGGATAAAAAAAAGCAGAATGCACCTTGCATTTTGTGTCCAAAGTTTGAAGTATATTGTATTGAAAGTAACAGGGCAAATGCTAATGAAAAATTTGTGTAAACTTCTAAAACATAATGAAATTAGATATAATAAAAATAAATGTCTATTGTAAGAAAGACACTTGGTCAAAAGTACCCCAGTTAAGGTTCCAGAACTGTATTCAGATGCTCATTATTTTGAGAAACATTCATCTTGGGGGCTGAAATGTTTCCAGCTTAGTCTTTGCCCAGGGTGGTTTTTTCAAACACTATGCAATAATTTTTGACTGTTGTTAAAAGTGTGTGGGAAAGGAAAAGAAAAAGAAAAAACCAACACATGCACCTTTTTCAGTAAAGTAAAATCTTGATCTACTTCAAATAGAAGTTCAACCATTGCCAGCGATGATTACTGAGTTCCGGGTGAACGCATGTGGAGAAGCAGCATCCAGCTTTGTACTGAAGAGTATTAGATACAACTTGGCAGAGCTGCGATTGCTTGAAAGTCTCACAGAGCATGTTTGGTGTATGATTTGCTATTACATGTATAAAACTCCTCTGGTATTATGTAATTGCCATGCTGCTTCTAAACATTAATGGCTGTAGACCAGTTTTTTAGCAGTCAGTATGCCGTTGCTGTAGAAGTTCTGCTGACCTTTAGAGACTTCGGTAATGTGAGCGAGAGGCAGAAGCATAGCATGGGGGTTCTGCAGACATTACCTGTTTTTCACACCTCTCTCTCTAAAGTTCACTGATGTACTGATCCTTCTTCATCATTGGCCTGTACTTGTTGAGGTTACTGCCAGCATTTTTAATGAGTTTCATTTTTTAATTGCACATTCTGTTGTGGACATCCTAGGACATGTGTAATGGTTCCACATTTCAGACTCTCCTTGGCAAAAGAGATGTTTTTCCAGGGGGTGTAATCACTGTCTGAGACTGATAGATACATGTCGCAGAACCATCAATTAAGACAAGCTTTTCCCAGCATATGACCCTGTTATCAGGAATTAAACCATCCATCGCAGAGTTAGGAAGGATCTCCACTGATGCCTATTGGCTAGAAATCAATGTTTAAGTCATTGTTTATATGATCTTACTTTCATCAAACTTTTCTGCCATTTAGTGCTCTCCGTTGCCAGTTTCCTGTTTGGAGTTCATTCCTGGCTGACTTCATTCTTGATAGTGGTCTACAGTCTGTCAAAATTTATAGCTTCTATGGTGCTTTTAGCCCCTTCTCTGTCCTCTTTTCTTATCAGACAGTATTTCTGAACTATATTGGGAATTGTAAGTAGCCAAAGTCTAGGTTTTTGTGGGTTGAGTTGGCTTTGTGACTACAGAAGCTTTTTTTATCTCTGTTTCTATTCCCTTATCAAATCCTATATCGACACTATTTAAACATGCCTACTTTGGCAAGCTCTTCATTCTTCATAATCATCTCTCTCTGTCACCAGCTTGTTTTCCTTCCAGGCCAGAAAACATCCTTGACTTCCGCCTGTAAGTAGAGAAGCACCTCCTTGACCTTTTTCTCTCTCATGTGATGCCACTCCCTCTTCTCCCTTCTATTTTTGAAGGTATTTATGTATAGACTTGAATTGTCAGAGTTCTAGTCATCCTTTTCCGGATCGTGTTGAAGGAACTTTCTCTTACCGCAGTCCATAGCATCTACAGCTCAGATCACTTTTCCATCTACATCTCGGCTTTAAACAAAGCTAATTTCAGTTTGATTAGGGTTTACTCTCTGTTTGGAGCACATTTCACCTTCTTTTCAAGATGCTATTGTCTCATGGTTTTGAACAAATCCTGTGTTTCTGATGAGCAGTACAGTGCCTCATTTGCTGTTTGACATTCCCTTTTCCTGTTAATTCAGGTGGACAAGTGAGATTCACTGGGGTGTTTGCATAGCTGACATTAACAGACTTATTTCTCGTGGGAGATTTGCTTTTGTGCTCGCTGAAGAGGAAGAATTCTCTCCTGACTATGCAGATCACAGACACTGCTAGGCCATTTAATTTTCTGGATTGGAGAAGGTGTCTGACTTTAGATCTGCAAGTGTTCATACCAAATATCCAGCATTTATTTTACAATTGAATTACCAAATTCATACCTTGAGCAAATCCATAGAATCTATTTCTCTAGCTATAATTTCCTTGAATTTACTTCTCATTTAGTTGTTCTTGGAGAAGAGTTGGAAATAGTCATCACTGTTATCTGTAATTATTGCAATACTAGTTAGGGTTACATATGGGGGGGTTTAATTCTTAAGTCTTGAAAAAGAATCCATGCTCATCTGTGGAACAGGTAGTTTCTTCTAGTTCTTTGGACTGCCACAACTGCTGTTTCTTAGCAATCTAAGAAGAAAAATTCACGCATGTATTTATTTGTTGGTATTTCAATGACTCTTCTCACAATGGTTTGTAGTGCAGAAAAGGCTTAAAGCAAAAAGGGATTCAAGTAAATGCTTGGTTTCTGTTGTAAAGTTACTTATAAAACATGCTGTGAATAAGTGCTGTCTTGGTTTTTTGGAAGTTATTAAATCTAGATTTTTAAGATCTAATGCTGATATTTCAGACAGACATATGGCTGTCTTCCTTGTGGCATATGGCTTGTGGCACTTCTTTCTGAAATACCTAAATGTATCATAACAAGTAATGATCTAAGGAAAACAAACTAACGTTTTAGAACCTCTGTTGTTCACTTTAATAAAGCTGTGAAGTAATTTTCTTTCTGCAGTTTTAATGTTATGTCAGCATCACAAAGAAGAAAGTTGCATGGTGTGAAATAATATCGGTGCTTAATTCTTATACTGCACTTTCATCAAAAGAGACCTCTTTAACTTAAGTCATGAAATACCTCTCAGTAAGTAAATGGCATGCTAAAAATAAATTGGTATCAGATAAAGAGCAAGGACTAGCATCTCATTTGTAAGCATTTTTCTTGTATGATATATTGGAATATTTGTGTTTTAGATAAATATTTTGACTTTCAAAAAAGTTAATTGTTTTTGATTGGTGTGGTTCTGAATGGAGCATTGCTTCCTTCCCAGAGGGCAGAAATTTTAATATGCTATTGATAAATATGTCCATATTAATTGTGATGAAGGCAAGTTAAAGAATGATATTGCATCAGCAGTCCAGTATGAAAATGGTTGTGAATGAGTGCAGCTATCTCAAATGGCTGCATCTTGTTGGTTGAGGTAATGAGTTGGATTCATTTCTGCTAAATCATGTTAATTAACAGGAAATTTATTTTATCAGGATGTATAGTTGCTAACAGGTGCTTCATTTGTTTAAATACCCAGAAAGTATTAACTGGCTTATTTAGTAGATAAATTATATTGTAATAATAGGTTGTTTGCATTCTTTAAAATATAATTGATCAAAGAAAGAGGCTTAAGTACCTTTAGTTTCCCTGGTACTTTTAAGAGTAATTTGAGAGCATTGAAGATGGCTACATTTAATTTACGTTATTCTTACTGCTGAGAATTTAGAGGGTGATAACTTCAGAAATGTATGCAAAACTGGTCGCAGCGTCATTTCCTCTTGATGTAGAGAATAGGGTTCCAGAGTACACTGGGCAAAAGAGTCTCCGCTGGTCAGCATTGTGCATTTGGCTTCTGGCGATACGAGAGGTACATCTTAAGTTATCTCTGTTGACACCAAAGCAGAGTGAGTAAATCTAGGTTAAGTGTACAACTCATACAAAACAGTTTGGCTATTCCTAAACTTCTTGCAAGGTACCTGCAATAACCACATCAGGTTATAAAAATAGTTCATATCTCCGTGGCATTCCTTTTGAAAAGCACCTGTTCCAGATGTTAGCAGCCACATTTCATGTGTAAATGTCTCTATGAAAGGTTCAGTGCCCCCTTCTTTTGAACCAAAGCCAAGATATGGCTGTTTTTTTTAAGCCAAGATTATGATTGGGGATAATATTTCTGATGAAGAATCAGTTGATGAGTGGGAAAGGGATTTGGTACAGATAATCTGATGTAAGGTACGAAAAAGCAGAAGCATGTGACTTCAAGACAGAAAGAAGAGAAAGTTGGAATGGCCATATGAAGAAGCCAAAAATGGCAGTTAGTTTGCTGTGGGGTGTGAAATAACATCCAGGAATCTTGTCAAATGTCTACTAGCAAGTATCCATAATCTGCAAAGATGTTTTATTGTAAGCAAATTGTTAGTAAATAGTAAGTGTGCAAAGGTGTTCCCTTAAGCCAGCTGGAATACAGTAACCACTGCCGATGAATGCTTCTGTTGGTAATTGATAAAAGGATCATAATTCTTTTGATTATTTTTAAATGTAATTTTATGATCCCTCTGCTTTCAGATGTGCTTTTAAAAAAATCTTGATAACTAATTCTTAAAAGATTAATGAGAATTTGTGTAGTACAATATCAACCAAGCATTTCAGCACTTCAGCCCTTATTTTATACAACACTAAGGATACTGTGGTCTTACTCCTGATACATATGTGATTGATGTATTTGATATGTTTTGACCAGCATTCATTAATGTTTACATAAGAAAGTTGTCCTTTTCCATTGTAGTATTCCAAGGTAAGCACTGTAATACCAGTATCAGAAACTGTATTCAGGGTTTTGTCTGGAGTTTTTGTACCTGGCACCATATTCCTCATTTGTATTGAAGTAGTGTCTATTAGTCCCACTGGGGCTAGATGAGAAGTAAGGCACATAGTACAGGAGGATCCATGTCTGGAGAGCTTATAGCCCAAATAGACAAGCTGAGTGAAGCAGGGTGAGGGATCCAGGGTAGCAAAGGGTGAGGTCTTGCTGGTGTTCACCCAGTCCCAGTAGGGACTAGAGCCCGTCTCCTTTGGATTCATCTGCTGAGCCAAATTTCCTGTCATGTGCTAAATTAGAGGTTGGTGAAAATACTTTTAGCTGTTCTCATTGAATTAAAAAAAAAGTGTTCAAGACCAGGTTGGATGGGATTTTTGGGCAACCTGGGCTAGTGGAGAGTGTTCCTGCCTATGGCAGGGGCTTGGAAATGGATGGACTTTAAGCTCCCTTCCAACCCAAACCAGTCTGATTCTCTGATGACAAGGAGCCTGAGGAATAAACAAGTGCAAACCCTTCTGCAGACTCTTGAGTCTGTTCCAAGTTTGTTTGGTAAGACAGCACAAGACACTTTGCAGGTTTCAAAGGGAGGGCAGGATTTGTCCCACTAGGTGAAATTCAGAGAAATTGTATGTTTTGCTTTACATTTATCATGTGCAAAAGAAAAATACTAAATTGCAGTTCTTAGAGCAACTTTTGAGAGGCATGATGTGCTTATATTACATCTTGCAGTGATCGCTGTACTGCAGTACAGGTAGTACAAAGAGCCAGGTAAGTATTAGCTTACTGTTATTTGAAAATGGTGACTTTGGATAAGATACTTTTATAATAATGTTTGCATTATAATAGTTATCTCCCAGACTGTATTTCTGACCTGCACCTCCCAGGAAACGAATACTTACTCTGGTGCAAAATTTCTTATTCTGTGAAGCCATCTACTTTACAACTTCGTCTGAGATCACTCTAAGCCAGTTGGCCCTCACTTAAATATTCATCAGACTTCTGATAATTGTGATAACCCTTATAGGCTGGCAAGCATGGCAAATTAGCAAAAAGATGATTGATCTTTTTTTATATGCAGTTTTATCTTCAACCTTTCCTGGATATATGTTATACTATAGTAATAATTTCTTCTCTAAGGTATTTGCCGGTATCTGGATTTGCACATCTATTTACAGTTGCCTTGAAGCCTCATAATTACAATACAGCTGAAATGTCCATTTTCTTTCCCTGACTACAAATAGGGATCAATCGAATTTTAAATGACTGCTTACGGGCTAGCTTCCGATCATGACCTTTGTAAATGATTAGAGCTCACCACTGTTGCTATCTACCTTGAAAGGGTAAGCGGGCAGGTCTGTCTAACTGGCATTTAATCTGGAAGAGAGCCAAAGATATTTGAGCTAAAAACCTAATATGAGTTGGCAAAGAGAAGTATGTATAGACCTTTGCACTATTATTTAGATATTTTTCCACATTTCTTTTTTGTGTTTAGGAAATTATTTTATGCTCTAGATAAATGTGATGTGTATTTGTACATATTTTATACTGAAGTTGCATAAAAATATAAAAAATGGGATTTCGAATTCTAAATGCAATGAATTTCCTTTTTCTGAGGAATATGAGAATATATTGCATTGTGAAATGAATAAACCTGAAAAATGCACTAATATGTGGTGCAAAGTGGACCTGCTTTTTGTAGGCAGGTGTGAATGGAGAAAAGATACCATACACTGGCACCTTTTTCTTTAAACCTCCTTTCCTCCTTTCATTGGCCAAGATAGTTCAGGCTCCACTTGTATATACAGTTCATATGTAAGTAATGGCCGAGCCACTTTTATCTACACTTGTCAGTGGTTTTATTTTAATGAAGAATTGTGCCTGTACCATACAATGTTTTTTACTACTACTGCTTGAATTTCTTGAGGTTGTGTTCTGCATGTTTCTGTTGAAATGGGAACAAGTTATGATATCAATGAGATTAGGAAACAAACTCCACCTCTGAATTTATTGAAGGATTTTGCAAACCCAAAGTTTTGAAACTAATGAGAATGCTTACTAAGAGTTAGGAATGCTTGTATCTAATTAATATAATATGCTGTATTATCTAATAAATTATTCTTGTGTAGTATCGATGAACAGAGTACTTATTAGAGTAGTAGCATTCATGGGGATATGCTTCTTATCATTAACACTCTAAAAGGATTATACAGTTTATAATGAATATGCATTCTTACTGCTTCATCTTGTGATGGCTGGAGTATTTTCTCTTATTTCCTGTAGTGTGGTACACTGTTAGATAATGAACCAAAAGGTTGTTTTCTTAGCCTCAAACTGGTTAAATGTGGTGTTACCTAAATCCTAATCCCAGAAAGCAATAGAAAAATAAGTTTGCAGGGTTTTTGTGCCAGCATTACCTTCTGATAATGTTTATATGGAGGTGTTGTATTCATTTAGATATGACTTTTTTAAAGATAATATCAATTGTATTTGAAATATTCAAGTAAACCTGGGATGTAACAAAATGTTTGATGTAATTTTTGAAATTTTGAATTGGTATTTAAACTCTTTCTATAAGTCTCAAGCTGGAGATGTTTAGTTTGTATATAGTACTTACTGGCTAAGGCAGTTTTCAAGGATAAGGATGGAGTTTTCAAAAACTGTAATTTGGAAGCAGAAATCCTGTGGAAAGTCAAGAGAACTGTATCTTATTTATTACTCTACTGCAAGGCTGCATGATTAAACTGCTTAAGATGGTATTTCTAGGAACAGCAGAGTACTGTGTGACTTACCAAATGCTAAGTCTGAGAATAACTTGTTGAAATAACAACCGAAAGAAAAAGCCTAAACATAGTTTTTTCTCTTTCAAATAGATGCAGCAACAAGAACTTGCACAAATGAGGCAGAGGGATGCCAATCTAACTGCATTGGCAGCTATCGGTCCCCGGAAGAAACGGAAGCTTGATTCGCCTGGACTGCTTACCATAGGAGGAGAGGTATATGTCCATACTCAGAATAAGATTTGGTTATTTCAAAACTTTGTAGGAATAACTAAAGATGCTACATGCTGATAGTTTCAGTTAACTGTGTAACTTGTAAAAGGTGATACAGATTACTAAAGTAGAGGGACTGTGAGTCCAGTTTATCTTGCTACAGTTAAAATGACATTTTAGTTCTATTTTCAAATGTAGCTTTCAACAGATAATTCAATGATATTTTAAAAATAAGTTTAACAGGAAATATAGGTGTCTCTCTTCAGCAGTTGACTGCTGTTATACTGCTTTTTGCTTCTGCATAATCCAAAGGAAAACAGAAAAAAAAAGAGTAGAGCATGAAGAAATATCTGGAAAAACATAACTGTAGTCTTCCTTACAGTTTGGACGAAGAGCTTGTAGCTATACCAGTAAGTGTGATTTTTGTGACACAATGTCAAAACTTCACAGAATGGCTGTTTGTCCCTTGCAACTGCAAACTGCTCTTGAAGTAGAATCAGGTTGGTTAGCACACTTTTGTCTTATCTTAGAGAGAGAAATAGCTGTGCTATGCAATGAGATGCACAGTTCTCAAAAGCAGGATCTGTATTAGCCAAGGTGGAGAACTCCAGTAACATGTTTGCATTACATTGGATAACTGTGGTGTTTGGCTGCTTTTGTTTCTTCTAAATATGTCCACACAAAAGGAGTCAAAGCAATGCTCCCTATTATGTGTTTGTTCTGAGGAGAATGCAAACATTTTGTTTTGAGTAACTGACTAATAGTTTTGGCTCAGATATTTGACTGTCTAAATGCCAGGCATTTCCAAAGACCTTTTTGTTTCCCTTTTTGGATAGCTTTTATCTGAATTCTCTCCATTTTTTTCACATCCTAAGATTAATGCTAAGAAAGTTACTTAGCTAGGAATAGAAGTGGATCGTGTTCATATTCTAAAGTTGACTTAATGACTTTGGAGATGTAGGAGGTGCTTCTGTTTTCTGGTCAAATTAGGTTCAGACTGAGGGAGCTTCCCTGGGGTTTGTGTTGTCCCACTAAATTCTCTTCCTTTCACTCTCTCTCCTTATATTCAGTAAAGCATTCTGTTCTCTTACCTATGCACCTGTAAGAAATCCTGTAGCAGCAGGCCAGAAGAAACTTTCATTACAAGCTCAACTGGAAAGTGGCAGCATTAGCTTTCATGCAAGATTGATTTAAATTCTAGTAAGCCATGGATCCCTTAAAATTTTAATAAACATACATTCCCTACTTGTCTTTACTTCACCAAAGGAATGTATTTTTCCTAAGTATCAGAATCTAATTTCTCTTGTCTATTGCTCTTGTATTGAAAACAATGCTTTTTAAAGCTTTTTTTTAAGTATGGTGACCCAAATTCTGGTCACCTTTGGTAAAATAATCAGAGCTATCTGCCTGAACTGGTTTAGGGTAAACACCTTTCCATCTGCTCTATAAACTATTTACTCTTCTAGTATGCTGCTCAAGGAAAGATAAAGATTTGTGGCCAAATGAAAGGCTTCTGGAGGTTTGTTTGCTTCCATAGACCAAATTTTGCTGAACTTCTGTGTTATTCAATTGAATTACCCTTGAAGTATTTGCTGATGGGTGGATGGATTTCCTGGATGCATGAATCATGTGGGTATTCTGACAATTCACATTGAAGTGTTCCCTTCCACCTCTTCCTAGCTTCTACTTATCCTGGCCCATTCACATTGGTGTCTGACTACAAGCTGGTTTCAAGGACTCAGAGACTGTCTCTGGATGATTCACTGTCAATTGTAGAAGTTGTGGTGTGCAGGTTGGCTGCTGGAAACTTCCTTTCTGTTAATCTTATGAACTACTCTAGGGCTGTGATGCAGAAATAAAATAAACTTCTCAAAAATGTTTCACTTGAGAAAGATACTGGAAATATGCATTGTTTGTGCAAGACTTTCGATTTCTCATATTTGGATATCTGGAGAGTATCAGCAACATAGAAAACTGTTATGAGACAGTGTCCTGTCTTACAGACATGCTCATAGCCTAATTCCACCTTTGGATGTCTGACCTCCATCACAATCTATGTTCCTCTGATTTCTCCAAGCGATTTCTAAGCTGCTTAAGTCCTCACTACTGAGAATCTTATGGTTGCAAGGTCTGATTTGGCAAGTTTTCTTGGCCTGCCCTTTTTGTTTTTGTCAGAACGTCCAGATGTTGTCATTGAAGTTTCTGGTCTCCTTGTTAATCTTTCTTGACATGTATGTCTGCTTGTCTTGCAGCTGGGACACTGCATGCTAACATTTACAAATCATTGTCCTCATCATGTTACATTTTTTCCCTTTTCTGAACTTATATTTTACTTAGTTGCACTGGATGTGTTTTTCAATGAGAAGTGTTGGATTTCAGTCCAGCTTCTTGGTTCCACAAAAAATACTAGCTGAAAATTTCTCTTTGGAAATTGGATCTTTTTAATAATACTCTTTTGATCTGAGCAGGAGTTCAATTTAAGGAATAGAAATGGTTATTTTACTGAAGAGAAAAAGTTGATGGAAAATCCTAGTGTTTTCTCTCATCAAGTATTGTTTGTTGTATATGGAGATGCAGCTTGTAAAAATGTGAAAAATCTTGTGCTCATAGTTGCAAGCATTTTTCCACCAGCATTTTGTTCAAGTGTGTTTTCTTTAAATTTGTTCCCTGCCTCATGTTGCCAGGGCTCATTTGGCCTTCTTTGCTTCTTTTCAAGCCATAGCTAAATAGAGTTTTTTCTCTTTTTTTCAGATGGCAGGATTAGCTTAAGTTACCAAGGCCAGGGCTGTCATTTGCCTCTGCTGTCCTAGTTCGGCTGGTTCTTTCAAGCACTTTTCTTGGGGAGATAGAAAATTAGCAGTTGGGTGAAGCTGGTTTTCCATCATATATGTTCTTTGTTTCGCTTCTCCCTTCAGGCATATTAAAAATGCCTTTCCAAAAAATGGGGGGAAAGATTTTGGAGAGTAGTGGATGAGCAGGGGTGAGGCATCTTCAAACAACACTGCCACCAACTGCGTAACTGGATTTGGACTGCAATTGCACAGTAGGCTGAGCTGATGTGACTGTGATTTCTATCCCAATCCCTAGCAGTGCATTCCTGCCCCTTCCCTGTCATTGGCTCTGGGTCTTGTTGTACCTTGTGCTAACCCGTTCCCTGTGATAAATTGGCAGAAAACTAACCTAACAACAATAAAAAGTGAATAGCTTCTGCTTAGCTTGCTGAAGTAGTTTGGCCTAGAGCCCAGCAAGCACTGGAAAAGGAGTTTTCAATGAGGCAGAGGCAGCAAACTCGCGATCACCTGCTCTTCCTTTGCTTTCTTTTTAGTATCTTTCTTGTCTTCTCATATTTTAGATAATCTGCTAGAAACACGGCTTCCTCTGTAGCAGCCAGCAGCTCATCAGTAATTCAGCCTGCTTATTATTATAATGTGATTTAGATCAAGAGTGAAAGAGAAGGAGTAAAGAGAAATGAGATACTTTTGGAAGAATTCAGCTTCTCTGCCTTGCAGAGCTGAAAATATTGCATTTGCAGAATTTTATAGTTCGGGTTTTAAAAATTATTTCATGATAGTAGACAAAATTATTGGAAAATATCTTTCAAATGTTACTGCTTTTTGGAATTTAATGCATGGTTACCAAATTAGATATCTAACTCCAGAGCCCTGTTACGCATTTAGTAGTAGTATTGCCTGACTCTTACTTGCCTTATGGATTTTGAATCTATTCAGTTCATATCTAAAAACTTTTTTCTTAAATTATAAGGCTTTTAAGAATTAGAATTAAAAATTGGTTTTGTTTATGAAATAGATATTTTCATGTAATCGTAAGAGTTAAAACTTTAAGAAAAGCATTAACTATAACAAGACTATGTTAGGTAACTTTATAAGTTAAATATTTGACTAGTGTTAAGGTGGCAGGAATGCAGAATTTGCATATTTCAAAGTCCTTTTTTTAAATAGAATTAAAGTGTAGGGGTTAAATGCAAGTATTTTTCTGTATTTAAGAATAATAATAATAATTAAGAAACTTTGGCTTTTCATCAAGACCCATGGCTAGTATCTCAAAATACATAAATATAGAGTATATGTTTGAAATATCTGAGGGTATAATTTGTTTAAATATCAAGTGAAAGCCCTCTCCTGGTACTTGCTGGCACAGATGGTTTTTGAATACTGAGCTTCCAAAGGCAGCTTCAGGGCTAGTTCAGTGAATCACTGCTTATTGAAGACAGTCATTTTAGGGATAAGAAAAAACCCTCTTTCTCACATAGTGGAAGAGTAGTCATCTTAAGAATACTCAGCAAACCATCCCAAACACCATCGTCCACAAATTGCAGAACCATATGTTGGGCCACCACTCAAGGGAGATCTGATATTTGTGTCTTTTCTTATTCAGTATATTCCAAGCATTATGTTACTCAAGAAAGATAATGTTCTTGCAGACCTGGAAAGTCCCAAACCAACTACAGTTAAAACAGTGAGGTTTTGTGTAGAGGAAAGCTAATTATCAAAGGGATTGTGAAATGTATTTTGGGTACAGGACACCACATTTTTCAAATTAAATTAATCTTTCAGATGGTATAATTTGAGCATTTAAAAATTGTTTTCATGTTAAGGTTTTGTATATAACAGGATTAAGATTCCCGTTTGAGACTTGGACATTGGTATTATACCAGAGACTTCCAAATGCAGACATAGGAAAGTTACTTAATATTCCTTTCTATCAGGTCTTTATACTACCAGTAATTCCAGTTTTTTAAGTGGAAATGTAAGGATGAATTCTTGTTTGTTTGGGAGGCACTTGGGTACTATGACATAGTTAGAAAAAAAGGTACTTTTGACTGCAGTCTCTCTTTAGTTATCTAGGAACTGAACATGATTAATTTGCTTGCACACATTGCAGCTGGCATTCTCACTTCATGCTTGGGTTATCCATAGACATTTCAACAACCCCTGCAGATATTCCTCAAATCCGTTGTTAATATTTTAGCAATATTAAGAAGAAATCAGAATACTAGGTAATTTTCTCTTTGGAATGGGTCAGGTATGGTATGACAGAGCTGTCTCTTGGATAACCTGGGTTTGTTTCCTTCCTTTCTTGCCATTTTAAACAAAAAGAGATGCATAATGTGTCTTGCAGAAGTCTTTGTTACAGAGGGGTTGTGTATTGGGTTCTCTCCAAAGTGTCTACTCAAAGAATATCATGCAGATTTTAGAAGTTCATGAATCAGCCAACATAACTGTGAGGCATAACTGCTTCTGACAGATCTGAAAGAATTAGAAACCAATGAATAGTCTTTTATTTTGGGAAAAAACACCAGTCGGTGGGGATTGCCATGCCCTGAGCAAATCTTTAGGCTATTCCCCTCACCTTTTTGGAACTAAAGTAATTTCATGGCATCCACTTTCAAAGATCCTTGGAATGGCTTGTTCTACAACTCAAGCCTCAGCTTGGACTTCATGCTATGTAGTTGGCTCTTGATAAATTACGTTTTAAGTGGTCAAGGTATGTTTAGAAAGCATTGGAATCTAAAGATCCTTTACACTTGTTAAGCTTCATTTATATGAAAGCAGGAACAATAGACCAGAACACCCTTTGCAAGTGTTTATGGTCCAAGAAGTTAAAGCCTGCTTTTTGTGCTTTTAAACCTGTAGAGTAGCAGCAGAACAGGAGGAATTTTTATGATTTATTGAATCATTGCCTTTTCAAGCACTCTTTGCTCCATGTATCACTGACATGATAGAAATGGAGTGGTTCTCAGACCTGTTCTCGTGTAGGAAGTCACTCCTGCTGACAGTTATGATTTCATTTGAGGTATCCCAAAACCATCTGTTAAATGTATGGTTTGAGACAGAAGAAAGTTGAGGAATCTATCCTTGCATTTTTTTAACAGAAATGCATGCATACTACTTTATCAATATTTGAAAATCTCAAGTTTATGTTCAGCTTCTCTGGCTTCTTTTGCTTCCTGTTTTCAAAAAGTCAAGTAAATATTAAAATAATTCACAAGAAATGTGTTAATATCCATTTGAAAATCAGTCTTGTGAAAGACTATGTAGGTGTTCTCCTAATTAATAATTGCACCTGTTTTTCTCATCCTTAAATAAGTGAGATTTCAATTTAAAAATAAATTACCCCAATGATAATTTTACATTTTAAAATTTTTAATTTCAAACTGGTTTAGCCTATGATGAGCATGTTCTCTTTTATTTTAGAATTCTAGATTTACTTTGTGAAACAAGATTTGTAAACATGACTCTAATGCATTTTACAGACATAGCAGTAAAAACTAGGAGGGTATTAAAGATGATGGATAATGCTGTGTATACATTGATGATTAATAATTCTAACTTGAAGGGAATGTATAGACATACGCTCCTGTGTCTGTTGCAAACAGGCAGGAATACAGACAGTGAGTCAGGAGGCAGTAGAACAGTTTTGCATGGATCTCAGTTGACAGGAGGAAAAAGCCAGGCAGCAATGCAAGAAAATAGAAGTGGCTCTGTGCCAGCAAAAACATTCTTTTTTACTAGTAGAACAGGTTTGCATACTGTATGTATTCCTTTGATCTATGTAACACAAAATATTCTGACCAGAGGTTCAATTATATTAATCATTTTTCCTTATTG
Organism: Laterallus jamaicensis coturniculus; assembly: GCA_022605575.1. Classification (NCBI taxonomy): domain Eukaryota; kingdom Metazoa; phylum Chordata; class Aves; order Gruiformes; family Rallidae; genus Laterallus; species Laterallus jamaicensis. The sequence goes on from JAKCOX010000017.1 coordinate 7,928,995, forward strand.
GCCAAGAAAAATGTGATTTTTATTTCATTTGGAAATGGAAATAATACTTGATCATCCCACCTGACTGCGTGATGTTGATCCAGCACACAGAAGGAGACCATTAGAGCTTTTCTTTCTCTGCTTTTCAAAGGTTTCTTACTGAGTATGTGCTTCGTGTTTGGTTGGGGTTTTTTTTTAAATTACAATCCTCCTCCATTAAAGGGGAAAAAATGGTTGCATTTTGAAAAGGAAGTAATTTTATCAACATGGTAATATTACATACAATCTTTTTATTTATAGACACTTCATAAATATGATGGTGTGCAACTTATTAGCATGGAAAATTGAGAACTTGGCAAAATGACTTTCGAGCAGCTAATAGTTCATCCATTATTTGTCAATCCCTATAGAGGTCTGCTGCTGTAGCTGTGCAAGAGCATTGTTTTTCTTGCAAAAGGCAGCTACCTTGAGGATTTGTGTGGACAGTAGGGTATGTGAGCTTGTTTTCTGTTTGGGGGTTGTTTCTGGGTTGGGTTTTTTCTGTATTTTCAATTGTCTTCTCCATTTGTCTTCTCGATTTTCAGACACTGAAGGATAAAATATATTTTGCAGCCTCTGTTTTCTGACACTTATAATTCCAGATTTTTTCTTTCTTCTGGCTAAATAAAACTGCTAAGACTAAGAGAAAGAAAGTCTGAAAGGGTCTAGCTGAGGGTTTGTCAAAATTGACTTGAGTCTCTCCATTGCCTTCAGAAGGTAAGCCCAAGGTGCTATGACATTTTTAGATGTCAGTGAAAATAATATTTAAAACCTGGCCAGAAGATTTCTGAGGTGTAACTTTTTAACATAAACATGGAAAGATTTAGACCTATATCTTAAAGTAGTAATGTTTCCCTTCTAATTGATCCTCCTCTAGAAGAGTCATCATGTGAATCATCAAATAGATTAATTTCATTCTCCCTTCTATTCCATTCCATGCCAGATAGATTTTAAGGAATTATTTCATTTTTGGCTAAAAAAAAAAAACTTTTACTGAAGCTGAGGTTTTGAAAAACATCTAAAGAACTTGAAATATATTAGGATGCCCATTCGTGGATATTTCAGCCTGATTCTTTACAGGAAGTCAAGTGATATATTGGTCATACAAAGAGACAATTAGAGAAACAGTAATTTAACATTTTAATTTACCCTCAGCCTTTAGGCAAACAAGGGAATCCTGTTGACAGCTTCCAATGCCAAACACCTTATCTCAAAGTACTGAACAGAACTTTTTTAATTTTACTTGATGTAAATTGTAGGACCTAACCATTGTCCGAGTCCTCCTCCCACAAAACCAGTTATCTAAACTCTACTTCTGCTAGTCTTCACTGTTCCAGAGAACCGTTTATTACGGGATACTTAAATCTCTCTGGGAGTCTTATTTACATTCATAATATAAGATACAGAGAAAACAGTTTGGAATAATGAGACAAGCTCCTCTTTTTGAAAACATGAAATTACCTGTACAAGCTTTCTAAGTCTTGCAGGAGCTCTGCGCTGATGCTCCTTAAGTGGTTCCTGATACTACTATCCTTTATGCTACAGCTAAACGTTGACGTACAAGATATTTGTTGATAAGAAAATGAGAGGTGTCTTGAATAAAAGAAAACTAAACTAAGAAGCATTTCATTCAGAACTTGCTGTCTTCTTATCATCAATTAAAAAAAACCCAAACCACCTTCATTTTAGTAGGTGCTAATTGGAAAGAAGCTTGGTATGTAAGAAGGAGGAATGAAGACAAGGCCTTTCATGTTTTCTTTTTACCATATATGCATCTTCCAAGATTCTGCTGTAAATCTGAATGGGCTTCCTTATCAGTTTGGGAGTATTTAATCTGTGCATATTATGAATATGTGCACAAATTTGAGAGTCAGGTCCCTACTACAGATTTCCTAAGTGATGCCATTAGGAAATCTCACAGTATCAGCAGTGCGTGGTGCAGGCAGTTTTACTGTGATGAACTTTGCTGTTCAATGAACCTGATGTAGTTTTAGTCACTGTGATCTGTTCTATATTGTAAAAGTATCTTGAGCAGACACTTGTATGATTTGGAAATGAATGTTCACACTTCTACATGTTGACCAGGCTCCTACTGTCCACATTTCTCTCTCAGAATTCAGCTAAAATTTGCCAATGATGAAATTCAAAGGTGTGGCTCAAATAGCTGAACTTTCAGCTGAAAGTAGTATTTCAGCCCTGTTAAAGGCTGTTTGGAAATCCATATGAGCAGTGTGTATGCAAATCCTTTCTTTCTAAGAGAGATAGTAAAATGGATCCTGTTTGGCCAAGTTTTTGAGAAGTGTTTGAGCTCCAGACCTGCAAGGACATGTGCGCATGCTTAACTTCAAACAAACCTAACCACTGTGCTTAAAGTTAGTAACATGCCTTGTGTAGAACAATAATTACGTGCAGTAAGCTTCTGTTGGATCACTGCGTATGTCAGCGTTCCTGTCGATCTCCTTGTTTCCTGCTGCATGAACTTGGGGTTGCTAATCTGTTACTGATACTGATGCAGGAATGCTTTTTTTAATCCCTTTTTTAATGGTAAATAAGGGTCGTCTTTCTAGAAATAAGCATATTGCATGCTTTTGAAAAGTCTCATGTTATTGGGCCACAAAAGTCTGTGGGACTATCACTGTGTGTTAAATGCAGGTTTTAAAATTTCCCAATGTGCCTTGACTATTATGGGCTGTATTTTGCTTTCAAGGAAATATTACAGTAAAAATATCTGATAGTGGGATCTTCATCTTGGTGTTCCTTTTGTTACATACTCTGTTCTAGTGAGTGGCTAGGAAAAAAGGGGGGTTTTGTTTTTGTTTTGCCTGGGAGTCAAACAGGAGCATGCTGGTTAAAGGGATTCTGTGGGGAGTTGGGCTGGAGAGGGCCTGAGGGAACTTGGAGAGACATCTACCACCAGCAGCTTGTCTGTGCTAGCTAATTATAGCTAGGGTACTGTTTACTTTAGTGGTAATACTCCTTATTTATTAGTTACTTAGTTACTGCTTGCCTTCAAGTTACAGGCTTGCAGCCAGTTGCTGCAGGGGAGGTGCAATAGGGAGGGAAGGGCATCATGCAGTACTGCAGATCGCAGCTCCCGACTTGGCATATTTTTTTAAACTGCCTCTTTTTTTTTTTTTAATATAGACAATGGGAGAGACAAGCAGACAAGTTAAAAAATGGGAACAACTTAAGGAAATTTTTTTTACAGTCTAGAGGGACTGTGGTGATAAAATTATCATGAGTGTCTCCGTGGACTTATCAAGCAAACTGATT